>JAHDVF020001468.1:3127500-3285603 GCA_022606425.2 Lepidostoma basale
GGAGGGGGAGATTTATAACACCTGCTTACTACACATATAATATATCATCTAATAAAACACACTTTACATAAACATTATTTTTGTTCAACATTTTGAATGTATACAAATTCTTGTAGACAAATACTGGATTTTACCCATTGCGGATATATATTTTTTTTATAAGGATTAATTGTATCTCAATAGGTATCTCAAAGATGTAATGTGAGATACAATTAATCCTTATAAAAAAAATTATCCGCAATGGGTAAAATCCAGTATTTGTCTACAAGAATTTGTATACATTCAAAATGTTGTATAAAATAATTGTTCCAAGTAGGCATAAAAATTTGAGAGACATCTCCAGGCGTAATCTAGTACTGTATGATTTGCAGAGACTTTCACAGTGCATTAATAATGATTTTCTGCTTAATGCTTCCCAATCTTAATAGATGACGCTAGTGTAGAGTGAACTAAAATATGTAAAGATAAGCGCGGGATTCTAGCATATATACAAGTTCCAAAAAATTGTCAGATGTGGTGGTCCTAAGAAGTGCGGAATGGGGAATGTTGTGAAACATAAAGCGATCGCTCAACCCAACCAATGACAGGTCATAAGTCCTGTAAGCGCCTCGGCCACCACATTCTGTTCCCAGAAAAAACAATTTACATCTTCGTCTCTATTGAGATACAATTAATTATTTTTGTTGTTTGCTTTTATTTGTAATCAAAATTGAAAAACAAAGAAGTATGCATTGGCACGTATTTGAGCTTTACGCAAAAAGGGAATAACCCAAGTAATTTTAGGTAAGTAAAATGAATATTCAGTATTAATGCAAACGTCTGTTTTTAAATAAGTTTTATTAAATTAAATGGGAACGACATGTTTTGCCTTGTTTGCCTGTTTAGGCATTATGAAATGCAAGACGAAACATGTCATTATCATATAATATAATGAAACTTCTGAAAAACAGACGTTTTCATTAATATTTAATATTGAGTTTTACTTCATTGTTCAAGAAATAATAAATAAGTAAAATGAAATTAATGGGAAATTCGCAACGAGATTCCAAAGTTCTTATATTGGTTCGAGAAAGTTCAAGGTGATTAAAAAAACGTTATATTCTAGTAGTTTGTATACGTACGAAGTTTTCACTTGTCGTTTTAGAAAAAAGTTCTAATGGTTTTAAGATACGAAGCACACAAGTGTTTTGGCTGCCGGTTTTATAATTTTCCGAGAAAACAATGACAGACCAAATTATTTTCGTATTGTTTTCCCCGTGTTTCAAGGAGTATTAATAATTCTTAACTGTTCCGTTTTCATGTGAACCTAGAAGTTTATTCGTGCCAAAAGATAAGGAAAAAAACTTATACAAATTTTCTTTAGAATTATGAAAATAATTTAATTATGATTGCGTCGAATGATTTTCTTGAGAAGATTTTTTTTCTTCATATTTTTGTATCAAATTTTTCGAAGTGAGTTAATTTTGCCAAGAATTTTGTACGCAACAACACGGCCAGGTATTTCAATGAAAAATAACGGTGATAAAACAAAAAAGGAAAATTTTTCATTTAAGCTTCGCGGGTAAATTTTATTTTTTTGACTTTTAACAAGATATATTGTGTGTGATGCGTGAAGATTTTCGCCTCAAGAGGCCAAAATTATGAACAGACAATTTTTAATATTTGCACCACGATAATGGACCGTCACACACTTTATTGGTTCTTCTAGAGTATTTTGCCAAAAACTCGACCCTTGTCATTCCACAACCACCGTATTTGCCTGATTTAGCACTATGCGACTTCTGTCTATTCAACAAACTCAAATGAGACAAAACCCGAATCGAAGAAAGTATTGAAGACCATCCCGGAAAATAATTCTCTGTTTCAAGGATAGGAAAAATCGTTGGTTGGTGTATATTGTGTCTGGAGTATTTTGAAGGCGATGAAATTGATTTACAAGAATAAAAATAATCAACTCATTATGTAAACAAATAGTAATTTGGACCAGACTGGAATAATGGAATGGTTTATTCCTGGTCAGAGACAGTTCAAAATGGATGTAATTTTGAAAAGACTTTGAAATATTACAGAGCATTAAGTCTACCAGGCGAAGCAGGTTCCTTATTTATAGTCGCACAGTGTTCTAATGGTGATGCCGCGCCGGGGCCCGGGTAGTTGCGGTCCGAGCGAGCCCCATCATTCCGGGCCTTCGCACCTAGACAAGACATAATGGCCTGGTCACCCGCCGCAAGCTTTATAGGACGAGTACCTTCCGTCATACGTATATTTACTCCAACACTTTATGCCTCGGCTTGCGCATCTTTATGCGTGTATTTAAAAAGATAAAATCGTTATTCATACATTGTAGTCAATGTACACATTTTATGTGTATTTTATGCGCTGTTTATTATATTATTTGTTCTTCGTTTTCGCATTAATGTCGTCTATTCAACTGTCAGATGTTTATGGATCTGTAGTTAGAATCAGCGAATATCAAATGTCCATTCTGTTAATTAAGTTGTCAACCCCAATGTCCCTCCGACAGGACCATAGATCAAAGTTGGCAGGCTCGGAGCAGTGAGCGTGTTCTTATATGCACTTGACTCCGATACACGCGTGTAAATCTGCGGTGAATTATTACATCGGGCGTGATATCTGTATAAGTACCGCGCTGTGGCCGCACCGAATACCTTTGTATTTGAAAAGCGACCGCTTATATTATTTGTTTTTTTTTCTACTTGTTGAATTATTTATAAAGGGTTGCCATCTACGGCGAACTCGCGGAGTATTTAGCGTCTTGGTATCCGCGAAATAGGATCACGGTGTCAAGGTAGCCTCCTTCCTTCCATTTCTGTTTAGATTTATGCCTTTCAGCGCGTGTTTGGTTAATTAATTGGAGCCGACGTAGTTTGAATTACAAATATCGAGTGTTCTGATAAAGCGATACCTATCTCAACCCGCTTCGTAAGTCCCCACACCAAAAGCTCGCGAGGCGTGTCGCTCCGCGTCGCACCGCACCGTACCGCACCGTAGCCGCCTATGGTGATCCCTAAAAAGGGCGGCTTACTCGGCCAGTTTCCACGTCTGGGTCCGGTTAATTGAAATGGGAGACCTTCATATCACTACTATATTATAAAGTGCACATTTTCCGAAGCAGAATACTTTATTGTGCAATTTGAGAGGACATTGGAATTCAATTTCGAGTTTTAAATATTTGTTGCTTACTGGATGCACCTGTAAGATTTTTTTGAAGTACAAATTACATGGAAACATATTTATCTAGAAAAACCCAACATTTACATAGAAATATTTTGCCTAGATACGAATTAATAATTATTTTAGTTATAGTTAACTAGACATTGTATATTTATTAGTGCAAGTTATATGTTATTTATGAAACATCTAGTAATACTAATATCTGTATTTTGTAAAATTATTTAATAAATAAATAGGATAATACAGTGTTTAAACTTCTCCTTCCACAGTTCATTTCAATAATTACATTGTTACTTCTATTTTTAATAGTTTCATATTAAATTTATATTCAATATCCATTAATTTAATATTAATCATCATATCATAAAAAAATGTTAAACTGAATGCGTTTACACTATGGAATTTGATGATGACGATGACACAGTTTATATCGTTCTCCCGATGATGAAAATTTTAACCCTTCGAAACTTGTCAAGAAAAAAAAACTTGAAAGTAGAAAAAACGGTGTTTGAATGCATAAAAGAATTACTAAACTATATCAGTGTGTTTACTATACTACTATATCGGGTGGTGAAAAATATCTTGATCCAGGGGACTTGGGTTCAATAATGAGCTCTTTTCCGCTCATATTGAAGATTGTAAAATGTATGAATGAAAACGTCTGTTTTCTAGAAGTTTTATTCTACCGCGACATTCTCAAATAGTGTGTAATAAAAAAATGGTATATTATAAGTGTTGCAAATTTAATAGTTAATTTTCAAGTATTTGGCCAAAACAATGGACTATCTAGAAGTTTTATTTTTGTTTTTGGGAACGACATGTTTCGCGTTTCTAAGGCATCATCAAATGCATATTTATTCGTATTACGATTTTTACGTACGTTTTTCATTCGTATTAATTATCTGCAGTTTTAAACCATTGGTCAAGAAACAATAAATACATCTTCCATTGAAGAGAAAGAAGAGAAAGCAGAATACCATTGATTTAAATCTTGGTGTTATTATTATTATTATTTTAAGATAATGTTCTCAAATGGTTTTCGTTTCCACGATGCTTCAGTAGAATTTTGTGTTGAAGTTCTCTCGACACAGAAACGTTAGTCCGTGGAATCGGCAGTATGGGCTTGAGGCGGGCAGGAGCCGTGGCCGCGGTGACTGTAATTATTTACGCCCATTTCACTTTGCCTCGCATCGCATGTGGTTATTGATGACGCCAAGATTGGCGAGGAATCGTCTCCTCCGCCTCTCGCTACTGCCGCCCATGACTCATCTCTTAACTTTACCATCTCAACAATCCGATTACACGTTTAACTCGTAATCTATTCCAATTTCTTACGAGTCATGTGATTATTATTCTGTGTAATAGACTTTTTTTTTTATTGTTTCTTGAACAATGGTGTAAAACTCTAATTAACTCAACTAACTAAGCATCACACTGTCTCCTCGAAGGGGTAAGCAGAAATAATGGACTGCCACACTTTTATTTCCTGATATACTTCTCTCGATCCTCAACATTCATACATCGTGTCATGCATGCACGTCGATTTCTCCGACTCCTCGCGTGACCGACATTCAATATTTGAAAATCTATATTCAGTAATAAATACGAATGAAAATGTCAGTTTTTTAGAAGTTTTAGATATGTCTGAAAAGACATTTGATAATGCCTTAAAATGGTGAAACATGTTATTCCCATAAAATATAATAAAACTTCTAGAAAACATATGTTTTCATTCGTATTGGAGAGAAATAAGATTTTATTATTAAACTGACTAACGCCATCTCCCTGAAGCGGAAAGGCAGAAAGAATGAACCGCACAGTTCTTTCCTAACAAACTTCTCCCGCTTCCTTAAAATTCATACATCGTGTCACGCACGCGCGTCGATTTCTCGTGTGGCTGACATTTAGTATTTGATTGATTTGGTCGTGCCACGTTTTCCTCGGTCTTTCTCTATTTCTAGCTCCGTTTATGTCGTTTACATATATTTTCTTTACCATTCTTTCCATGGGTCCAAACCCTTATAATTACTTAAAATAATACACATGTACGTAACACATGTTCTAAATAATAAAAAGGTTTTATGAAAAAATACTTATTCATATGTTAATTCAATTTTATTTTAAATCTATTCACATAATTATCATTTTTGACTTTCTCCGGAACATCCTCATACACCTTCAGTGCCTTACAAGGGAATTTTCTTTTAAATGGGAGTCTCAGTTTATCTTTCTTTCTTGTTTAATTAGAATTTTAATGTTGGTTACCTTTGAAAATTTTATGAATCGGAAATAAAATTAAAAATAATTATTCATTAAAATTTCATCACTTTTGGTTCTTTCAGCTCACTCTAATCCTGGTATATAAGCTTCTCCTTAAAATGGTTCTCATTGATATCTTCTTAATAAGCCAAAAATACATATTTCTACAGGAATTTACACTGAGAAGAATGACATGTGACATTCGTACATAGTATTGCACGTTTCCTTGTTTTGTGTATGGATAGGTCGTTTGAACAGGTTCGTACCAAATGGTTGTTTGAACCCAAATTCTGTATACAATTTGTTTTTATATTGATTCGCATGACATGTGATAGGCTAATCTATTGTCATTTTATTGTCACGTTAATTATACACCAGACCAAAATAGTGTGATAACACTGCCATCGCCGGGGATCGAACCCGGGACCTGTTGTAGTCATAGCTCTTGTCACGAAAGTCGTCTAATCCTGTCCAGAATTCGTATTTCTGCTTTACTCATACTGTATATTTATTTTTTCGACGGGTTTTACGACATGCTAAAAACTGAGAATTGAATTATATTTTATCGTACGTTGTTAACATGACTTGTGATTCAGTGTGCGATGAGTGACGTTGAGCGATGAGTTGTCCGCTGGCTACACACTGGCTACCAGTGTCGCAATGTCGCCGGGAATGAGCTACCAATTTCGGAAACAGTCTGAATTGAGTCCGAATTCTTCGATTCGCCTCACTAACGAGCATCTGCACCACAAAAGAGTACCCGATCCGCTCTAGCACCGGGCGGTAAACTGTTGCATCGGTAACATACATAATTCACCTTTATTATTTATTGTTGTACTGGTAGCGCGTATTGTATCGAGTTTATAATCGAAATTGGCGCATAATCCCAAGGACTCGCGAAGGTAAAGATGCAGTCGCTATTCGAACCTTTTAAGGGCCCGACATCTCCATACTGGGAACACTTCTGCACTTGGGATTCACTCAAACAGCGATTCTTATCCCGCCTACCTCTCGGGGTTATAAATAAAAAAGATGCGTCGATTCTCTGCAAATAATATTATACTTCGTGGCGTAGTAGGGATGCCTCTACACGGTAACTACCCGAGAAATATCAATCAAATCGTGAGTTTTTTTAAATTTAGACGTATATAATCAATTAATTTAGACATATGTAATGACGATCTTCGTGGCCGAGTGTTAAGTGCTTTGACTGCCACACCGAAGGTCCCTGGTTCGATTCCCGGCTATAGCAGTGTGATTGTCACACTGTCTTTGGTCTAGTGTATGTTAGAATTCACGTGATAATAAAATGGCGATAGATTAGCTACCTATCACATGTCACAATAATCAATATGATAGCTATACCCTTTATATTGATCTGGCTCGCGCTGTAATGATGGAAAGAGCGATTCAACAAAATAATAATAATTATTTATTATTATTATTATGATTATAACTCTACTTCAAGTTTAAATAGACTAAGGCACGACTATATACTTGCATTTTAATTTCACATTCCTCTCTATAATAATTTTATTGCATTTTAGTAAAGACGTATATTTTATCAATAACTCTATGAGGTTCTCTTGTATTTGTCCGGGGAGCTAAATTGAGTTTTGTAAAATTTATATTGTTCATGATTTATAGAACTTAAATCATATTTTTTTTCTTATTAATGTCGGGATTGTGGTCTATTTCTTAAGAGGGATTGACATTCTTCGAAGCCGATTACCAGCATTCGATCCATATTTTTGGTGGTTTGCCTGGGGGTCGTCTACCTTTGGATTATACCTCCAACACAATGTGAGGGAGTCAAGATGTCTCTATTCTTCTCACGTGTGTATACCAATGTCTTCTCCTTTGCCTCCCCCACCTTACGATATCTTCGGCCTCGTATATTTCCCTTATTCTTGCATTCCTTATTCGGTCACGCAGTGTCTTGCCATATGTTCCTGAGCGTCTTCATTTCTGATACTTCTGGTGCGTGTCTTGCATTTGATCCAATTTTTCATTATGGGCCACTTAAGTCAATATTGTTTATTTTAAAAAATAAACTACACATTTATTTCTAGTCATACATCTCTTCACCAAACCTTCCTTTGACATTCTAAGGCAAAATTGTTGTTCAACTAATTTTTCAATTTTTAATGACATATGCTTCTTTTCCGAAAACCCACAGTATTATGGTAATCTGACTAGTCAATACTGAGATAATTGGATATAAATAATGTCAACTGGAAATAGTATTATCTTTGGGTCAAGAGTTGATCGTCTCTGTTTAAAAAATAAATGTAAATCTATCACATTAAAAACGAATCGGCTATGTCTAATCGCAGCTTTTTGCTAGTTATATTTTAATTACTTTTATTCGAATCATATCGTAAATTTTACGACTCCCAATCACGCGCGGTTGAGTTTATCCACTCGTTAAATAAATTTCTTGTCGTTAATTTTACGACATAATATCACGATAGTTGTCAGTAATCCTTTTTGCTTGTAGAAAACTACCACGAAATCTAATATTTATCTGCACTACTCCAACTTCATCTCTTTGACCGACTAACCACTACTTAAATTATTACCATCTTCCTTGTAAATAATGACCCTTTACCGCCAAGTTATCCACCATCATTCAGTCCTCACCCCTCCCGCAATCAATGCGGACAAAAAAAAATCCTCCCCGATAGCCCACTACGTACTCCGCCAAACAAAATGGTCTCACGCAGGACGCTATCTCCTACCCCAACTACATCCAGGCACTGCTCCTCTTATCTTCCCCTCGGGAACAGCCTTTTTTTTATAAATACAATCCCAACCCTAACTGGTCTTCCATTCCTTGACAATAATGCAATACTTTATCATAAACCCTAAATTCCCCCCCGCCCTCTTTCGGAGGGACACTCCGGGCCATAGAGTTAGCCCCATAGTAAAACAACTACCAAATCGCATTCCAACAATGTTTCCTACAGACGTAAGAGGAATAGCCATTAGAGCTGACCCTCTGTAAGCCAGAAGATCCAAGTCCATGTCCAAGTCATTATTAGATGCGATTTGATCCTTAATTTTGTTCAGATTAATGTATTATGCCCGGTGGTGAATAACTGTATTAAATGAAACGGCATTTTCGAATCCATTTTATAGTATTTTTATTACTGTGACCATCTCACATCTCCATTAAAAGTAAACATAATTAACCCAATTTCGAACTGCGTTTCTTAGCTCCGTACTTACGTAGAAGTGTTCGGTACAATGGCCCGGGAATTCGGTCAGTGCAGACATAACGATAATAATATAATATTATTTTCTGTTGAAACGCGCTTCTTGAGCGGGGTATTATTGCAGTTATTTTATCACAACAAAAGCTTTCTGTTTCATTATTCCCGAAGGCGATGTAATCTCCGACAATGCCGCATTGTTGCGTGCGAAAAATACTTTTCCGTTTAATGACGGCAATACAATCTTGGGCCGACCTCTTGTTTGTTTGTTTTCATGTGCCAGCAATTTTTGTGACTTCAAATTAGTATCTAAATGTGATGGATGATAATTATGATTGCGATATTGTTTCATGGTGCCGTGTCTAAATATAATAGTTTCGTGAATCTTTTGATAACCGTTATCTCATAATGATGTACAATAGATATAATACACTACTCGGATATTTCGAACTTCGCATTTTAAAATATCTTAATCTTCTTCTTCTTCTTCCTCAGCCTATTCCCATCCACTCCTGGACAAATGCCTCCTCCATTCGTTTCCATGTCACTCTGTCCTGTGCAGACTGCATTCAGGATATTCCGACGTGTCTGTTCAGACCATCCTTCCACCGCAGTTGCGGTCGCCCTGCACTTCTCTTTGCCGTCCACGGTCTCCAAGTCAGCAGTCTTCTTGTCCACTTTTTATCTGAGCTTCTGGCTACGTGACCTGCCCATTGCCATTTTAGAGTCGTCACCCGGTGGATGATGTCAGTGACCTTTGTTTTTTCTCTCACCGTATCGTTTCTGACTCTGTCTGAACAGACAGAGCCAGAAACGATCTTAATACAGTATTTTAAATGTGGAACGCGCTAAACCGCAATAAAAATATACAGCTTTTTTGAAAACGCGCGTTATAAAATACATATCAGAATTAAAATGGAATTTTACGCCCGAATAATAATATTTGTAGTGATACGTTTAATGGTTATAGGTTATGAAATAACTAACCATCACCCCGTTTCACTGAAGGGGTAAGCAGAGAGGATGAACCGCCACACTGTTCTATCCTGACATAATTGCACTGATATAGCGTGACACGCACACTCGTCGATTGTTCCTAATTCGAACGTGGCCGCCTTTTAGTAACTAATACATTTGATCATTTCATGTTTGCCCGACCTTCCATTCACACTATTTGTTATTATATATAAACAATTTATTATATAATATATATTTTTTTAACCAGTCTTCCCTCATCCATTCGTTCAATATGTCTTAACCAGTGGTTACCAAAGTGGTACGTACGGACTCCCAGGTGTCCCTGGGATCATTCAGGGGGTCCGTGGAAAATTAAAATTGATTTGGGAGTCCCTGAACAACGTCACGGGGTTCGCCGAAAGGGTTACGACGATTTTTTTTTTAGCTCATTCGGGAAAATCGAACGTCCCATTTCTACTAGCCGGAAGTCCCCGATGAGCTAGAAAAAATGTGAATTTGTAAAAAAAAACAACATTACGAAAGTAGGTGGTCTGCACAAAATAAAAGAAATCAGCAGGGGGTCCACGGGACAAACAAGTTTGGGAACCACTGGTCTAAACCATCTTAGTAACGCTTCATTTATTTAATTTAGGACTAATTCATCTGCCTTACATTCCTTACACTATATTTTTAAGTTGTCTATGTTTAAAATTGAAACGCATGTACGAGTATGACATCCTGTATGAATATGAATGTCAAGATACTCGTATAAGAATTTGGGGGTTCATCATCTCCGTGAAATGGCGTGGTGAATTTATACAATATTAAAGATTGAAAATAGAAATAAAATATTTTATGTGTTTGTAGTTTTATTTATATTACTGAATTCTTAAAAATATATTAGTTACTTTATTTATTTATTTATTTATTTATTTATTTAGGGTAACATACAGCGATATCAATAACATATGTATATAAAAGAAACATTCAGAATAATTAAAATAAGGCCAATTACATGCTACCACAGATTAAAAATAATAGTTAACAATCAACAAATGATAGTGAGAAACATTGAAGTTAAACTAAGACAAAATAAGGTATACATAATATTTAAGAGTTAAAATACTTATAGTACTGGAAATAAAAATTAAATTAAGATAAAATAAAATAAAAAGTAATATACAAGTATTATAATATCATGTTACATCGTGGTCACATCCGCGCCGAAATGTTGCTCCGATCACTTTTTTAAAATTTCGCTCGCTCAAATGAAAGACGTCAATGTCTCCAAAATGTTTGTTGTAGATATCACAGATTCGATACAGTGCCGCGCTCAGAGCGTAATTTGTGCGATAAACAGGAAGGTGGAAAACTTGGTTCGCGGTGTGTCTCGTGCGAGACATGGGGGTATTGAGTGACAATTTGCTGAGAAGTTCAGAATTGTCAATTTTAAAATGAATTATTTTATGAAGTAACATCATATCATGAAGAGTACGTCTATTTTCAAGAGAGTCCAAGGAGTGAAAAATTAGGGCAGATTTGTAATCAGAGAATGACTTGCACATTTTAAAATTAATATGTTTAATAAACATTTTTTGTACTCTTTCAATGCGTTGGATATGTGCCGCATAATAAGGAGACCAAACGGGAGATACATATTCAAGGCGTGAGCGAACCATGGTTGTAAATAATACTTTAAGGGCAGTGATATTTTGGAAAGGTTTGCATGTGCGTAGTATAAATCCCAACGTTCTGAGAGATTTGTCCACCATGTCATCAATATGACTAACGAAAGTGAGTTTAGGGTCGATTGTGACTCCAAGATCTCTCACGCGGTCTGAATCGGATATTATGGAACCATTGATGGAGTACACATGTTTGTGAGGGTTCATTTTACGCGTCAGTGAAAGCTTATGACATTTGTTTGCATTTATGGATAATTTATTTAGTATACAGTAATGAGAGAGTCTGTCAAGATCTGACTGGAGTCGAAGGCAGTCAGAAGTGTCTGAAACCTTCAGAAAGACCTTCATATCATCAGCAAAAAGGAGATGCTTGGAGTGGAGAAAGCAGTTGCCAATGTCGTGTATATATAGGATGAAGAAAAGAGGTCCCAGATGGGAGCCCTGGGGAACCCCGGAAGGTATTCCCACGAAGTTTGATTTAAAGCCACCAGTCACCACTGCTTGCCTACGATTTTTTATATAGGAGTTTATCCATCTAAGGAGATCACCGTGAATTCCTAGTCCACTCAATTTAGCCAAAAGTACATTGTGGTTTACTCTATCGAAAGCTTTGGCATAGTCAGTATATATGACATCAGTCTGGAGTCCGCGGTGCATGTTCGATATAGCATAATCTGTAAATGGTATCAAATTTGATAGGACAGATTTATTACGGAGAAAACCATGTTGTTGTTCGCTCAAAATACATTTAAGAGAAGGATATAGATTGTCATATATAATACGCTCGAAGATCTTACTTATGGTAGATAGAATGGAGATAGGGCGATAGTTTTCAATGTCGTTTTTGGATCCTGATTTGTGAACTGGAGTTATTAAGGCTTCTTTCCATTTATCTGGAAAGCAGCCTTCAGACAGAGAACGAGTGAATATAATGGAAAGTGGTTCAGAGAGCGATTTAGCACAGTTGGACAGATATATTGGTGGTATTCCATCGCTTCCAGCACCTTTGTTGATATCAACGGCTGATAAGTATCTGGCGAGTGTAGGTCTGTCAGTGGGGCAGCCAGCGATAGTATTGATGATAGAGGACTCGCAGGGATTGGGGGTGACAGGGGTGGTTTCGTCAACAAACACGGATTGAAAGTAATTTGAAAATGCATTGCAGATATTATTACCACCGCATATTGAAATACTTCCACCAACACACATTGTCTTAGGAAGAGAATTATTATTCTTACGCTTACTTTTAACATAATTCCAAAAGTATTTCGGATTATTCGCAATATTCAGCTCTGTAGAATGAATGTATTGAGACAAGCACTCCCTGGCCATGCGTTTCTGGCGGGTTCTCAGCAATGAGAAGGTATAATAGTCAAGAGGATTTTTGTACCTTGTGAATCGTTTATGATACTTGATCTTCTCTTTTGTGAGTTTAATTAGAGGAGTATTATACCAGAGTGGAAAATTGGCACTGTTCTTGAAGTGCTTAAGAGGTACGAATTGGTCGATTGAGCTGTGCAACACGTCATAAAAAGCATCCACAGCGGTGTTAAGAGGAGATGTGGATAAAATGTTGGTCCAGTCAACGCCAGATAAGAAATTATTAATTAATTCGTAGTTTCCCTTTTTGAAAAGGTAAACACTGCGTTGGGATTCGCGCAACGAATGAAGAGATCCCGACGATAGAATAAAATCAATGGCTGGATGATGAGAGTCTTCGGGTACAAGTGGAGAAGCTGAGTGAGATATTCCAGACACACGATATGTGTTACTGAGTATTAAATCAAGGGTGCGATTAAGAGAGTTTTTAACTGAGTTAAACTGGTGAAGACCTAGTAAGGATATGTAATCGACGAAGGTACCTGAACAAGCGGAAGAGAAGTTACGAAAATATTTCAATATATTCAAATTAATTATATTCCTATTCAACTCCTAAAAATTCTCAATGACGATCCTCTTGTAATTTTTACTATATTGTAATAAAACAGCAATCGATGTGCGACTGAAACGATACATTTCAATGTCCCTCTTCCTTCACCCGTTGTTGACTTTGGAACTACAATCAAACAATTCTTGAATCATCCCTGCATCTGCTCCTTTTGTCCGATTCTTACAATACAATTGACATCTTGCCCTTGTGCAATGTTGATTTACTTAACCCAAGCTTTTAGAAGCAGATGTAAAATAGCAAGGAAGCTACGTTCATACCTCATAATTCAATTGTATATTGTTATTAACACACCAAAAACATCATTTGTAAATAATCAAATTATTTCACTCATTTTAAATAGGTTGTATAGGTTAATTCTTGAAAAAATTCACTAGTGCAACCAAATCTACATAGATGGCTGACTGAAACTGCCACGTGAAGATAAATATGGATTTCGAAGTATATATACATTTTCCAAAAAATTTGTCATGCATGATCACAAATAACAAAGGTGGAATGGGGAATGTTGTAATTACATAAAGCGTGCGCTTAACCCAACCAATGACAGGTCATAAGTCCTGTAAACACCTTGATCATCCATGTTCGGTTTCCAGTTTACGTCTTCGTCTCTATTGAGATACAATTAAAATATAATTATGATTAAATAAAATTCTACAAAAATTAAAATAACAAACAAACCATCACGCCGTTTCCCCGCAGGGGTAGGCAGAGAGAATGGACCGCCACACTACTCTATCCTGGCAAACCTCTCTAGCTTCCTCCACATTCATAATATAATCAATATTTATTAAATTTTACGTAATTATTTTGATATTATTTTTGTACAGAATCTTCTTTACTACCCCTGCTATGTATGTGTATAAAGAAGAAGGTTAATAGCAGTTTTTTTAAATAAAAGTCTATCCAAAAAAGCTTAGATTGCAGTGCACAATGGTGTCCTTGTATCGACCCATATGTATGGAAGTGAATCGTGGACCTAGCAAAAGAATGATAAAAGTTGAATAAATGCAGTAGAAAGAAATCTCTTTTATGAGTGTGTGAATTTGTATATGATGTCAATTGCAAATATAAGAAGTGAATGTGGTTCGAAAAGAAAGAGTTATGAACAAAATAATGTAAGGGTCATTAAGGTGGTTTGGATACCTGGAAAGAATGAACCAAGAAAGTATATGTAAATAACATAAACGAAACAAGAAATACAGGAAGACCAAGGAAAACGTGGCATGATCAAGTCAATCAAATATTAAATGTCAGTCACTCGAGGACTCAGAGAAATGGTAAGATGTATGAATCAGTGGCCGTACTCCCATAAAAGCCCAGAATCCCGGCATGCGTAAGAAACTTCGAATCAAAACCCCCAAATCTAAGTAATCATGCCCCCGCATAAATCAACAACCCACCAAATCACCTTCCAACAATGTTCCCATCAGACGTAAGAGGAATAGCAAGAGCTGAACCTCTGTAACCCAGAAGAGGTTTTGATTCAAAATTTCTTATGCAAGCTGGGCTTCTGGGCTTCTATGGTAGTACCGCCACTGGTATGAATATTATAGTTATGAGTGAAGTGTATCAGGAAAAAATAGTTGATAGTCTATTCTTTCTGCCTATCCCTTCGACGAGGTGGCATCATGTTTTTTTTTTTAAATTATATTTCTAAGCTTATTTTTTATCTTTTTTATGATAAATTTGCAGACGTAAGATGTATAGCCAGAAGATCTGAACTTCTATATATTAGAAGATCCATGTGCAAATCAATGATTGTTTTTATTTTTGTTATTCCAGCAGGCGGCGCTAGGTGCACAGAGCGGTGCGCCGCCCCAGATCAAGCCGCAGCAGCAAGTGCAGGGCGGGCCCCCCGCCCCGCCGCCCGCGCCGCTCCTCGTCCCCGTGCCCGCTCCCCTCGCCGCGCCGCTCGTGTCACCGCTCACCCCTGGCCCCGCCCTCAGGCAGTTGGTCCTGCGACGCTCCGAGGGACATGGCTTCGGCTTCACACTCCGACATCTCATCGTCTACCCGCCTGAAACTCTCTCGGTATTGTATTACTTCTTGCTTAGAAAACTAAAATATTGCATCGTAGAAACTTATTTTCAATACATCTCCATTCAAAACCAAATAATAACATTTCTGAACATTTTTTGTGCTCTGTGGAATTTTATAGACCATAGTATTGAATTATTGTTATTAATCAAAATTTTGTTAACTTCATATATATGGTAATATATTATAACAAATAGAATTTAGATTTCTGCATAAGTATAATTAACACATTGTAACAGTTTTTAGCTTTTTTATTGGCTTGATGAAGCTTGGGTCCAAATGAAACCGGCTGGCTTAGTAAGGATAATTACAATTCTGTTGTTAATACACAATATGTCAATTTCATATATTCCACTTGTTTCGGCAACTTGCTAACATCTTCTGATCTAGATTAGTTCCAGAAGTCTTGTATCACAAGATGACAGTTAGCTGCAGCAACTCTTGGAAACCTAGTGATAATAGATTTTAAAAAGCCGGAAATCTTGCAGGGACCTTTGTCACCCGTATGATCAGCAAGTATGGAGGGATGTGTGGTAATGAAAGTTATTTGTATTGCAGGAACTGTGCAGCGATGCGCGTCACGCGATGGTCGGCGCGGTCAGCGAGCCGATGGACACGATCTTCGTGAGGAGTGTGCGGGCGGGCGGGGCGGGCGCGCGCGCCGGGCTGCGGCCAGGCGACCGGCTGCTGGCTGTGGGCGGGCAGCCCGTGTCGGGGTGGCCGTACGCACGTGTCGTGCAGCTCATCCAGGCCGCGCCCGCCGTGCTGGCGTTGCACGTCGTGCCCAAGGAGGCTGACGTCTTGCAAAAGGTAACCAACTCTCTTTACACCTCAACTGCTAATGATGCAAATCAAGTATAGTTTGTAGCTACCCTGAGGATGCGTGTTTGTGTCATGCTTACATAGAGTGTGTATCAACAGATTTTTGTGTGGGTTGGTACGATGTCCAGCAATAATTACACAGTGCACCACAAGGCGCTTAGTTGGGAGCGGAATATCCATTGTATAGCATTTAGAATGCTCCTAATGATTAGATATTATAAGCAGTGACGAACGTGTTTATGTCGCGAATAATTTGTGGGAAAATTGAAGATTTTGATTAGAAATAAATCCCACCTCTTCTTATTATAGGTCTTGTGGTCTGTAAGATTTTCTAGGTTGACCTCCTGCTAAGTCAATTCACAGCTGTCAGCATCTTTTTAGTGGTCTACCCAGGGGTTGTCTACCTTAGGGCTGGTCGGCAACACAATGAGAGAGAGTCCATTATATGGATCCATTATTTTCACGTGTGCATACCAATGTCTTCTTCTTTTACTCCTCCACCTAACGACATCTTCGACTTCACATATTTCCCTTATATCCCTTATTTTTACAGATATGTTCCTTAATGTTTTAATTTCTGACAATTTGGGCACATTTTGAGCAATTTATTATCTATTTTAAATTTTAATGATGATTTCATTTAAACCTGTCAATATTCCTTTGTCGCAAAAAACAATTATGATCGATGGTTACATGTTTTTTTTATTTTTCCAGTATTTTGGTGAGGTGGCGTACAATCCCGAAACGAATCAACGACCGCATAGTCGGACACGAGAGCGGCGAACTAGTGGAGGAGACATGCCCCTTGTGAGGGAAGGGGGGCCAGCCCCTTCGCACCCCCTCTATACTCCTTCCTCGCAGCTGCACTACCGACCCATTAACCCCAATAATATTAAGGCAGCCCCTCAGCCAATCCCAGCTGAGTTGCAACAAAGGCTTACAAACGATCACAGGAAAACAGATCAAAGACATAATCAAGGAAGTAATAGTGTTCGACCTGAAGTTGATCAAAGGGTTAAAGTGACCGGGAGCAACGGAAGGAAGGACGGAGCAGATAGAATGAACCCCAAAGTCGAAGTTAAAAACATACGACCTGGGTCTGGTACAAAAATGATGGAAGCTGTCCCGCAGATACCTCTCCAGGAGATACGCGTCTCCCGGAGAGCCAGCGAGGGGGCCCGGCCTCCCTCAGAAATCTACTGTTGCGCCTCTCCCCCCTCCAGCCCTTTTAACTCCTCCAGGGACTCTAGTTCAGTGTACACAAGTGGTGAATCCTTACAAAACTCTTACAAGAATCAAATGCCTTTCTTGAAAAGTGGTCTTCCCTCTCATCTGCAGCGAGTGAACCAAGCCCAACCTGTAAACAATAAAGTGTTAATACAATATAATTTGGAAAATGTTCCGGTGCAATATACGAATAGGTTTAATTTTGATGACAGAAGAGAGTCAAACACATCTTTAACTTCATCGGCTGCGGAGAGTAAAGATAGCTTAAGTTCTTACGAATCCATTTCTACTCTGACCGGACACGATACGGACGATTCCATCTTCCTCACGAGGATGCGAAAGAGTTTAGAACAGAAGGAAGAGTTTCTGAGACGACCCAGCCAACCCACGGGCTGGGCCATCCCGGACGAGCACAGTCTCATCCAACAGAAGGAGTTCTACGCCCGCCCGCAGAAGCTGCACAAGCCCGTGTGGCCGCCCACCAGCACGGGCGATCAGCTCCCGCTCAAGAGTAAAGAGAATGTGCCAGACGAAGTGCTAAAGCCTTTAAACAATAATTTAACAGATAGTGTAAACACAAATCATGCCGGTGCTTATGACCTGTGCAGTGGCGATTCAAGACAAGATTCCAGTGCATCCAACTCTAGTAAACAAAAACAAGATAAAGTGTATATTAGTTCGTTAAGTAAAATACATGAAAACTCTACGAGTAACGATAGCAATGGAACCCTAACCAACGGATCGCCCGCTTCTCCAAATTCATTAGAAACTATGCTACAGGATAAAAGGTAAGTTGCAAATGAAAATCATTCAGTTTTATTGCAAAATGTCTATTTAACTCAGTAGCTGCGGTTGCACTTTGCGTATTCCACTCACCCATAAGTCACGAAGCTTCTCTCGCCATATCTCCTAAGTCTCCTAATGACAAAGGTCCTTCTGTATCTATTTGAATATGTGTTCTCAATGGAGAAATCTTAATTTTTTATCAGTATCTTAAAGATATTGTAAAAATATGCTGCATGGGACGAACGTCGATTTGTATATTGCCTGGGTGGATTGGGTTAATTCTACATTTGAGACACAAATTAATCTTCCATATAAAGTTCAATATTATTCTAGAAGCAGCCTTATTTTATGTTGATTTAGGAATAAGTCGTTAGGTTCAATATTTTAATTGAATCAAATGTTTTTACCGAGTATTTAGGTACTAGAAACCTGTTAAATGTTTCAAAATACCACAATTTTTACACTGTTAAATGGCTTCCACGATTCAGCTAGTTATTAAATCTGGGAAAATGTTATCAACTGGAATTATGCTCGAAATTTATTGTTTGAGGAAATGTTTAAAGTCATATTTTTAACCGAATTACTTGTGACATGTCATTAAAAATCAAAATAATACATATTTTTTTAATTAATCGACACCAAATATTTAAATCAATGATATTAGATATTTAATACAATTTTCAACGTGAGAAGAAATAGCTCATGATAATGAAAAAGGAATCGGGTCTCTCCAGGTATGCAAAATTAGATCAGAAGCCAAGAGTTATGTTTCCTAGACCACTACCCGGTTACTACCATATAGTTTCCTTTTACATATTGTTTTTTCTTTTCTTAAAAGTGAATGATCTCCAAGTTTTGCTTATTTCAGGTATCCCATACCCACAGAAGTCCAAATAGTTTCCAACAGGACAAAACAGTTTGAATCTCAGCCCTCGGAAGACAGGACGGCCCTGTACAAGAGCGAGCTGGCACGTCTTAGCACCAAGAAGCCGGAACCCACTGTTGCCCTGAGAAGGAAAGAGTTTGAGTCCAGAGGAGGGAAACGAGACGCCAAGAGCTTGGAAGCCCAGCATTCCCTGGAAGGTATATACACCTGTCTTCGTCTACACCTCTCTTTATCTTATTTCTTATCAGCTCTGCTGATAATTTTTGGTCTTTATACATGTATATTACACATATTTTTATATCTTAATTTTTTCATAATTGATTATTGATAAGATATTATATTATACAAATACAATTATGCTTTTATGGGGTACTATATTAAGTTTATTTTTAATATTGATTTTATGATTGTCTTTTCATTCATTGAAAATAACATTTTAAATATCTTAAGTAACTAGTCAACCAATAAAAAAACGATACTAAGTAAAAAATTCTTGCAATAAAAATATATTTAATCAATATTATGTAGCTGATATATTTATTAATTTATTTGCACAATTTGGGCAACTATATAACTCCCTCACTAAGCAAAGCCTGTGCTATGACAATTTTTAGAGCATTTACTATATTCACGTGCATCTCCGATACATGGCCACCTTTAGATAATTTTACTAACCAATATAAATAGTTTATAAGTACTCTATTGTTATTTAAATTGTCTATCTTGATTATTTGCTTAATTTAATTCAATTCAGTACTTACCCAACAATGTACATTCAATAGCTGTCAAAAAAATGTTTGAAAAAAGAACCTCCTCTTGGAGGTTCAACATTCCGTTGTCCTTTTGCATTCAAATTGGTGAGGGTGATATTTAAATAATTCAACTTCGGCTTACATCAAAAGTTTGTGCAAAATTTTAGTGTCATAGTTATTTTCGAACATATGAGAATTAGATGTGCTTTTAATTTTTTGTAGAAGTGCATACAAACCAATTTGTAATTACTTTTTTACATTTAAAGATTTGTCAGTTTGATTTATAATAAAATATGGTTATATTACAATCATCAAAATAGTATAAATATTAAGGTGATGGTGCATATTACCTTTATAAGCCTACTTTGCATGATCTTTTTGTAATACAGTTGAATTCCAATTATCCGAATTGAGACCGGACCACATTTCGGATAATCAAAAATTTGGATAATTGATTTTTTTCCGAATAAAGGGTTTATTTTAATTAATTACTGTATGTATGTTAAAAATGGAAGAAAAAACTGTTTTAAAAAAAAACAGCTTATTGTTAATTAAATGAAAAGGCAACACTTTTACATGTTAAGCGTAGTTACAAGTGCTATACATTAGTACAGCATGGATTTACCATTCTATAAATGAAAGTCATTGCTTGCTGGACATCTCGGTCAAAGTAAGCTGTTTGACTGTCATCATCCGTTTTCGGGCAGCCAAGTTGCGCATCCATTTGACAGTTAGAAGTTGCGTGTGGTCACACTCGGGCTGACACTCCATCCACTTCAACGCAGTTTCAAGTCTGACAACTTTGACATTAATGTCATTTTCTTCCTCGACATTTTCTTCTCTCACACTTCCAATAAGTCAACAACACACTGGACAGTGACAGGTGGCTTCTCGGAGGGAAGGACAATAGCGCGCGTAGACAGAATCATAATTTTGCGAATCGCAGTATGTTTCCGTCTTAATTATTTTTTTGTTCTGAAATTCTGAAAGCGCATTGGATAATCAGGGATTTGGAATGTCGGACTTCAGATAATTGGAGTTCTATTGTAATTGTTTTTTGCATACTGTGTTTCTTTATATAAAACAATTTAAACGCAATTTGTTTAGTTCGAAGCTTATGTTATGCCGACAGTACCAACATAAATTCAATTTATGGTGTTGTTTTCAGACTCTGATGTGAACGATTTGAAACTCTCTGGAAATCGGCTGATGATCACCGGCAGTAAACATCTAACATGTCCTCCCCCAGAAGGATTCAATCCAGGTGAACAAGTTTATAGTAAAATATATATGCAGTCTTCTGATAGTTTTGGTTTTTTAACATTATACAATATCAATTTTGATTTTCTTCATAGATGTTCATTGTAAATAATGAAAATAAAGAAAATTTAATTGAAATTTCCTTTATAATTTATATTTGGTTTAATTCCACATGGTTTTATGACTCTGACCAGTTTCAGCAGCTTGCTGGACATCTTTCGGAATTAAAACTAATATATATTCTTAAATATTCTACATCTTCTAGAATGTTTAATTATTTTTATTTTTATTTTCATTATTTATACAATATCAGTATCAATGGACATGACAATGGTCATGACAATGTCAAGGACCACACTTTTTATTATTAATCTTTTACCACGCGTGTTCAAATCAAATCAAATCATATCAGTTTATTTTCTCAAAAGATATTACAAACAACAATTATAGTTTAAGGCATCTATTGAGAACAGGTAAAACATAAAAAATATATAATACCAGGAACGCATGAGAGAGGTTTCGACACTAGGAATACAAGATACTCTCCAAAGTCAAGAGTATTCGTCTTCTGAATGTACTTTCACGAATATGAAAGATGTTGATCTCCGAAGCGATCATGTTCAGCAGTTTGATTGCTTTCCCCACCGGCATCACCAGAGGCAGGTTGGTTCTGCATGCTGGGAGATAAAACAGTCTGTGCCGACGCTGTCGAAGATAACCATCTGGAACATAAAGGTGGATAGCCTCCAAGATAACGGAGTGTTATTTTCATGTCTCCCGTTTGGAGTTTCTTATTTTATATTTTTGGTGAAGGATTGATATTTCATGTTTTCTTCTCGGATCTGTGATTCTAGCATTCAACTTATAACAAATTTATTTGGTTTGCAGAAACGGAGAAGGTGCACGTGAGGTTGAGGTCCAACTCCACGGGTAGCGAAGGGTTGCCGACGAGAAGGACACACGCCTCAGGTACTTACACATATCACCTATTGCGCCATTAATATTATAAGTTTTCATTTTTGCATTGACACGCATATAGTGCACAGGCTTTGGCATTCTTTTCCTTTCCAAATTAGTTTTATTTATTTAACCATCAACGTGCACACGACGAATACAGTCTCAATTGAATAGATTTCTTCAAATTCCTTTGTAATAGTTTTATTGTATCTATTCATGCGTTATGACAGTTTGTCTGTACTGTACCAAAATAAGTACTGTAAAATATGTTGATTATTTTAATTTTATATTAGAGGTTATTAATAGAGCTTTTCTTCTACTTTAAAAATGTATATACTAGTATTCAGGAATATCTTTGTTAATATTTTATTACATAAATACAACACATCACTATTTATATACCTATTCATTTGTCAATAATTTATTTCTTTCTTCTGTGATCATTTGACACATCTTTTGAAATCATGGCTTCCTCTATTATTATTTAGTTTCATAACAATGGATACTTTCTACACTTGGTACACATTCAGCCCTTTATTCTTTCCTTACTACAATACACTGCACTTTTACATTTTTGTTTCACGCAACATAAGTTTGTTTTGTATTATATTTCATCCTCAAGACGGCAGCTATGTGAAACGAAGGTTTGCCCTCAGTAAGGAGCAAATAGAAGAGCTGTCTCACCCCAGAAGGGGGGAGGAGGCAGAATACCGCAACGGGGCCCCGGCCCAACCCAACAATTGTGATAATAAACAAGTTCCTAACGGTTATAAGAACAGCAACAACCAGTATGTTAATAATAATAAAAGTGATAAATACGAAATGAGCAATGGCGCCGGTCAACGTGAAGTGGAGAAGGTGTTGCCCGGGTGGCAGGAGCAGGGGGCGGGCGGGGAGCGGCGGCCCGAGCGGCCTACGCAGCTGAGCCTCGCACCCCCAGCAGGGCTTAGCTTCCCCGCCTCCCCCGCTACGACACCCTCTTCTCCCCCCTCCCCTTCAGGTCAGATTTGCTGCATCCATCTCTGGTTGTGTGAACCTGTCTCTGTCTCTCTCTATCTCTATCCTCGTTTCACTCACTCTTGCTATTTATTTTTAATTGGCATGGAAAAGCATGGATTGCAAAACTAACCCTAACCCATGTCATCTGAGATGTGATGAATGTTGCGTGCCAGAAGAAACAAGAATGCATCCTTGTGTTCTTGTCTCGTCATGATGCCTACTACCTACCATTGATATATTTCCCCCTAAAATTATGACCTGGCTTGCCTCACATAACAATTTGAATATTTGAGGTATTTACTAATAATGTGCATTATTGTAGTATTTTCCTAACTTATCCGCTTGTGCCTTTCTCATTATGTGTTTCATATATAATACATACATTTATTATTCACCCAGCAGACTTTGGCAAATGTGAAATAAAATTGGTTTTCATATATTTTTGTATGTAACAGATTAGAACAGGAAATTGAAATGGCCTGTGCTGAATGAATTTAACCATTTCAGATCAAATTTAATACCTTTAATGGTGACAACTGATACTTGATGTTTCATCTATATGACAAATTTATATTTTCTATTAACAAAAACAAAAATTATTACCCAACAATTTATTTTATTTTATTTCAGTTAAACAATAAAAATTACTAGCAGATATGCATCTCTATAGACCTTTTATTTAATTTGCCAAAATAGTATTTTTTTTAATTATTTTTTGTTTTCTTTGTGTTTTATTTTATTATTTTTCTACTCATGCCATTCTGTAAATAGATACTTCTGCCATTATTTCCAAATCGCTACCCATAGAAATTTGATATGTTTTACTAATTGTATAAATATTTGTAATTCCATTTTCTATCTGGGTAAATATAATTTTCATTTATATTATTTATGAAGTATTATTAACTTTAAGGCTGTTTGAGCCATAATTTTAAACTTGGTTTTTCTACATACATATTTAACTAATTTGACTTGTTTCTACAGGATTTTCAATGGATGATGTAGCTGTTGTAAAGAGACAAAAAAATTCCACACATTTAGGGGGTGAGTTCATTGAGTTATCTAAAAAACTACTTGACCTTTCATCTCTTCTTTAATAATTGTGATGAATTTAGCCGTAAAGACATATTATTTAATTTCTCCTGTTTTAATATGATAGAGAATCATATGAGTTTACTATATGGAACGTTTGCAGCGGAAGAGGAACGGGCTATGAGGAGAGTGTCCTACTTGAAGGCCACTTGGGGGGACCGTCTTCCGCTGGATAGTGACCACGAGCTCAGCGATAGCGAGCACCAAGTCCTCCGCAGGTTTGTGCAGTACTTCCGCACTTTTGTCTTTATTTTAATTTAATTTATATCTTTGGGTTAATCTATGTATTTGTCTCATTTAGGAAATGTATATCTTAATCCAGTGTCAATAATGTTTTTTTAAAAGAATTTGTCTAATCAATTACATACATTTGTAATTTAATGTAATTCATTGAGTATATTTTTTATCTGTTGTTTTGTGAGATTAAAATGGATACTGTCTATCAAAATTAGAATAAAAAGGTTGCAATGATCAAATATAATATTTGAAATGTATACAACTAACTTTATTCAGTTTTGATCCCTAGTGACCACAACATGATTGTATATTTTATATAAAATTTCTGTTCTGTAAGAATTGTAAAAACCAATGTAATCAATGACTGTTAATTTTTTTTTAAATGTTAATCATTGTTTAAAAAGTCATTGTGTCTGTTTTTTTTCGATTAATTTGTAAGAGTTAATGAATGATTTAACAACCCCTGTAAATATTGCGACGGATAGCGCCCACCGAAGATGGCGCCCGCCGCGCTTCCCCGACGACATTCAGCCTCTGCGGAGACTCTTCGAAGACCTGACCACACAAGCACGGTAATACCGCAGCTGATCGCCAGCACGGGTGTGACTCGCTAGCACGTGCCCGGCAGCCATGCCACCAGCTCTGTGTAGAAATACCGCTGTTTGTTTCATTTTGTTTGTTTTGCCCTCGGACACTCGGACGTTTTTGGGAATTCTCCATCACTCTCTAACACGGCCGCCGCCACCGAAGTAACACTCCACATTGTGATGACATCATGTTTTGAACACATCTAATGTTTAACCTCTCCATTGTTTGAATGTTTTGTATGTATTTTCGTGTAATTTGTATATATATACACATTTCAATGTCTTATTGTTTATTTTACACTCAGGAATTCTGAGTAATACGAAAATATCTATAAATATATATATAGAAGTCAATTATCAAAGTGCCAAAGACCAATTTAATTATAAATCACAATGCATCAAATTTACTTAATGAGATTAAAATCTTTGTTTTAGTTACCGAGAAATATTGACATCTCCAGAATGAATATTTAGATTATTCAAAAATATTTTTTATTGTATCATTTGTATATGAAACAACAGTTTGAAGCAGTTTATACAAGTCATACATGATTTTAATCAACTCATCAATGTACTTTCATTCTAGATCTTACATGAAAAGACATGCTTCTTCGTATTATGATATTTATTGTTTAGCTTAACTTTGGTGCCCGCTTGGTCTGGCCGAGACTGTCACTTTGGTTGTACATACCCAGATACTTGCATGAACTGCTTCTGTCCGTCTGTATCCAGTCATCCTGTAGGGCTAGGATGGACACATTATCGGACTCTTCTTGCATCAGCGGACCAAAAATTGGCAATATTTGTAAATCGATGTGATGAGATTGACTATTCGATTTTAGTAAAGAAAATGGCATAAATGATGTTTGTACATTTTAATAGTGTGTTAATCTCTGATGACTTTATTTCTGTTTATTCTTCAAATAAATGCAATTTTTTGTGTTGAGTATGGTATAAAAATTGGTTTTCTAAATTAAACTCTATTTTTTTGAAATTATACTTACTCTGTTATTATTTTGTTTAGTGAAAAATTGTGTTTTTTTTTTTGTTTACTTTAAGAAACTAACTCTGTATATATTTTTGTATTAATCTAATGATTGCATCAAGTTTGGTCGCATCACCATTTTCTTGTATTACAATTGTATTCAGAGTCATACAGCTTTCTCTCAATGAGTCAAAGTTGTACTGGCATAGTACTTGGCTGTCAGTAGAATCTGGTGACTTATTTTTGTTTCCCTACAGTGGTGAGAAGAAGGACCGTGAAGAGTTCCACGAAGCTGGCCCCGTTATCCCT
Organism: Lepidostoma basale; assembly: GCA_022606425.2. Taxonomy (NCBI): domain Eukaryota; kingdom Metazoa; phylum Arthropoda; class Insecta; order Trichoptera; family Lepidostomatidae; genus Lepidostoma; species Lepidostoma basale. The sequence continues at coordinate 3,153,699 of JAHDVF020001468.1, forward strand.
GAGGACTTGGAAACGGCAGACGTCAGCATGCAAGGAAGTGTACAGATTAAGATGGTCCTCACTAATGGAAAGGTAAAAAAAATATTTTTGTACATATTTCCCATCTAATATTTAATAAATGCAGTTAATTAACCACTTGCTGTTACTCATAAATGCTCAAATGAAAATTCTTTCTGTGTGATAAATAAAACATCTCACTCACTATGAATAAGTAAGTGATAGCACACAAGTAGGTCTGCGCTACCTCTTTTTACAATGAAATATATCGCACCGTGAGTGTAAAACCGACGTAAGTGCAAATATACATTTTGGACATATGGGAGTTTAAAGACTTCATATTGCTTGGAAAAACTGTTTTTTTTTTTAAATTAACCAATGATTTTCGGTTTATAGGTATATTACTGTAAACCGAAAATCATTGGTTTATTTAAAAAAAAAAACAGTTTTTCCAAGCAATATGAAATCTTTAAACTCCCATATCCCCAAACATTATATTTACACTTACATCGGTTTTACACTCACGGTGCGATATATATATATATATATATTTTTCGAAATTAATTAGGAATGTTAGTATTTTGAAAAACATTTAAATATTTTTATTATATGAAGGTTTTGATTTGACTTAATTATCCCAGTTGTTTTTCTATTGGCGATGCTTTAATATTTATTTGCATGTTATAATTGAGAATAATTTTCAGCGCGCCAGTGACAGGTCATGGAAACAAGTGTGGGCCATACTTCAAGGGCCGAAGCTGACACTGAACCGCCATCAACATCAGGTAAGACTACTTTCAGTTTAGCAATCTTTGCAAATTATAAAAACCCATTCATGTCAGTATCACATATTAAGTTTTTTTTTGTGAACGCTGTTAGCTCCATTAGACAACAATGTAAATTAATTTCATGCCTTGTTAGTGCATTCACTTTTGAATTTTTATTGCATACAAAAAATAACAATTATGCAATTAGGACAGTGTTTCTGACTCCCAAGAATGCATTTTATTTCAATAATCTTGTACGCTGACTCACATCTTTTTAATATAACAATTGGCATTATTCTGCCATGGGAAACCAACATATTCTAGTTAACAATATACTTTACCCAATAATTAATATATTTGCTGTAAGTTTCTTTTATTTATCAGATTCAAAACTAGATGTTATCTGCTGGAGAAATTGATGCGCTGAATGTATAAAATTATTAATTTTATTTTTTGATTTCATACATGATTTTTTTTTATATGTCTTCTTCTTCCTCTTTCTCCTCGCCACTCCCCGTTATTCGGGTCGGCTTTTTTTTTTATCAGCTGATACTAGGTATTTCATTGGTCTTTTAGGCCAAGAGCCTTCGTATCTTTCTCTCCCTCTCTCACTAGCCACGGAAAGACACTTTTTCACGACATGGTCTTGGGGTCTCCTCATCACGTGATCATACTATCAGAGTCTTGGACTTGGATCTTCTGGCTTACAGAGGTTCAGCTATAATGGCTATTCCTCTTACGTCTGTAGGAAACATTGTTGGAATGTGATTTGGTAGTTGTTTTATGATGGGGCTAAATGTATGGCCGGAGTGTCCCTCCGAAGGAGGGCGAAGGGATATTTAGGGTTTACGATAAAGTCTTACATTATTGTCAAGGAATGGAAGACCAATGAGGGTTGGGATTGTATTTATAAAAAAAGTCTGTTCCCGAGGGGAAGATAAGAGGAGCAGTGCCTGGATGGAGTTGTGGTAGGAGATAGCATCCTGCGTGAGACCATTTTGTTTGGTGGAGTACGTAGTGGGCTATCGGGGAGGATTTTTTTAAATTTTGTTATCCGCATTGATTGCGGGACTTAATTCTGATAAATTTTTTTTTTTTTATACAAGTGAATTAAATATATGTTACACAATTCATTTTATTTTGTTTATCCTGCGTAAAATATTATGTGTCTGGCCAAATGAATCTACCCTAATTTATAGGTAAATTTAAGTATTTTTTCTCTTTTGTTTATTTATGTAGAATTGATGACTAGAAGATAAACCTGAGATAGCCATGACATGTTGTTCGGCCATGGGCTATTTGGCTATTTATTTGTGGTATTTAATATAACATGGAAACGCTTTGTAGTCAAACGTAAATACACAAATGTTTCTTCACCCGGTCTGAGATTTCCCACCTATTTATTTAGTTAATGACCTGTTGGTGAACTAATTACAGAATCGTTTCACTTCTTCCGCTTTGTTTAATTAATTCATTAATTCCTCTTGTTTTCCGGAACATTCTTGTATCGCTTTCATGTGCTGTTGAATTTAGTCCTATTTATCAACCAGATTTATTGAAACTTTCTTCTTTTATCCAAAGCTTTCAACAACTAATGTTATTGTTATCAAATCAAGCGGATTTTATACTTCAGGTTATTTTATGATAATCATTTGTTTTACCCTTTTAATTCCATGCGGCCAATCATTGGCCTCAGTTGGTGTTCGTGAAAATTCCAAATTTCCAATCATCGACCTCAAACTTTCCATACAAGTTTTTATATAATGTATAATACATAATTTTTCTTTTGATTTTTTTTTCTTCATATTTTAACCAAAATATGAAAATTGTTTTTTATTTTACACTTTAAGGGAACTGTCAAGAAGTATGTGAGAATGAAGCACCCTTAAAATGATTCATCAATTTATTATTACATATGAAAAACAATGTATGATATAATACCAAATGAAATTAATCAATTAACTAAAAGGGGGTTAGGTTTGAAGTTAGAAAAAATAGACAAGCGTGCGTGTCAAGAGGTGTGTCAGGATAGAACATGATGTGGTGGTCCATCCTCCAGAGAAACGGTGCGATGGTTAGTTTGGTAGTTATATTTATTGTTTTTTTTTCTCAATTAATATGAATGATAACATCTCTCTTCTAGAAGATTTATTTTATGTGAATGACATGTTTCGCCTTGCTCAGACATCATCAAATGTTTAATTTGAATTGTTTAATATGGAGTTTTACACAATCGTTTAAGAAATAATTAATGCTGTTTTTTGCAATAATTATTTTTTCTATCATTTTTATGCAAAATATGCTTACATTAAGGGGTTCATGAAAAAGTATACTTTAAAAAATTAAATAAAACTTTGCAAACCTTTCTACACATTAAGAATAGCATTCCCACATTTCTCCTTCTTCTTTTTCAACTTTCTTGTCTCCACTGGTAGATATAGGCCTCTGCAATTTTTCTCCACTTGTCCCTGTTTTGTCTCTTCAGCATCCAGGCCGTCCCAGCTATTCGGGCAATGTCATCAGTCCATTTTTTAAGTGGCCTACCGACATTCCTGTTTTTCGTCCAAGGCCTCCATTAGAGTATTCTGAGTGCCCATCTAGTATTGCCCTATCTGGCTATGTGTCCAGCCTATTGCCACTTCAATTTAGCTGTACGATCCACGATTTCGTCTTCGTACATTTAGAAGGTGTATATCATTATACATTAACTAATTAACTATCCATCATGCTATCTCTCCGAAGGACTGTCACACTGTTCTTTCCTGACATATTTACTCCTCTCGCGTCTACAACATTCATACAAGATGCCATACACGCACGTCGATTTCTCATCGTGATGGTGCCACATTGTTATTATTTTTTTTTTAGTATACAACAGCCCGTTTGAACCCAATTAATGTATACAATTTATTTTAGCTATTGTATTGATTCTCATGACATGTGATAGGGAACCAATCTATCGCAATTTTATTGTCACGTGAATTCTACACCAGACCAAAGACAGTGTGACAATCACACTGCCATCGCTGGGAATCGAACCCGGGACCTTCTGTATGAAAGTAAGAGCTCTTACCACTCTGCCACGAAGGTCAAAAGTTTTCCTCAGTCTTCCTCCATTTCTAGTTCCGTTTACGTCGTTTGCATATACTTTCTTCGCCATTCTTTCTTTCCATGTGTCCAAAACATCTTAATGATCCTTTCATTATTTTGTTTATAACACTTCACTTCTTATATTTGCATTTGGGACTCTATCATATGCAGATTTAACACACATTTGTTTAAGAAATCTCATTTCCACTGCATTTTTTCCACTTGCATCCTTTTGCCAGTTCCATGCTTCACTTTCATACACAAGGGTCGATACAAAAACCTAACCTACTATTTAGGGTATTATTTGCAAACCCGGCAAACTCCACCAACAATCAAAAGTGAGATATGAATTGGGTCTTATTCATAATACATTTTTCATTCTGAAGAATTTTGCTATTAAAATATAGGGTTTGTTGCAAACATGGCAACCTCCACTTGAGTGTTGCAAAGCTGGCAAACTCCAAAATGAAATTCATTATTTTACTTTTATTTTCAACATAATGATGATTATTTCATGGCTGATTACTTTTAAAATACTAACTGGTTGAGATGAAAAAAATAAATATCGTAAAAAAGCACATTTTATTAGCGTATCAATTTTTTGCGATTTACTCAAAACATCTAATGATGGAGTTTGCCAGGTTTGAAAATAATACCCAATTGTACACTGTCATCTTAGCATTTTATGTTAACTCGTGTTTTATGTTACATTTTATGTAGAGGAGGCCGTTGATCTTTACTATTATAATAAATGTTGATCTCATCTGTAACGCTTCACACCACAGAGACCCTAATGTTGTGTGCTTTACAAGAAAGTGAGATTTTAATTAATTAGCGAGAACTTTCTCGAGTATTGTGTAACGCGGGCGGCGAGTAAGCCGAGCCGGGTGGGTACATCTCATTACTACGGTTATTTTTGTACAAATCTTCCATTACTAGCTGCTAATGGTGGCAATGTAACGAATTCCTGGGCGCTTTCCACGTCCCCGAATCGCGACACCGTAGTTGCACGCTCGGCCGAAACTCGATAGTCACACTCCGCAGCGTCGAAATTTGTATTCTCTGGCCACAGTCAATTTCAGCGAATTCCAAACAAGTACACTCTGAAACTATGCAAACTTACGCAAATACGTCGTTGGGTAATCATGAAATTTTTAGATTTATTTTTTTAACACGTAATTTCTTAAAATAATATTCAGGAATTAAACAAATGTATTATGGGGATTCATAATTTGCCATTTAGCTTTCTAATAATATTATTAATACAACAACAACAACAAACCATCACGCCGTTTCCCCGCAGGGGTAAGCGGAGAGAATTGACCGCCACACTACTCTATCCTGACACACCTCTCTAGCTTTATTAATAATACGATAATAAAAAAAACATGTTTTTAATGAAAGGGGATCATTTTCTTAGTCCAAACATTTGATGATGAATCTAGAAAAGTATGTTAGGAAAGAAGTGTCTGTCAGTATATTCTCTATGCCTCCCTCATTAAATACTTACTGTACTTTTTTTTCTAATTTTTTTTTAATATATATGAACATGCGTTTTAATTGGTAGAACAGGGCAGGTTTACGATAGACACGTGCATTTGAAGAAAAATACGTATTGTTCTTAGAGGTATTTATAATATATACGAATATAATACATAAAAATGGCTTTGTGAATCGGAATAATGTCGATTGTAACGTGGAGTGCGTAAAAAAAATTAATAAACATGTCTTCCCAACCGTAAACTCTCCACAACTTTCCAAAAGCCGAGCGAAATTAATAATATGAATGTAAATGTCGTATTTACATGTTTTATTGTATGGATTTTCGGTGTAGCCCGCCGCCCGCCGTTTGATGAAATTATTACTTTATGTGAAAATTGAAAGTGATATTACAGAAGCGAACTTATCATTCGCGGCGCGTGTCCCGCGGTTTATTGCCCCGCGCTCTACTCGAGTTCCTGAAATTCTAGCATCGCCGCTTAAACTGTTCCTGCTTTAAAACTAGAAGCGAGCCGCTGGAATACTTTTCCTGCTTCAAAACTCGAAACGAGCCGCTGAATACTGTCCCTGCTTCAAAACATGAAACGAGCCACTGAACTCTGAACTCAAAAAACCCCTGAAAGCATCGCATGTGCAAACAATACACCAAATTTACACTTACTATCACTTCGTTTTATAGTCTTATTGTCATTGCGGTTCGCATACTTCGTCTTGTAGAAATGAGATCACTAAGAAGAATGTGCGGGAAAACGTTGCATGATAGAATACCGAACGATGAAATAAGAAAGAAATGTAAGGCAGATGACTGCATCATGGATAAAATTAAAAAATGATCACTTAGATGGTTTGGACATATGGAACGAATGGATGAGAGTAGAATGGTTAAAAAGTTGTACACAAGCAGCGTGAGTGGAAAAAGAGGCAGAGGGCGACCGAGGAAAACATGGCATGATCAAATTAATCAATTACTAAAATGCGGTCACATTCGAAGTCGGAATAATCGACGTGCGTGCATGGTACGATGTATGAATGTAGAGTGTGGCGAATGGTCGCGATCCATTCTCTCTGTCTACCCCTCCCAGGAAATGGCGTGATGGTAAGTTAGTTTAGTTAGTTACTTCGTCTTACTAGGCCAAATCAAAATTTATTTTGGTGAAACGTGTTTGTAAAAACTAAAATATTTTTATTGAAAAACGTATTTTTCTATGTATAATCGCAAGCAAGCTGTGTATCAAACATTTCTATCACATTAATTCTTAGGAACTCTGAGATGTCCTTGTTTCGTGGTTTCCTCTTTTACTGGCGTTTCGGACATCATTAATGTTTCCGTCTTCAGGGTAAATGATGATTTTCAAACACTGAAAATTTAAAATGCAATGATATCTGAAACTTCGGTTAAAGGGAAAACCATGTGACATACAAAATCATGATATTGTATTTTATGTACAGTTCTATATAAAATGTTTTTTCTCTTATAAATTATTATTGTGTAGTTATATGTCTGATATAACGTTATGAAATTGTATGTCTGTATTTTTTTATTATAAATAAATTCATAAATTCCTATAAGGCAATCAAAATGTTTTGATTCCGGTTGTTTTCAATACATTTTTACTTTAAGAACATTGCAAGTTTTATAAATATTATCGTTAGTACCTACTTTTGATGTCGGCACCGTTTTGACTCTTATTTAGGTTTAAAGTGGGTGATAGACGGGCGAGCAAGTACGCGTACTTATGGCTCGACGACCTTTTTCGCTCGTGTGTCACCGTAAGTACGCGTACTTTAAAACCGCCGAGTAAGTTCGTCGGCGATCCAACCGGTTTGAAATCTCGACGACCTTACTCGTAGCTCGTCTTGGCTCGTACGTGTGGCAGCACTGCGAGCCGCGAGCCGCCATTTTGTTCTTCATACACAGGCTCAGGCATTCTGATATAATTCTGAAAATCTTCCTTCTCTTCACGTAACTCTCTTACTAAATTCACATGTGATAAACGCTCTCTTTTTGTAAGCCAGTTCTTAACCCACACTTTTCGCCTTCGTCTATTGTTTTTAGTTTTTGAAATGTAATACGATATAATTCCTAAATAACACAAAGCTTCTTCAGTGGACGACATCGCGATACGGTATGAGTAAGTTGGCGCGTGTATCGCCGACGTCGAGTCAAGTAAGTTCGCGATCTTAAAAACCGCAGACTTTAAGTTCGTACGTCTATCACCACCTTAACGTGATTTCTCAGGCTGTTCTTTGGGAAAGATCGCGAACTTGAGTATCGCCTTTCAGTAATACCGCCCGAAGCAGCAAGCGCGGGTTGCATCACAGATCGGATACTTCCGGACTGCTCGCCGGGCAGTATGTGTCGGCCCGTGGCGATTACAAAATACCCAAATGACTTGTAATTGTTAAATTTAGTTAATTACACCTAAAGATTTCACAATGCACCTCTGTGGATAAGATCTGGCTTATCCATTTGCGGTTGAACTAGCGTGCAAGACGGATGCGTTCGCCATTTATTTTATGGCTGCATTTTTACATAAGATAAGTGTGACGGGCATTAGATTATAGTGTCAGATGTAGTCGCTCTAAATTCCATTGTACTTAAAAATTAAAATTAACAACAACAACAACAAACCATCACGCCGTTTCCCCGCAGGGGTAGGCAGAGAGAATGGACCGCCACACTACTCTATCCTGGCAAACCTCTCTAGCTTCCTCCACATTCATACAACGAGTCATACACGCACGTCGATTCCTCCGACTTCTAACATGACCAACCTTTAAAATTTGATTAATTTGGTCATGCCATGTTTTCCTCGGTCTGCCTCGACTTCGTACCCCATTTACATCATTAACGTATACTTTCTTAACCATTCTTTCTCCATCCATGCGTTCCATATGTCCGAACCAACGCAGCGATCCTTTCATAATTTTGTTCATTATACCTTCTTCCGCTCTACATTCCTTTCTTATATCAGCATTTGAGATTCTGTCGTACATCGTTCTACCACACATACATCTTAGGGACCTCATCTCTACCGCATTTATTCTACTCTTATCCTTCTTTTGCCAGTTCCATGCTTCGCTTCCATACATTAAGGTTGGGACCAGAACTCCATTGTGAACGGCCGTTTTCGCTTTTATTGATAAATTCTTGTTTCCAATAACTATTTTTAAAGCTCCATTCACTTTGTTACCCGCACCAACCCTTCTTTCGACGTCACTATCCGTTCGGGCATTTGCTGTGAACATGCTACCTAAATACACAAATTCCCTCACCTGTTCCAAGTTCTCTTCGTTCACACTTATATTACAAACTGTCATTTGCTCTTCCCTTTCGAAAACCATCACCTTTGACTTTCCGACATTCATCATTAAATCATTTGACTTGCATACCTCATTCATTCTCGACACCAAGACTTGTAATTCGTCCGCACTATCCGCAACGAGAACGGCATCGTCCGCGTAAAGCAGACAGTTTACAGACAGATCACTCATCAATTAAAATTAATATGACATTAATATCAATATGGTTAAAGGAAGCGGACCAGCGACCCAGGGGCAGTAGCGGTACTCTCAGAAGCCCGGCTTGCATAAGAAATTTGAATCAAAACCCCCAAATATAAGTAATCATTCAAACCATCAACCCACCAAATCACCTTCCAACAATGTTCCCATTAGACGATAAAGGAATAGCCACAAGAGCGGAACCTCTCTAAGCCAGAAGAGGTTTTGATTCATATATATATTTTTTTTTTGTACACAACAGGTCGTTTGGACCCAATTACTGTATACAATTTTTTATTTTTTAGCTATTATATTGATTCTCGTGACATTCATGTGATAGGTAGCCAATCTATCGCCATTTTATTGTCACGTGAATTCTACACCAGACCAAAGACAGTGTGACAATCACACTGCCATCGCCGGGAATCGAACCCAGGACCTTCGGCATGAAAGTCAGAGCTCGTAACCACTATGCCACGAAGGTCGTTCTTACCCAAGCCGGGCTTCTGGGCTTCTATGGGAGTACCGCCACTGCCCAGGGGGCGTAGCTGGCCTAAGTTGACGTGCATGGGACTCATTCCAAGGACTCTCAAAAGAGATCGGAACCCACCAGGTGCCACCCTGGACAAACAGTCCTGGAGATGTATAATAATACAAGAAAAGCCGATCCCAAGTAAATGGAACAAGGCTAGGAAGAAGAAGAAGATTAATATCAATATTTAAATTTAATAAATTTTACATAATTATTTTAATATTATTTTTGTATACAATCTTGTGTGCTACCCTTGATCTGTATGTATAATATATAAAGGAGTGATTTTATAACAGTTTCACCAGTCTGTCGATGCTAGCTAGCCTAGCGAAACCGGTCGCTGTCGAAATAAAGACAATAAGTGGATGTAGTTAATAATAAAATAAAAACATTTTATTTCATTATTATTTACGAGCGGCGGAGTTTCAAATGAATCGCACACTATAAATACTAGTTGCCATCAGCCATCAGCCATTTGCCTGGGTCTGTACGCGATATTTTATATTTATAAATAGAGCAAGGTTTCGGTAAACCGAAGATAATCAATATGGGAACGTTTTATTTAAGTACACTCAGTTGTTTTGCTGGTTTTCAAAAATATTCTTCAATTCTTTCATCAGAGCCGCACCGAGAGACCGCTGCAATAATAATGTAAAAATAACAACACACCACATCAAATAAATTCCTCTGTGAAGCAATTCGCTCAAAGGCTCCAGCGTACGTTGCGAACCGAGTAGTTTCTATATTAAAATCACAACTTCCAAAAGTGCGATATGCTACCGCGAAAAAACTGGCATCTCCTCAAACCCATAGTCCCCGTACCGTGGAAGCGTTTTATATTATTATCTCATTCGAACAATTTTGAATGTCGGCTAAGCTCACTACGCCGCGACAGCTAATCGCTCTGTATGGGAACGGTCTAATAGTTTCGTAATGCTTGAAAGTCCTGCCGTGACTTAAATCCTAATAAAGGACGGCACGCCATGTCGCTCCGATTCAGGAGGTCTCGCTCCATAAGAGGACAACTCCATTTTGATTTCCCTCATGGCTACCCGCGGGCTGTTACTGCACATCTTAATTAGCTTGTCGCGCTCAGTCCGTCGGCATCTACCAGTTCTGTATACGAGTATACCAGTCCTCTGGTAACATTCGCCACCGCCCGTGTCCAGCGCCCCTTTCCCTTATCTCCACGGCGTTCGTATGCAACTAATCTGCTTTGTAATCATTAAAACTTATGGCTCTTGTTTTTAAGTTGCCCTTAGTACGCGTAGTTGTTGATACTAATAAATAAGGTCATTAGGGATCCATGCAAGATAATAAACGATGGAAGTAATAAGATCGTAGTGTTCTGAAGCGCATGCGAGTTGCGAGATTATCAACAAACCGGATACAGATCGCGGATTATGTAAAATTAGTTATACCTACCGCGTGCACAAGATTTCTTCGTATTTACAAAATCATTTCAAAGTTCTGATAAACTTTATGAATTGACACTTTGGAAATCCAGAATTAAGTTACATGCTTTTTCCACATTTGTGAAGTGGAAAAAATAATGTTTTAATTCGTAATAATTAGATTTTTTCCGTTCAGTTTGTCTGAATTATGAACCTTTAACGATTCATGGTATGTTTTCCATAGGACCTCGAAGATTTCGCTTGATTAGACTCTATCCAGCGCCCGATCTTGATATTCCTCCAAGTGAAATCTGGTGATTTTAATTCGTCCATTGGACCCTGGACGATTCAGACTGAGCTTCAGGGTGTGAACAATTAACTTGTCATTTGACTGATTTTTCGTCTGCCATGGACCAAAGATTGGCATTTGACAGCATGTAACCAGAAGATCTTAAATTTAGTGCGAAAAGAAATCATAAATAATCAGAAGTTTTCGAATCTCGTCCATGCTAAGTTTCCAAGTTTAATTTTCATCTTTAAACGATTTTGCTGAATATCTGGAATACGACCCGTTGCTAATGTCTACTTCTTCTTCCTGGGCCTTGTACTCTCGCGATGTAGGCCTTTACCAAACGTTTCCACTCCATCCTGTCTTTCGTCTTTCTCACCCCCTATTTATCAGCTATTGAGACTGCATCGTCGGCCCATCTCTTCTGTGGCCTTCCGACACCTCTTTTGTTTTCCCATGGTCTCCATTTGATTAATCTGGGTGTCCACCTATTATCTTGTCTCGTTGTGTGTCTTGTCCGTTGCCACTTTAATATCACTGTACGATCCATGATATTGGCATCTTTGGTTTTACGTCTGATTTTTACTCACTTTAATTTTGACTCACGCCGAGCATCTGTCTTACCATGGATCATTGCGTACACTTTAGCTTTTGACTATTTTTTTGTCTAATGCTGGTAATTATTATTTAATATTTTTCACCATTCGTCCCAGCGGCTCTGAATTATGTTTTATGAAATAAGTAACTCTTCTTCCGAAAACTCTATGATTTCTCTCGTCTGGGATATTGTTTTGATTACATACAGATGTATACATTGCCTTTTTTCTTTTCCAACTGCACAGAAACTTCCCCATGGCGTGCATGCGTTATAGATAGATGCGCATTGGAAGTTGGTTTAATTTTTAAATTTTGCCGTCACGAGTTAACGAAATAAACACAAATGCAATTTGTCCGTTGTGCAAGAGTGCACTTGTGCTATGAAATATACAATAAAAACCTCGTTATCGAAAGCACGTCTATGAATAAGTGCAGGGCTAGTTATTTATTATCCTTTCCCGCCAAATAAATCAGTGTTTGTGCTACACTTAATAAACACATTATTCTGTTCCATATCCTCTGTAAAATTAGACAAATGTAATATTTTATACGATTTAAAAGAACATTCCGTGGATGTTATTTGTGCCAGTAACATATATGAATATTAATTAATGTAAAATCATCGCGATATTGAACGGTTTCCTACTAATTCTTATCGCGTTAATTTTACAATACACAAAAATATTCAACACACGGATCTACATGAAATATTTCCAAGATTATATTTATAATTCAACGGTCTAATTATCTGCAAGGTAGAGAAATGAACAATCCCAAAAATAATATAATCCGGCATCGGTGTGAAAAAATACCCCTTTCAATAAAGTAGGTACCTACTCATCGCACATCGCTGCACTAAAATCAATGCTCTTCCAATTGACTTTTTTTTTAATATTTATTTTATTTGACACATTCACCATGGAGTGTTAAGTGTCATACAAGTGATAATACATTAAGGTTACATATACAAACAATTAGTACATTTCAAAATAACATCATTGACTAACATAATTTAACAGTTTAAATTAACAAATATTTATTATATTCTTAATAATTATGTGAAAAGGAATAGAGAAAACTAACATATAGATTAATTACATTATAAAATCGTGAAATTCCAATTGACTTCTCTAAGACACGCGTTTTATCTTTTGAGATATTTCAAATTTGGAATTTATTAGACCAGTAATATGAATGCAGTTTTTTGGAGCGAGCTTTTACTCGTTTGTGAAAATACGAACGAATTTAATTGCAAATTTACGAGAGTAAATCAGTGATCGGCGGCATTTTGGTCTCCTCGTGCATATTCACGAGAGTTTTATGACAGTATACAATGCACTTCCATTAAGTGCTTTTAAATAAATTCTTGGCTAGGTTCTCCGTAATGCTTATTCTTTTTTTTTCCTCGGAAAAGTCAGCCAGGTCAAGTGAAACTAATCCCTGTCAAATTGTAGCCAATTTTTTCGTTTTGTATTAGCAGGGATAATATTGCATTCAAAGTTAAATGTAGTTTGCGATATTTGTTACTAATATTATGTTGCTCGTATTATACCTTTTAATTACGTAATTTAATATCTATTGTACAATAACATGAATAATGTTTTTTTTTTAATTTTCTCTTTCTTGCCCTTTCAATTATAGTTTAGGTGTAGAGTTAAAAACGAAATCAAAGCCCCGTAGAATGTTTCCTTCGAGTAAGCGATTTAGTTATATACTCGTAGGTAGCACTTTCCAAAGCTCTTTTTGATTAATGTTTTGTAATTTGAAAACTGGTCGAATGTTGATATTTTTAATTTAACAAGATTAATTAAATGAGATGAAATTGTCGTTTCAAACATTTTTCGTAATTAATTGTATACGTTGGAGTAAATTAGATGTGTAGTAAATGGTACATCCGCTATTGAAGTTTTCGTTTTTATTGAGTTTATAGCGGATAATAAAGTTTCGCGAATTTTAAATATTCTCCGATACATAAATGCTTTAGTCTATGGACTTAATAAAATCCCGTCTATCGGGCGCCATGTTTTTTTATTACTTTGTTTGTAGTTTGGTGGAGAGTACCGCGCCAATTAGTTTTCCCTGAGTGCTTTCGGAAAATTATTTCCACATCGCGCACGACGCACGTAACACTGTACTCGCACCTCCCCTCTATTGTGCGTTGGCCCGCGCGGTATTTACATCCACCTGACAACCGTCCAGCGTTTGGGCGGCGATTGGACTGTCCACTTTCTTATTAAAATACATTTCTGCGACGCTCTTTTTTCCTGCCTTTTGTTCTATACTGCAGATTCTCCTGTGCGTGTCTTTCGCGCCGCAATGCATTCACACAACATACGAGTACACACAATCATAACAGCCGTCAATCACCTCGACATAATAACATTATTTTCTATTCCGTAATAGGTAGCGCAAATTACGTAGCAAGTAGGCAGAGGCTAATAGTTTTGGCGGCGGTCCTTCCTCCGATAACATCAGGCGTAACCCGCCGAGTATGAATTCGATTAGCTCACTTTGGTGCATCGGCAGTGATAGAGCACAATGCGTTATCCCACTAGATCTCTCAATATTTCGGTTTTGACTTACTGTTGCCGACATGGTTAAGGGAATACGTGCCAGCCACATTGTTATTTTAGATTATATTTGCTGTTTTGAAATTCTTAGCCTCGTCAATGCGCACGTACTTTGTGCCAACCGACGGTTCGTCCAAATTAATAATTTTGCTGCGATTGGAAATTCAGAACGCCCGAGGACCCGTACTTAGACTTCACTTGCTTGTGTTAACACGCCATCATGCAGTGTCACTTCGTGTCTTTTTCGTGTTCTTCAAGTCATAGAGAGTCTAATTGTTTCTGCGAAGCATGCTTTAGTTCGCCGTTAATATTTTCATCTTTGGAATTTGCACAGGCACTGCCATCGCATTCGTGCGGAGGTGTGTGCTCTACGCCTAGTCTAACGATCATACTGAATGCAAAATTCACAGAATTCAATTTAAACGCGGCACTCTTCTGTGGAACCTTAGAATATTGGCATTAATGTGCTAATTTTATAATGAACGTTAATATGAATGAGCTGATGAGGGTTGTGGAGCACCGAACGGAATGGAGGACGAAGATTAATAAGTTTTCTTTGAACCAGTTTAAATTTGTGTTATGGAATCAAAGATAAATAATATTAAATGTTTTTTTTTTTCATCTCGTTTTCAATTGATGTTTGTTACTGAAAGTCTTGTCAGTATTCGTTATAACAAATTTTTGATTAAAATTTATATCTGCAGTAGTTCCCAGTGACTCGACACAGCAATATCGCGGCTGAAACCGGTCGAGAATTAATTTTAACCTTTAATATATTTACTTTATTGTGTTTTAATTTATTTTATATGAAATCTCACTTTATATTTATTTATCAACAAAACAGCAATGTTTCGGGTGAATATCGTTATTCTTCAATGGAAAACTTTTACAGAAAGCTAAGCCAAAAATATATGTTTTTTAAATAAATTACTTTTTTAACTGGCTCGTTTATAAATGATCCATCACAAATGCACTCAATTTCAACCCGTACTCGTTTAATTGAACTAATTTTCTATATATAGCACAGGTGGATGTGAGCTTATTGATGAAAAACGGCACACTTCGATATTGAAACGCGGTTATACGGTTTCATTTAGCATCCTTTTCCAGTCCATTTCCATTGCCACGGTAGCTAGTTATTTTAGTTTGTTTTATTATCTACATCATTGATCTAATTAATTGAATTGAATCACAATTAAAATAACTAGTCTTAATGAGGTGTATACATATTTAGGCTCAAGTCAGCCCCAAGGCTCTTCGGCTCGCTCCGCTGACCGCTTCCGCAGGTCTCCCCTCCCAGCAGCCGCTGCAGCCATTGACTACTCTTATTAACCCATTTTGATGTTCACTCACTATAACCTGAATACCACCGTAAAGCTGTTCGTGTGATGATACTTATCAACATTCTATTCGCAATATGTAATATTTTGTTATGAATGAAATGTTATATAGAATCAATCTTCTTTCATTTTCCAGATATTAAAAATCAATTTATTTTTTCTTCATAAAATTTAGTATTTGAAGGCTGGTTATTACAAACTTGTTAATTGACTTAATAATAAAACAAAGAAAAAGAATAATAATAAAACAGTTTATTGTAACGTGTGTCATCAAATCAAATCAAATCAGTTTATCAACTCAACAGACATTACAAACAACATAAATATTTAAAGCATCTATTTAGTAAGGTAAAATATCACATATATACAACATAATACCAGGAACGCATGAGAGATGGTTCGACATTAGGAAGACTAGATACCCTCTAAAATTAAGAGTATTTGTCTTCTGGACGTGCTTTCATTAACCGATTAAGTACCGTGATGTTTTAAGCTTAGGAACACTCACATACGCATGTTTTTAATTATTTTAAAAAAATAGGGCTAATGGATATTATGCATTTTGTTTAAAGTTTACATGTTAAATGATATATCAAGTTTAAATTTTTCATGTTGCATTATCGAAATATCGTATATTTGATTTTTCTTTCAGGGTTGTCACAAGCATAAATAAATATAATTTTTACTTTTTATAAATAAATAAATTATTGAAAGCAAACATTAAAAAATCAAAGTATGTTGTATCAGTTCTTATCTATTGTATTTTTTATTATTATTATTTTTATTCACACCACAAATGTAATTCTTTCAAAGGCATTATCAAATGTAATTTTTTAAATTCAAAAATTTGATAATGCCTTAGCTAGGCGAAACATGTAATTCCCATAAAATATATTAAAACTTCTAGAAAACAGACGTTCTCATTGTATTAATTATTTTATATGGAATTTTACATCATCGTGCAAGAACCAATAAATTAGTTATTTATTTTTATGTTTAACACCAATTGCGATCAAAAACTATTTTATTTATACTTGGCACCCTTGTAATGAAGCCCAAAATTTAAAAAAAAATGAGTCATAGTATAAATATTTCAGATCTTAATTCTTGAAATGAATCTGATATAAAAGCCGCAGGGAATGTTATAAAACTACTTTATTCTATGTTTAGGCGGATGGAATCTGAATAGCTTGAATACGTAATTTTAATAATATTCACCAAACTAACATTACTACCGAAGTATTTGAATGTTTCGAAATTTGCAACGGCCTTGCTTCCTCGCGATAATAACAATTCTCCGTGTTTTATTATTAGATTTTTAATTCTTTGTTATTTCATTAATTGTGAAATTCTTTGTGCGATATATTTTTTAGTGGATTCGTAACAATGTTAATTACGTTTTTTTTATGAATGAATACTTTTTTTCCACTTTTTATATTCCATATTTCGAAGGTTTTATACCTTCATCACCGGAAGAACGATATAAACTTACCAAAAATATTTAAAACCAAATACAAGAACCTAAATACATATGTTACATGTGCTAGTTAAAATTAGTCAGAGTATCAGGGACATAACATTAACGAGTGCTCAATGGGTTAATATTTAATGTTTTAAAAAGTCGAGAAAAATATACACAAAAGTGGAAAAAACAGTGTTTTAATTCATAAAAAAATCATCGTTATGGAATTTCACAGTGTTGTTACGCCTTAAGATAATTATTTATACTTATGTCCGATTGACTTGATTTTTTTAATTAAACTATATATTACCATGTTTTCTCAGAAAAAAAATTTACAAACAAGTCAATCGTTTAACATATTATAATGCAGATTACCTGCCGATCATTTCAGAATATCGTGCCATTTAAAGACTCGTACCCGCTCGTTGTCACGTACTCTCGTTGACATTTTCAAAATAGGAACCAGAAACCAGGTTATTAAACGTTTGGTTTTCGTTAACCCATATCTCGTAGAGTGGGTAGGTCCTCGGTGTACCCGAAATATTCCCCGACACAGTACATGGGAGATTGCGCTCGCATTTATCGGCCAACCTTCGAATGTCGGAATGGGCAGCAGACAGGCTGACCCATATACCCGCTCAGGTAAATAATGGTACGATGTGGGTTTCTTCTTCCTCTGTCTGTTCAACCTGGATAGGCTACTCTCGCCAAATCTGTTTTTGTATTGCAGGATTTTCGTGTTGATTCGCTCTACTTTCGCTGTTGGCAATGGAGGTTTCAACAAGAAAATCAAATGTCTACATTACAGATGTTTGAGAAAAACATACGCATAGATATTGGGCACACGTGTTTTTTTATATACCACGTAACGAAGATACATGTATAGAAGTAGATCACGAGGAAGAATAGTGTTAAATACGTCATAAAATCATATTAATCAATCGAAACATTTAAAAGGGAGGATACGTAGATGGACTCCCACCACCCGAAATTGTTAAATGACGCAGCGGCGCCCTTTCGTCAGCTTTGCTCGTGCAATATCTAGGCCCATCCCCCGTCCACGCAAGACTACGTTTCATGGTATTTTGAGCAAAATAAGAGGGACCCCAGGCAACATTTTACATTAACATCTATGCCCCACTCTCATACAAAACAAAGAATACATATGATAATTTATAAAAATAGAAACTTATAGCTTTGCACCGAAATTTTGGTAAGGGTTGGGACAAGGCGCCTTATATATCAGAACTATTCGGAACTTTGCGTCACCGAGAGCCCGAATATGAGGCAGTCTACATTATGATCAGCAATGTCTTCTGCGATAGGCAGATTGCCTGTGCCGAAACGCTATCCTCGCACATATTTTGGCGACTGAGCCTCCGCCCTAGTCGATCTTTTAGTCTGGAACAATCTTCCTGCAGACTTCAAGTGCATTGAGAACCCGTCAGAGTTTAGATCGAATCCCAAAACGCACTTTTCAAATTATTTATCACAGGTACAGCCCTCATAATTAATATGTTTGTTTTTAAATATTATAGTTTGCAACATGGAGCATTTTCTACGGCGCTTATTTTTGGTTAATTCATAAAACTGGCGCTTTATTAATCATCCAAATTATTATTATTATTATTAAGGCAGGAACGGAAGATAAGAAATGAAATGAGAGAAAGTAAAATAAAATAGTTATTTAAAAATAAAACATTTGTTTATGGAATTAAATCGTAACGATTATAAACTGAAGTATATATTTACCAGTTCTTTCAGCATCATGAAAATAATTCAGACCTTCCTGAATTTGTTAGTCAAGAGATGAGACATCTTCGACTTCCCCATCTCTTCACAATTAAAAATATAAATATTACTGCAATGAGGTTTCCATTATTTTATAATATTCAACAACAACAACAACAACCCGTCACGCCGTTTCCCCGTAGGGGTAGACAGAGAGAATGGACCGCCACACTACTCTATCCTGGCACACCTCTCTAGCTTCCTCCACATTCATATAGCGAGTCATACACGCACGTCGATTCTTCCGACTTCTAACATGAACAACCTTTAAAATTTTATTAATTTGGTCATGCCATGTTTTCCTCGGTCTGCCTCGACTTTGTACTCCATTTACATCATAAACGTATACTTTCTTAACCATTATTTCTCCATCCATGCGCTCCATAATATGCAAAGACCATAAAAATATAGATAGGTGTCTCTGAATTGTGTACTTTTATTTTGTATTGTGGTATATACGTAATAGTACAAAATAAAGTTAATTCGGACAAAATTGATGTTGCGGTACGAAATATAAACATCTTTAGAAACTTATCTTTATAAGTTATCTTCTTTATAGCCGCATAATTATTTTTACATTTAATTTCTCTTTGTTTCTACACACTTTAATACTTTCGATGTCCCTTCTTGCGTAAAATGTGATCTCTCTTTAGGGCCCTATCCGCGCGATCAGTGCGTGCCGCTCTGCCCTTGTCTCCCGTCCACTCGCTTCGGAAACTTTCGGGCACAACGTCGCGATTTCTTACTTATCTGTCCACCGGTCGAAGCTTTCAATGTCGTCCGAAGGAAGTGTGATAGCGATCGATTGAGCGTAATATATATTCCGAGTAATTACGTGTTACGGTTTAAACCGTGTCCCCGCTAATGAAGTTAATTGTCTAAAATCTCCCTCTAGAGCATATCTCCCGCGCGATAGTGTCCCTCCGTTTAATGGTCGTTTTATTACGTCCCTCCCCGACCTTGACTCGTGTCGGACTAAATGAATAGCCTAGATTACAAAGGTTAATTTATTAATACGGTGGACCGAAGTCGTTAAAGCTCTCCTTTGTTTAAAACCACGAATTGACACAATACAATGACTAAATTAAGAATTCCGCTCCCAACCCTCGTAGAGTGGCGCGTGTCGCCTGATCTTTTCCTTGTTTCTTTCCTCATTATGTATTGCCCGCTGCGGGTGTTGATGGATTGTACGAGAATGATGAATAATAACATTACCGCTCAGACTGTGTCATCGCTGATGTAGGCTACTTTGCATACACATGCTTATTCGTTTTTCGTCCTGGTTATACTGTAGCCGATAAGTCTCCAAATATTATACTGAACTTATGATAAAGTGCATGCTGAAATATGCAAACATATCCGTATTTTGTTTAAAACATAATCTCACGTTTGAAGCATTCTCTCCCTTAGACCACCACCCGTGTATGTCTGCGGAGTTGCGTCTGTAAGTCTTGTTTTATAAATACTTTTCTTTTATATATTTATTTTATATATATGACTATATAATGATAAACTTAGTTTGTACATATAAGTGTATAGTGATAAATATAAAACGTTAGCCATCGCACCCCCAAAACGGTTACAGGACGCAACGGCGCCCTTTTGTTATTTCTGCTCATGCATTTCCTAGGCCCGGCCCCCGTCCATGCGGGACTGAATTGTGTAAACTATGATATATAAATTTCACATTTAAAACCATAACAAATGTTTCTGATTTGGAAAGCAGCTAGCAAAAGTTATTTATGGCGCCGTGTATGCACAATACGAGTATATCAATTCGAACCCGTTTCAGATTATCTAACTTCCTTCTATACTGAATATTAAAAAAAAACAATTAACTATTCACAATGTTTGTACATAATTTGTGTTCTCTATTACCGAACTGAATTATTTATTGCTTAGTCATTTCTCAACGATTCCGGAATGCCGAAAATGCTCGTCATGTCTTATCACTCGCCCATTCTATCTTCAATCGCGTTTCCCCGTCTGCGCGCGCATCACTGTCACTTTCCACCGGACGAGAGAACCCACTCCCGCAGAATGCGATTATCCACCGAGACATGCTAGTTTCGACTGCATTTTATAGTGAATCTTTGGATTTACAAGCTTACGATTCAAGCTCGCGGTGCGCAGTCTTTGGATTACGGTTGAGCCCACATTGAATGCGGCGTATCGTAGTCTAGGAATGGTCTCTGAAAAGCGAAATGGAGGGAGCCGGAGGATCGGGCGGCGGCACCCCCACCTCCCCACGGCACCGGGACACTCTTCGCCGACCTAACTCAGTACTTGTCCGAGCGTTCACCTGGTCGGTACTCCTTATTATTCACTTTTCGGGATCGCGGCGTGCTTATCGAAAATACAATCGAATTTCGAATTCAATGAAATGAGTCACTTTTAACATTTTAAAATATTTGTAATAGTGACAACCTTTTCGCGTCTCGATATTAGAAGTTATGTTCTCCGTATTATCATTATCGTCTGGTTCTACGGAGGCAGTGTTGTGCGTTGTGTAGTGCACCCGATATGTACACCTTCCTCTACGGGGGGCTGTAAGGGCTGCTGCCCTGCGATCTCTCGCTGCTCCGGACTCCCGATCTCGCAGGATGCAGCCGGCCACCTCCATGTCGTGCATCCCCATGCACTTCTCTCCGCCTACCTTCTTCGGGAGACGGCTGAAGCGGTGGGGCTCGGCCGGCTCATGGGTGTGAAATACTTTTCTAACGATTTTACTGAAATCTCTTGATGGAAGTTCATTTTTAATTTTTTTGTTTTTTAAGAACTACTTCCACTTTTATATCTATTTCGACAGTAACCGGTTTCGCCAAGCACGATGGCATCGACAGACGTGACCAGTCTGTCGATGCCAGCGAGCCTGGCAAAACCAGTCGCCGTCGAAATAAGGGCAAAAGTGTAAGTAGTTCTTTAAAAAACTTAATTTTATTTAATTATTCATCGGAATTGTATTTTTTGGTCTGATATCACATAGGATACGGATACCTTATTGTGAATATACAATTTACTTTTAATTTTTGAATAATTTATTTTATCCGACAACGGCGCGGCCATGGTTAACTCCGAGCAATAATAGCTATAAGAATCCTCGTGTTCCTATTCAGCAAAGTTGTATTGCGTGCTGTTATCTGGTTTTCTGACAACCGTGATTACCTTTAAATTTATTATCTTCATTGCTTTTTCTCCATTCTATTGTAGCGCTGTATCGAGATTCCGAAACATTGTACGAGACTTGTAATATTATACAACGAACACTTAAGGACCCCAGAAACTGCTGGAAGTATTCTGAAGCGGACTGCGCTATTGTTGTGATCGTTTGAATAATTAAAATATTTTATTATTTAGGTATTCTTCTACCTACCGATTAAGGTCATTTCAGAAAAGCTTTGATCACTACTCTGCCGCTTGTAATTTATTTTGCACTTCACTAGTTGTACTCGGTAATACAATTTTTTGCACCGCGTTTCATAAAAAAAGTGTATTATTTATCTGAAGCATGATCGACTGCTAATTTGTTCGTAGTACTCTGAACTACCCGTAATTACAGTAATTACACGCATATTTACCATGGGAACTGAGAATAATTGAATTGGACGAGTTTACTACTTTTGTGGCATGTTTCCATTCATATGTGTTTTATATTTCTATTACATGTTTAATTTCTATACGCATTTGCACATCTTAAAGGCGGGCCACGCTGTTTTAAACAAGCTATCCACATCGGTCTCCACCGGCGGTTTAAAACTGTGTAGACACTTGTTTGAAACCAAAATTCGTTTGACTTCAACAAACTTTGTGGACGGACGCGCGTTTAAACACGCATTCCACGTGTGGAGAGCTTGTTTACAACTGTGTGTGGACGCTACACCAACCGTGGGCTCCACAGCTCTCCACCAAGGTCACCCCTGTGGAGAGTTTGTTTCAAACAGTGTGGCACGGCCTTTACGTTTGAAATAATGTGTTGAAGAGTAGGTGCCGATTTTGTTTATTCGGTTTCTTCGGATTATTTAAATATCATACCACTGTGACTACATAAATCGTAACTATTTTTCGAACCAATCACCAATAAGGGGTTAATGCGAGATCGAATGAATGCCAATCACGGAATCAATTGAATGTTGTTAGGTAAACTGACGTGATGTTTAATTTGTCTTCGACTTAGATGCCAAATCGAAATATTTTCAAGTTCAACGTCCCGTGACGGAATTAACAATGCCTGCGCAATTATTATTAAAATCTAATTTTCAATTCGGGACCCATCGACGGTGATTCACCACCGAGGCCCTCCACGGCCGGGCCTCGTCACGAGTCCTGACCAAAAGAGTCGAGGAATGTTTTCGTGTCTTGTGCTCGCGGCTCCGGTGCCCCGAGGAAGCGTCGCCCCCGCCCCCGCCGCTTGCGCCACCTGTCGCCTGATTCCGATAACAATGAAGTTTCTCTTTTTGTCTCAGCAAGGTTACTATTGTTCATATTTATTTCGTGTCGTGCATGCGTCGCTATCATCATGAGTTTCCCAATGAGTGGCGAACATCTCGTGTAGTTTTCCTTGGATTTCCAGGACGTGACATGTTCAATAATTATATATCAACACTAAAATCTTAAATACGTATAAACCACTTCCGTTAGTTTTCCAGGAATAGAAAACTCTTCGTAATTATCCGAGCTTCCAGCGTGCGCGAAGCTTTCCATTGCAGCGAACTTATTCTCATAATTTCAACCATCAAATAAATACACAAGTATTAATGTTGTTAATGTTGTTGTTCATTTGAAATTTCTTTGCCAGAAGTGCATTGTAACTAACTAATTAACCATCACGCCGTCTCCCCGAAAGGGTAGGCAGAAAGAATGGACTCCCACACTTTAACCGATGCGTCACTCCATTCTTCTCTTTTCGCCCCAGCGAGAGACGCGGTGTGATGGGTTGCGAACCTCATCGCCACCAATAGGCATCTCACGCGCATACTTCGATCGTCCAACATCCACAAATAAATCTAAAACAAATAATATAAAATACAATGATATAAATAAAATAACAAAACAAAAATAATTTAACACATAATGTTCTTTTAGATGGTGCACATGATGTTAGACTTTTGTGTTTATTTAATTAATATTCCACGAAACCACTGTTTTTCCAAGTGCATTGTAAATAATGAAAATAAAAAATAAAGTATATCTTCTTCTTCGATGGCCCTACAGCCCATATCGAACTTAGACCTTCCATCAATAATCGCCTCCAACTTCTCCTGTCCTCCGCTGCGAACTTCCAATATTGTATTTGCTTCAGCTGGGTTGGCTGCAGCGACTTCGTTCTCCCATCGTAGCAACGGCCTGCCTTACTTCCTTTTTCCACTTGGGTGTCCTTCCAGGATCCTTTTGGGTGCGCGCGATGATAGCATTCTCTGTACATGTCCGGCCCATCTCAACCTGCTCAGTTTCACATGCACAGTTAATCTAAGAGCCTTGTAGATATTATACAGCTCGTCGTTGTATCGTATTCTCTTGGCTTAGATTAAATAAGTTTAATCAAACTAAATATTGTTATGTTATTAATATTTCAATTTTATTTACATTATTTAAATTAAGATACGTTTTTCGTTCTTCATCTTTGAATAATTAGCGCTTTGTTTACAATCAACTTAACAATGCGATGAGGCGAAACCATGAACTCGGAGTCGAATTTTTTCAAGTCAAAGTTTGTGGTTTTTTTTGGGTACGTTGATCCGTAGCGGTGTCGCGGTGTTCCTCGGGCATTGTTCGCGATAAGTTTTAGATATGAAGATGATTAAGAAGGTGGTGCGATAATCGACCACTTTCAATATGCCATCATTTGATTGGCGGTCTAGTTAATTAATTGCACAGTAAATTTGCTCGCGAAAGTAAACCGTTTACGGAAAATGCCAGCCGCAAGTCAGTCATTAATCGGACCGTCAAGTAGGCGGGCGACTTCTATTGACATTCGTATTTATGTATTAACGCACGCACGTTACTACCCAACTAACATCACGCTTAACTTCCCTGAAATAATTAACAGAAGTGAAGGTAACAGGTAACTCATGGGACATAGGTACATGTTCCCAAATAGAGATTATTTAGAAATATGATCAACACTTTTTGAATCGTCGAAAGAATATTGAAATAGGATTTATATAAACTATACCCTCTCCATTTATTGGAGATAGGGACAGACCACCAAAAAGTTGGATCGACAGCTGGGAATTGACTTCGCAGGAGCCCGTTCCCTCTTAAGAAACAGTCTATAAAACCTACATTAAAAAAAGAACAAGCAAACCAAATTGGAGATTTTCTAAAGAATTGATAACGATGGCTTAAAGCGTACAGAGCAATGAATTGTGTAAATTATATGTTATCATCGACAGTATAAGTAACTTCTTATCTGTATTATTAAAGTATCTGTATAGTAAAAAGTAACCGTTAAGACATACAATTGCCTTTGACGCACTCAAAACATTATGAAAATCTGGCATGAACATCATAATTCATTTCGATCCAAAAATCACTTTATGGTTCTCAGGTGCAGATATGTCGATTACGCTTATGGTCGAATATGTCATATTGTTCAAAACATTCAAATACACATCTCTAAAAAATGGCAATAAAGTCCTCGGAGTGTTCGTATATATTATAAGATAATTTAGTAGATTTAAGAGTCTGTTACTACAGGATTCTCCTTCTGTGATGCTGAACTCTAGCTCTCTCCATTTGTTTTGAGGGTCTCCTTGGTGGATACCGTCCATCTGGTATTCCATGCAGAGACATGTATGGGATTATTATTGTATCAGTTTATTTTTTTTCTCAAAAGATATTACAAACAACAAACATAGTTAAAATATAATAAATATATAATACCAGGAACGCGTGAGAGATGGTTCGACATTAGGAATACAAGATACTCTCCAAAGTCAAGAGTATTTGTCCTCTGAACGTACTTTCACGAATATGTAAGACGTCGATCTCCGAAGCGATCATGTTCAGCAGTTTGATTGCTCTCCCCACCGGCATCATCAGAGACAGGCTGGTTCTGCATGTTGGGAGATAAAACAGTCTGTTCTGACGCTGTCGAAGATAACCATCCGGAACATTAAGATGGATAGCCTCCAAGATGACGGAATTCTCAAAGAATCCTCTGATAAGTCTGAAGAAATGAGTAAGTGTGCACCCATCCCTCCTTATCTGCAAACTATTGGTACCCAGCATGCCCAAAAGGAATGCAGTGGGTTCATTCTCTGGACATGTTGGTACCAGTACCATCGAAATTGTCGCCCCATCTGATCACATCTTGAACCTCGCAGACCTTTCGGATTATGGTGTTCCTTGCACGATCACGCAGACTCTTCTCAGCAATAGTACTTAGTGTTCTCATTTCCGTTGTCCTCAGCATACTTTTGATAATCGATATGACAATTAATAGCGAATAATACACATGTGATAATTATTATTGTCCTCAAACACGCGTGAAACTGAAACAGATATTTGCCGCGTAACTTGATTTAATCTTGTACAATTTGGGTAAGTAGACCAAATGCGAAATTGACGAATTAATTGGATTCCGATTGCAATTCGGGGTTATTGTTTTAATTCCGAAGGCTCGCCTTCAAGTTTTCCTTTGAGAATCATCACAGTCGAGGCCGGCCGGCGTTTGGCCGCACGATCGTAACTTCGAATCAAATTAAACTTTACGGGCTTTGGGCGTCGATCTCACACATCCGCTGTGCTATTAGCGCTCTTATTATTATTCAGTGAGGAATTAAACATTTGTGAAGACAGGGGAATTTGTTGTCACGTCACCTAGTTTGAAAAATGAAAGTTTTAATTTAATTTTTATTTTATTCGTATATACCATACTCAATTTACTTTCAGTTGTTGAGATCCAAGTCGTGGTACTTACCGTTGGTGTATATTATTATTTTGTTGAATAGCTCTACATTATTACAGCGCGAGCCAAATCGATGTAAATGGTATAGCTATCATATTGATTCTCTTGACATCTCTCGACATGTGATAGGTAGCTAATCTATCGCCATTTTATTGTCACCTAAATTCCACAGAGCAAAAACAGTGTGACAATCACACTACCATCACCGGGAATCGAACCCGGGACCTTTGATTTGGCAGTCAAAGCACTTACTCGGCCACGAAGGTCTTGAAATATATATAAAACATAGGTTCCCAACGGGGGCGGTATCGCCCCCAGTGGGCGCAGTAGCTTTCCAGAGGGGCGGTAACGGATCCAGAGGTAAATTGGGGGCGTTGGGACAGTCAATGAGGACGGCCGTGGCGAATGTATTTTAATAATGAATAACTATAAAAATACTATTTTCATAAATAAACAATAAAAAATACTATCTAAATATTATGTGTATATTTCTGGTATTTTTGATAATCATTTTTATGTCAACTTTGTGTTATAAACAAATAAATATAATGTTTTACCACATTTTAATATTAGGTGTAACTATTTATGATAGAGGGCGTTGATGTATGTTTTTTTTTTCACGTAAAGCGGACGGTGATCCAAAAAAGGCTGGAAACCTTTGTTTTAATAAATTTGACCAAATTAGATTATTACAGTCATTCAACTACGATACAATGTATTTTGATTTTCATTATAATTTTTATATTCTCAAAGACGTTTTCCACAAATATGTTGATATAAATAGATTATCGGGGAATTTACTCTTGTCTCCCGTACACACGTTCTGTGCTTCTAATGTTTTTTTATATTTAGTATGGCGGTTTTATGGCATTGTGTTTATTAAGTTACCGCCTAGCGCGTGTTATTTTTACCCTGTTTTCGTATCGAGCTAATAATATTGACGCCCGTTTTGTGTGTACAGGGCAGAGCGGCGATTGTAACCGGAAACCCGACGGACCCCGCGAGTGCTCGGGATTAAAAACTTTGTTCCGGGGCGCAACAATACGTCCTCCCCATTCACTCGGCCCGGATTTGGATTTCTGTTATTTCCGTGAGCAGTTATTTGTTTTCCCGACCCTGAACCAGTTCCGCAGCCCCCGCGGCCGCTATTAGCAGCCTCCTCTTTTATTCGGCGCTGCGCCCCGCGGGGACTTGATTAATACTCGATAGTCTGTCCTCGAGACTCGAACATTGCCCGGTAGTCGAACATTCTTGAAAAAATACCACTTCAAACCCTTGTTTTTTTTCTATAAATCTTTTCCAACTGTTCTATATACAAATGTGTATCATCACACGATACAATTACGTATTAATTTTCCAGTGGCGTATAGAATTTAATTTATGTTGTTCCCTTTTTTAGTATTTTTTTCTATTGCGATTATATAGAGTGCTTAAAATGCCTCCCTAGAACGGGTAACCCCAGATGGGAGGTAATAAAATCATGTATTATATGTACTTGGTAAATGAGCAATAAATAGATAAATAAAAGCTTTTTGATTGTTTTTCATCATTTAAAAATTTCTTGGTAGAAGTTCAGTGTAAATAATGAAAATAAAAATTATAATTTATGTTTAGTTTTATTCCATTTTTTTAGTTTAGACCAGTAGATGGCAGCGCGAGCTGCCGAAACGGGTCGAATTTAAAAAAAATAACAGTGGAAAACATGAAATATATTCTATATTTTCAATATCTCATCTTTTAGTTGTTTAATGAAATGCAAATCCTATTTTTTTTTTAATAAGGTTTGTTCCGAAAGGAAGTCTCCTGTCTGTCGATCATATTCGTCTTGTTATATGTATTTTTAATTATGTTATTGTAATTACGATTTTTTAAATTTAAGGTAATGAAATTCTTGAAAAAAATATTTCTTTTGTTAAAAGATGCTTTCGCGGATTCTGTAAATATCCCTTTAGCAGTCCCGCACACGTCGCCCGTGCACACCCTCTAACCTTCTTGCGACTGGATGCGTCATATTTTACGGTCACCCTTTCCAATGAAATGTCATCCGGACATTTTACTTTTACACGAATCGCCTCGACATTAGCTTTTTACATTTAAAAAAATATCTTATGTTGTTTTACACTTTTCTCAGGTACTGGGCTACCGTTAACTTAAAATGACAAACAAAATAATATTGGCGGTGTGATTGTCACACTGTCTCTGGTCTGGTGTAGAATTCGCGTGACAGTAAAATGGCGATAGATTAGCTACCTATCACATATATTGTATACATTAATTGGGTTCAAAAGTCCTGTTGTATAAAAAAATGTATTATGTAAGTTGTGAAATCGACGGATACTTATTTTTTTACGAACCGTTTTTATTTGTGAAATAATTCGCCTCAAGGGCGCTTTTCAAATGAGTATGTATTACGATGTAAACTTTATAAAGGCATTAACACCGCGAAATTCCACCGCGAATTAAAACACTTTTTTTCACTTTTGAGTGTATTTTTCTCGATGTGATTCGAAAATGTTATATGGTGAGAACGATATGAACTTAAGTTATAAAAAAATATATATTTAATTCATAAATCGGGTGGTGGTCTAGGGGATAGAACGCTTGGCTTTTGATCCAGGGGACTTAGGTTCGAGCCTGGACACGACCAGATTCCTTCTTCATAATAATGAGCTATTTTCTGCTCATATTGAAGATTGTAAAATAAATTCTAATATCATTGATCAAAATCTTTGGTATTAGTCTTTTTTAAAAAAAAAAAAAAAACGTATTTAAAACTACGTATGATTCCTTTATTTCCGTTTTTCTTTTCATATTTAATGTTTATAAAAATGTGAATTTTCTGGAAGTTTTATTATATTATATGGGGGTGACGGGTTGTAATAAAACTTCTATATAATTGATATTTTCATTGGAATTAAATACTTAACTTTATTTATATCATTGTTCGTGAAACAAGTATTATTTTCTTATTAATCAGTAGTGGTTTGCACTAATTACATTTAGACTATTGAAATAAATTTTTAGATTAGCTCTAAATTACGTATTCTCTTGCCATAGGTGCACTTTCTTCTTGTTCCAGCCAGAAAGTGAAAAATACAATCTCCGAATTTTGTATTTGGATACCACTTTGGATCCATTGATTACCTCGAGTTGAGGATGTCAGATACACAGAGGTCTAAACGCAAGCTGGCGTTTAGACCTCTGTTGGTATAACAGTAATCCGGTAGATAATATTATATAATAATATGATTATGCATTTCTTCTTCTTCTTCTTCTTCC
Organism: Lepidostoma basale; assembly: GCA_022606425.2. NCBI lineage: Eukaryota > Metazoa > Arthropoda > Insecta > Trichoptera > Lepidostomatidae > Lepidostoma > Lepidostoma basale. The sequence continues at coordinate 3,183,720 of JAHDVF020001468.1, forward strand.
TCAGCCTATTCCCGTCCACTCCTGGACAAAGGCCTCCTCCATTACCTTCCATGTCATTCTGCCCTGTGCAGACTGCATCCAGGTTTAGATCATCCTTCCACCGTAGTTGGGGTCGCCCTGCACTTCTCTTCGCCGTCCACGGTCTCCAAGTCAGCAGTCTTCTTGTCCACTTTTCATCTGGGCTTCTGGCTACGTGACCCGCCCATTGCCATTTTAGAGTCGCCACCCGGTGGATGATGTCAGTGACCTTTTGTTTTTTCTCTCACCGTATCGTTTCTGACTCTGTGTCTTAGGCTTATTCCTAACATGGCTCTTTGGGTCACTCGCAGTTTCTCGGCACTTTTTTTGGACAATGTAACAGTTTCAAGACCATAAGTACCAACTGGCAGAACACAGGCTTCATAGAATTTTCGTTTCAGGTTGATCGGTATTTTCCGGTTTTTAAGGATGTAGCTCAGGTTTCCGAAAGCTGCCCAGCTTAGTCCAATTCTTCTTTTTAGCTCTGCGGTCTGGTTATCTCGGCCCAATCGAATATTGTGATGCATTTCAGCCATGATGAATTTTAAAGATTGATTTTTTTATATATTATAATTATAATGACCAATGAAGCAGTTCACGCAGTAGTTTTTCTTCTCCCATTTTTATAGTATGTACAATAATAACTCTAGTAATGAGTTTAAATTTTCTACTGACGCTCTGTCATTATTTAGAAGTCGACAAACGTTGTTGGCAAATGGTTAATTAACTAATTTTACTAACCCACCCTTGCATTATATTTATTATAAACGTTGTATTTTTAAGAGCATTATAATGATCTTGAATTGTATATATATGAATGTTTTATGCAAATGTGATTTAGTATTATTTATTTAATTATTAAATTTCATATAAAATATTGAGGAAACAATTGAAGGCTGGACATTAAAGGTGGTTTAAACATAAAGCAGAGAAAATAAGCCAAAACTGTTTTTTGTTCTATACCACGGGTGGCATCTTTAGGGTGACGTTTGAACAACACTGTATTATTCAATCATTACGCACTCTTTCACAGTTATTGGTCTTTATGATTAAGACCTCATTACAAACATACATACACATGTCATTTAATCCAATAAATGAATTGATATTGAACTTCAATTGCATTTGTTGAATATATATTGGGTTTATTTATATACTCGAATATACTCGTAGCAATATCTAAGCATTTCCGGGTCAGTTAGTTTATTATATTCATATTTAAAAAAAAATGATGTGTTATACTCGTGCGAATCCAATAATTTATATTGAATGTTTTGATAAATAAATAATAAAAAATAATGAAGAAAATCCAACTTTTCCGAAGAGAAGAACTACTCCCTCAACAACAGGGCCTTTTTCAAAATGTTTCATTAGCTATGTAGGTTTATAAGATTAAAAAAAAAACGATTCAAATAGTTTCATTAGATTAATTTAATTTAAAAGCGATTGATCTTGTGATTTATCAATTGTATTTTCTTGTTTTGCAGAGTCCTACCCAGGGCGGGTCAAGCGAGTCCCTGAACCTGCGCTTCTCCATGGCGGATGTGGCTGGGGACTACACGAAGAGGAAGCACGTGGTGCGCGTGACCTCCATCGCAGGCGCTGAGCTGCTGCTGCAGGCGGGCAGCGCGCACGAGGCCGCGCGCTGGCTTACGGCGCTCCGGGCGCAGGCTCCCGGCGGCGAGGCTCTCACCCTGCAGCGGCCCCCCGAGAGCCCCGCCGAGGCCTCGGGCCTCTCTCCCCCTTCCAGGAGCAAGAAGCCTGCCAACAACCGCACCATGTCACCCACGGGTATTTTACATATTTCTATTTACAATGACATTCTTCAATTATTCGTATTTACACGTTAAAATACTAAAAGGCGGCCACATTCAAATGCCTGCCCTTCCGGGAAAACGGCGTAATGGTTAGTTAGTTAATTTTTAAAATACTTAAACAGTAATTAAATAAAACAATGTTTATTAAGAACTACTTCCATTTTTGCCTTTATTTTAACAGCAACCGGTTTCGCCAGGTTTGAAGGCATCGACAGATTGGTGACACTGTTATTAATTTACTCCTTTATATTCAAACAAATTAGGGGTATTAACAAGATTCTATACAAAAATAAAATTAAAATATTATAACTATATAAAATTTACTGAATTTAAATACTGATATTAAGGTTATTTAAAATGTATGTACAATTTATTTTGTGTCTTCATAGAAAATGCCCCATCTTCCCTGACTGCATCACCAAAGAGCAAGACTTGGAAAGGTCGAGTGGCCAGGCAGCTACGGCGCATGCAGGCAGGCAGCGCACCCTCTGGGGGGCCTAGTCCAAGTGGGGGCACGCCCCTGGAACGCTGCCCCTGCCTGGCGGAGCGCCCCTTTGTGCCGCAGCTGGTGGCGCTGTGCACGCGTGCCGTGGAGGAACGTGGGCTGCACGTTGTGGGCGTGTACCGTGTGCCAGGGAATACCGCTAGCGTCACGGCACTCAAAGATTCTCTTGAAAGAGGAATACCCCCTGATCTCCAAGATCCTCGATGGAATGATGTCAATGTGGTTTCTAGCCTCCTGAAGGCCTTCTTCAGATGTCTACCAAATCCTCTTCTCACAAAAGAACTCTATCCAATGTTCATAACTGCGGACAAGTTACCCGATAATTCTAGCCGAGTTCGAACTATCAAACAACTTATTCGCGAACTTCCTGAACACCATTATGAGACACTCAAGTTTCTTATGGAACATCTCAAGAGGGTAGTAGCCGAAAGTTCCATTAACAAGATGGAAGCCCGGAACCTAGCCATCGTATTTGGACCGACTCTGGTGCGCAGTGCAGATGACAACATGTTTAACATGGTTAACGACATGTCCAGCCAGTGTCGCATCATAGAGTCACTTATCAATCACGTAAGTATTTATGTATTACTCGCATTTCATCAATGAATTGTCTAACTGTGTTTCTTATTTTTTTCTAATGCATCTGAATATTTGGTCTCTTAGATGGAATGGTATTTTGCTGAGGAAGGCAGGAATTCTCCCGTCACCGATGTTTTATGCGATGAAGATTTACCATCAGCTACTTCCAACCAGGCTTTACTCTTACAGAATGTTAAAAAAATTGAAGGTTTGTGTATTACAGTTTATTGACAATAAAATAAATTAGAATTCGCTTTATATGTAAAAAAAAAATACTTTTGAATTTTGCGTAGATTTTCACGGTTGGCAGCAATATGTTCGTTGTGTTTTTGGGTAACACCGTGTGATTTGGTAAACTCCTTCTCGACCGACGTTTCGGAGATCGTTGCAGTCTCCATCTTCAGGGTAATGAATGTGATATGTGTTGTGTCTGCTAAGGTACTTCACCGTTGTACCGTGTCGCCGGCAGTGTGTACGTGTGAGACAAAGGTTCCCAGAAATAGCTTGGCACAGGGGGCATTCCGGAGCGGTATGTCGCCGGCAGTGGGTTATTCCCCGAATTAGCTAATTACAAGGGGCCCATTCCCGGGTGGTGTGTCACCGGGCGGCGCGCGCCTCAGTCGGGCGGGTTGTATATTTTGTAGTACCGGATACCACGCGGGTTTAAGGCGGAGGCCGTCGTCTCTGTTGATGTTTTGCGGGTGTTGATAAATTTCAATTGCCTCGCTGATGAGACGTGCACGTTGGCTCCTCGGTCTGTCTAGTACCGAGGGCTCAAAATTGAAACGATGACCGGTGTCCACGAAGTGTTCGGCGAGAGCAGATTTGTCGGGATAGCCGAGTCTGCAAGCACTTTCGTGTTCACTGGTTCGCTTTTTTTTTCACATATCACATTCATTACCCTGAAGATGGAGACTGCAACGATCTCCGAAACGTCGGTCGAGAAGGAGTTTACCAAATCACACGGTGTTACCCAAAAACACAACGAACATATTGCTGCCAACCGTGAAAATCTACGCAATTACAAGGTGGAGGATGTCGTGAGATGGGGCAGACAACGCAGAAGATACTGGAATGCGCACGTGCAGAGGATGGATCCCACCAGAATCCCATACGCTGTGGCGCATCAGATTCCTGCCGGTTGCCGTCCCCCCGGAAGACCGCCGAAGAGATGGAGAGATAGTTGGGAGTCAACCTCCCAAGAGAGGCCAGCCTCATTTCAGGAACAGACCAAAGGTCTATAAGGAGAAGAAGAAGAAGAAGAAGACAACTAAAGTGGCACAAGGATGAAGGTTAGATGTTCCCCACATAGGAGGAAATTCCACCACAAACTACAGCAAACGATAGCAGTACATAATGGAGTTCTAGTGCCAACCCTTATGTATGAAAGTGAAGGTTAGAGCTGGCAAAAAAGGATGAAAGTAGGATAAATGCCGTAGTAATGAGATTACTGAAAAGAATATGCTGAAAAACGATATATGATAGAATATCGAACAACAAAATAAGTAAGAAATGTAAGGCAGATGATTGCATCATAAATAAAATTAAAAATGTATCCCCGAGATGGTTTGGACATATGGAACGAATGGACGAGAGAAAAATGGTTTAAATGTTGTATATTATTAGGTGTATAACTTTGCTTCCGCCGTTTTTTTTTCCGAAATTCGAGGCTTTATCGTAAAAAACTGGTTATACATTTATGGTTCAAAGTATTGTCCATCGCTGGCCACTACTCCCAATGATCCTGACAATTCTTGTCGCGTTTGACACGAGTCTTGATCAAGTAATGCCTCCAATTCTGCATCTTGGAAAACCTTCTCTCTTCCACCGCCATGCTGGTCTTGGACGTTAAAATCACCGTTCTTGAAGCGTTGAAACCACTCTCGGCACGTTCTTTCACTAATAGCGGCCTCACCATAGGTATTTGAGAGCATTCGATGAGCCTCAACCGCAGATTTCTTCATATTAAAGCATAAAATTAAAACCTCCCGCAAATGACGAGAATTTGGCTCGTAAGCTGACATGTTTAATCGGGAATAACTTTATGATGCAGACACAAATCGACTAATATTTCAATGGCGTTATGTTTACAAATACTTAAGCTTATTGTATGACATCTATGATCTATTTATTCCAACTACCACTTACTGCTACTGCCATCTGTTGCAAAACGGCGGAAGCAAAGTTATAAACCTAATATATTGTATCTAAAGAAAAGCCGTATAAGACCAAGGGAAGCATGGCATGACCAAGTTAATAAAATACTTAAAGGCGGCCATATTTGAAGTAAAAAAAATCGATGAGTTTGCATTTTACTATGTACGAATGTAGAGGAATCTAGAGAGGTATGTCAGGACGGAGCGGTGTGATGGTCCATCCTCTCTGCGTAAACAGTAATCTAGTTGAGACAAGATGAAGGAATTGATCAGTTCTTTAGAACTGTCAACAGGCAATAAGCATAAATAGAAGCTGCTCTAACTGTGAGGGTATTTTTTTTTGTATGTGCCTTGATTTATTAACACATTGTTGTCGGGACACGGATTTTTCCGTTTTTGCGGAACTGCTGCTGGATTACGGGACCCGTAAAAATCCGGGTTTTGTAGTCTGTTGCTAGAAGTCGGCTCACGTGTTTATCTGTGTTATTTGAACTGCATTTTTTTGTTTTTGTCCGCAGCTAGATGTCACTGCTTTGATATTTAATAAAGACATATTATTATTCGTCATCGCATTTATTACAGTTCCACCAAATGTATTGTACTCATTTTGATATCGAATTTTTATACCGTACAAAAATAATTTTTAAAAAATGACGCTTAAAAGTTAAATAACGAACTATAATATATATTAATATTATTAAGACTATAGACATGACATATATGTCTATAATTACATTTTTTATTACATAACTAACTAACTAACTTACCATCACGCCGTCTCCCCGCAGAAAGAATGGAACGCCACACTGTTCTGTCCTGACATACGTCTCACGCTTCCTCTACATTCATACATCTTGTCATGCACGCACGTCGATTTTTCCGACTCCTCACGTGACCGACATTCAATATTTGATTGATTTGATCGTGCCACGTTTTCCTCGGCCTTCCTCTGTTTCTAGCTCCGTTCACGCCGTTTACATATACCTTCTTTACCATTCTGTCTTCACTCATTCTTTCCATGTGTCCAAACCATCTTAATGACCCTTTCCTTATTTTGTTCACAACACTTTCATTCGCACCACATTCACTTCTTATACTTGCATTTGTCACTCTATCATAAACAGATTTGACACACATTCGTCTTAGAGATCTCATTTCTACTGCATTTATTCTACTTTCATCCTTCTTTTGCCAGTTCCATGCTTCACTTCCATACATAAGGGTCGGCACAAGAACACCATTGTGCACTGCCATCTTAGCTTTTTTATTACATACATTATTATAAAACTGTCATCCTCCATGTTTATTCTTCATTTGATAGTATTGTTCATGGTGAATCTGTGTTTAAAATTTCATAATTTTATATTGTATAGTATAAAAGTTATGGCGAGTTTTCAAAAATGTATAAAAAGGCGTGCGGCTGCTAAAAAATGGCCCGCGCCAGGCTTAAAACAATGCGGGAAATCATCCGACAACAATGTGTTAAGAATAAACATATTGTAATATTATTATTTCATTTCAGATGTTCGAATCCACGGGTTGGATCCTCGAAGAACCGACGATTCCAGACACGACCAAGTTTGATCTCCTGGTGCCTACGGTTGTCAAGAGTTCCCCGATTGAAAGCGGAGACATCGGTGTTTCGGGAGGCCAGGTGATCATCATATTTTATTTATCCTTTGAAGTTTAACTCAATGATTCATTTGGAGTGTTTCCATGATGATACAGTGGTTATTTAATCTGTTGCTCTGTTGCAGTACTCTTAGGCATGTTTTTTTGTGTACTTCCAGGCGCATTCGGCCCAGGAGTGGGGGATCGTCCAGCAGTTCCAGTTCAGCTCCGCTCTGCAGCGCTGCAGTGTGGTGTGCCGCTCCGTGGCGGACCCTCACTACTGGGTCTTCTGCAAGGGCTCCCCCGAGATGATCGCGGCCCTCTCCAGGCCGGAAACTGGTGATATAACACAAGCCAGTTTCTTTAGATTATTGCTTCTTGCAAACTCCTTGTTTGGACATATGAAATGAATGAACGAGAGAAGAATGGTTAGATTGTTGTATACAAGTAGTGTGAGTGAAAAGAGAAGCCGTGGAAGACCAAGGATAGTATGGCATAACCCAATTAATCAAGAGCAGACATTGTCAGAACCAAACATCTCTTAACCCTTAACGTACCGTGTTCAAAACAAAACGCTCGCTCCCATGTGGTAAATTCAGTTTATCGCTAACTTTATCTAAATATCAAGCATATGACTCGATGAATCAAAATTTAATTTATGTCATCTTGTAGGGAATTTCATTAGGAATAGATCGATATCTATAACATACATGGATTATTTGAAAAACATATCATTACTAATTTTTTTCTGGAACCATGCGATTTCTGATATAGAATGCGAGACAGCATATGAGCAACTGACACCAAGTATAAACTCGTGTCGCCCCGCCGCGCCGTGGCGCTATAATTTTACGTATGATAAAGGCACCTAGGCAAAATGTATAGTACGTTCAAGACAACGAGTACGTATTAATATTTGTCCCTTGTGGTAAAGTGTTAATATTTTCACAGTTCTGATATTATTAAGTTGCGTGCTGCGTTTCCGTCCACAGTCGGTATTATTACGTACCTATGAAAAGGCCAAACATATAATTTATAGTACGTTCAAAACAGCGAGTAAGTATTTTGTCACTTTTGATAAAGTTGTAAATATTAGCAAAACAAATTCTACCTTAACACGAATGAAGGTGAGGGCAGTCTTAGAAAATATTTTTTTTTGGGATGAAGGAAGTAATTTTTTGCTTTTTTTTTTACTACGAAATATTGAGAACACTTCAATGGAGGATTACAATTTTTTTTATAATATTAGGGTCCATAGGTTTTAAGAAAATCAACTTTGAATTGGCAGTGGAAACTCAATTGACCACATGGCAACGCGACGGTTAAGAGATTCTCTTATTTATTCTACTTTTACGTTCTATGTTTCACTTCCATACCCAAGGGTTGGCACAAGAACACCATTGTACACTGCCATCTTAGCTTTTTTGTATAGGCTTTAATGTTAGTTAGTTACAGAACGATATTTTATCAATATTTTGTTTCCAGTGCCGGAGAATCTGAAGTCCTGCCTGCGTCACTACACGAGACAAGGTTACCGCGTGCTGGCCGTGGCCAGCCGAAGCCTAGAGGAGGAGGGCATCCGCGGAGTGCAGCGCCTCGCCCGCGACCAGGCCGAGTCGCGCCTCACCTTCCTAGGACTAGTCATTCTGGAAAACCGCCTCAAGCCGGAGACCAGACCCGTCATAGCGGAGCTCATCAACGCCGACATCAAAGTCGTCATGATCACAGGTAAATTGATTATTCTTATAATTGTTATATTCTTTTAAAAGCTTCGTATTTCACTTCTTTATATGTAAGATGGCAATGTTCTATGTTGTTCTTGTTGTAAACAGTGAATATCTGGAACAAGTGGACGAATTTGTTTATTTAGGAAGTATGTTTACAAAGGATGGGAGAATGGAGAAGGATATTGAAACAAGGATTGGGGCAACAGAGTAAATGGTGCACTTAAAGTTGTCAACGCAAACAAAAGCCTATCCAAAACAGCTTAGATGGCAGAGTGCATAATGGTGTTCTTGTGCCGACCCTTATCGAATCAAATCAAATCAAATCAGTTTATTATCAAAAGACATTACAAACAGGAAAATGTTTAAGGCATCTATTAAGTACAGGTAAAATATTATAAAAATACAACAAAGTACCAGGAACGCATTAGAGATGGTTCAACATTAGGAAGACAAGATACTTTCTAAAGTCAAGAGTATTTGTCCCCTGAACGTACCTTCACTAATATAAAAGACGTCGATCTCCGAGGAGATCGCGTTCAGCAGACTAATTGCTCTTCCCACCGGTGTCACCAGAGGCAGATTGGTTCTGGTGGCCGGTAGGTAAAACAATCTGTGCTGTCGCTGTCGGAGAAATCTATCAGGGACAAAAAGACCAACACCCTCTAGCACGGCCAAGTTCTCGAAATATCCCCTGATTAATTTAAAGAAATGGGTTATGAGATGCCCATATCTTCGAAGCTGTAAAGAATTGGTTCATGTATCACTTATGTATGGAAGTGGAGCATGGGACTGGCAAAAGAATGATGAGACTAGAATAAATGCGGTAGAAATGAGATCTCTTGTGGTTAATCTGTATATTATAGTGTCAAATGCAAATATAAGAAGTGAAAAAAAAAAATTATGAACAAAATAATAAAATCAAATCAAATCAGTTTATTTCATCAATAGATATTACAAAATTAATTTTTAAGGCATCTATTGAGAACAGGTATATTATTATACCAGAAACGCATGAGAGATGGTTCAACATTAGGAAGACAGGATACTCTCCAGAATTAAGAGTATTTGGACCGATGATATTATCAAAAGGGTTGAAAAATCTTGGATACAAAAGGGGCAGGATAGAGACGAGTGGAAGAAATTGGAAGAGGCCTATATCCAGCAGTGGAGGGAAGAAGGCCAGCAAAGAAGAAGAGAAGAAGCCTTCTGAACGTACTTTCACTAATATGAAAGACTGTCAAATTTCGGACAGATGAAAGATGAAAGAATTGGGAAGAAAATACATCAATTACTAAAAGACACTGTTGTGGGGGTCCATTCTCTCTGCCTACCCCTCTGTGGAAACAGTATGAATTTATTTATTTATTAGATATTCTGTGTATGATAGAGTGTCGAATGAAAATATAAGAAGTGAATGCGGTGCGAATGATGGTGTCATGAACAAAATAATGAAAGGATCATTAAGATGGTTTGGACATATGGAAAGAATGAATGAAGAAAGAATGGTAAAAAAAAATATGTTAATGATGTAAATGGAACCAGAAATAGAGGAAGACCGAGGAAAACGTGGCACGATCAAATAAATCAAATATTGAATGTCGGCCATGGAGGAGTCAGAGAAATCGACGCGCGTGCATGACACGATGTATGAATGTTGAGGAAGCGAGAGAAATATGTCAGGAAAGAAAGGTGTGGCAGTCCATTCTTTCTGCCTACCCCTTCGGGGAGACGGCGTGATGGTTAGTTAGTTAGTTAGTTAAAAGAAACATTTAGAATAATCGCAACCCATCACACCGCATCTCTCGCGATGGCGAAAAGAGAAGGATGGAGTGCCGCATCGATTAAAGTGTGGCAGTCCATTCTTTCTGCCTACCCTTTCGGGGAGACGGCGTGATGGTTAGTTAGTTACATTTAGAATCATTAAAATAAGGCCAATTACATGCTACCAATGAATGTTAGTTACATAAAAAAATTTACATGAATTTTGTAATTAATATTTGTTTTAAACGGTTTTGATATGTAATTCTAGGGGACAATTTGGACACTGCTGTTTCTGTGGCGACGGAGTGTGGCCTGCTCCGCGAAGGATCCAAGCTGGTCATGTGTGAGGCTGTGGAATCGGAGGGAAAGGGGGCCCCGCCAGAGCTCTACTACACGCACACGCTGATCAGTGTGGAAGGGGTACTGTCCTAATAATACACATTGAATATTTTCATTTATTAAAAAAATTATGGTTGTTATTTGAAAATTCACAGTAGATATTCATTGTAAATAATGAAAAAAAAAATAGTAAATGTAAACAATCTTTTGGCCCCAAACAAATCTATTGGCCCCAAACAGTATCAAATGCTGCTCTCTGGACTATGGCAGGCGAAAAGCCAATTAGAGAAGTCGCTAGACTGCATCGCTCAGGCAGTGGCGGTACTCCCATAGAAGTCCAGAAGCCCGGCTTGCGTAAGAAATTTTCAATTAAAACTTCTTCTGGCTCTTACGTCTGATGGGAACATTGTTGGAAGGTGATTTGGTGGGTTGATGGTTTATGCGGGGGCATAATCATTTAGATTTGGGGGTTTTGATTCAAAATTTCTTACGCAAGCCGGGCTTCTGGGCTTCTATGGGAGTACCGCCACTGCGCTCAGGGTGCACTAGACTGGTCCCCTATAGGGGGAAAGAGAAAGCGAGGCAAACCTAGAGCCACCTGGAGAAGAACCCTGCAGGACAAGGTTATGGCAGCATGCGTCACTTAGGAAGATGTTAGGCAACAGGCATGCGATAGAGTCGTGTGGAGAAGGTTCCTGAGGCCCTATGCACCACGGAGGTGTGACAGGACAAAAAGAAGAGAAGAATAAGAAGAAACAATATTTTTAAAATGTATATTTAGTTCAAATCAATAAATGTTTGTGTCTTCTGGAGATGGCCAGTGTTTGGAAATTTATTTTTCTAGAAGTTTTATTATATTTAATGGGAAGGAACATGTATTGCCTTGCTAATCAATTATCAAATACGTTAGAAAACGGATGATTTCATTCGCATTAGTGTTTTAATTCATAAAAAAATAATCTAAACCTTTCAGTTGAAGCAGTCCAACACAAACCCGTCACACGTCCCGGTGCTGACCAGGATCAGCTCCTCGGAGCTGTGGCCTCCGTCTCCATCGCCCGGGTCTTCCGCGCCCTCGCTTGACGCGGAAGCTGGTGAGGCCGCCAAGCCGAGGGGGGGCACTGCCGTGGCCATGACAGGCGCCACGTGGAGAGCCCTGCGCGAGCACCACGCGCACCTGCTGCCGCGCATGGTCACCGCGGGGGCCGTGTTCGCCAGGATGGCCTCCGACCAGAAGCAGCAGCTCGTGCAAGAGCTGCAGACCCTTGGATACTACGTGGGTAAGTACTGATATGAATCTTCTTCTTCTTCTTCAAGTGCCCTGCCGGGTCCCCCCAACGTTGGCGATCACCTTGGCGAATCTGTCCCTGTTCTGCGCCACTCGGAACAGCTCCTCCACACTTCGGATGTCGGTCCACTCCCTCACGTTTCGCAGCCAGGACATTTGTCTCCTTCCGGGCCCTCGGCGTCCCTCAATTTTCCCCTCCAATATCAGTTGGAGAAGGTGGTACTTTTCCCCACGCAGTATGTGACCCAGATGTGAGATCTTTCGAACCTTGATAGTTGATAACAGTTCCCTGTCAACTCTAGCTCGCCTCAGGACTTCGGTATTGGTAACCATGTCTGTCCAGGGAACTCTGAGCATTCGGCGATGGAGCCACATTTCAAATGCTTCCAGTCTGTTCATTGAGTTAACTTTCAAGGTCCAAGTTTCACACCCGTACAATAAAACAGACCACACATAGCATTTGATCCTTCTCCGGAGTTTCAAGTTTACGTTATCATTGCAAAAGAGTGATTTCATTTTATTAAACGTAGCTCTGGCTGCCTCAATTCTGCATTTTATCTCTACATCTGGGTCAAGAGATTGTGTTAGTATGCTGCCGAGGTATTTAAATTTTTCCACCCTTTCAATGTTACGGCTGTTCAAATGCAATACTGACCCACTGTAGTCAAGCCGTCCGAATGTTATCCATTTGGTTACTGATATGAATAAGTTATGGAATAATAACATGAATGATTTATATAGCAACATTTTAATGAATTAATCATTATATGGGCGCTGTTAAAAATGGTCCATTTTAAAACCTAATTTTTCATCAGCTTGGCTCCATCCACTGCTGGACGTAAGCCTCTCCATCCCCACGCCATCCCACTCTGTCTCTCGCCAGTGCTTCAGGCTCCCAACCTAATAATAAGCTACAAATGGTGTTCTTGTGCCAACACTTATGTAAAAAAGTGAAGGATGGAAGAAAGTAGAATAAATGCAGTAGAAATGAGATCTCTTGTGTGAAAAATCTGTCTATGACAGAGTGTCAAATCCAAATATAAGAAGTAAATGCAGTGCGAATGAAAGTGTTATGAACAATATAATGAAAGTGTCATTAAGTCAAAATAATGAAAGTGTCACTTCATAAGTTATGGTACAAGAACACCATTGTGCACTGCCATCTTACGATATTAATAATGTTTTATTTTGTAGCCATGTGTGGAGACGGTGCTAACGACTGCGGCGCCCTGAAGGCTGCTCACGCCGGAATATCCGTCTCCGGCGAGGAGAGCAGCGTGGCCTCTCCGTTCACGTCACGCGAAGGCCACGTCGGCTGCGTGCCGCTCATCATCCGAGAAGGCCGCGCCGCCCTCACCACGTCCTTCGGCATGTTCAAGTTCATGGTCGCGTACTCCCTCGCCGAATTCCTCAGTGTCGCTTTCCTCTATTACTTCGACTCCAACCTAACGGATTTCCAGTTTCTTTATATAGACATTTTTCTAAGCATCAATTTCACGTTCTTCTTCGGTAAAACACACGCTTATCCCGGAAAATTGTGTAAGATTCCACCCGGAATGTCTTTACTTGGTTTCGTTCCGTTAGTCTCGTTGATTCTGCAACTCTTGATCGTAACCGCTTTCCAGGTCGCTAGTTTCATGGTGCTGCAAACGTATTCGTGGTACGTTCCGCATCAGTACGAAGGAGACTCGGCGTACGAATGCCACGAAAACTACGCCATTTTCACGTTATCCATGTTCCAGTATATAACGCTAGCGATCACGTTCTCGCAAGGCGCTCCTTATCGTAGATCCATCTTTACCAACTTCTATTTCTTGGCTAGTCTCTTCGCTATGGCCGCTCTGGGAGTGTACATCGTGATAGACCCGGCGGATTGGCTGAGCGGACTGCTGGAGCTTTTGATGCCGCCTGAATTCGGCTTCCGTTATGTCGTGATCGGTCTGGCAGTCGCGAACTTCTTCTGCAGCCTGTTTGCGGAGAAGTTCATCGTACAGTATTTGATGCAGGCGAAGAAGATGGTTCCGGAAGCGTTGCAGGACCGGTCTGGCAAGAGATTCTCTCACCGGACAGTGGAGAAGGAGCTAGAAGCTCACGACTGGCCGCCCCCGTCTTCCAACGGCACGAGCGAGGTTCTGAGCGTATCGCACGAACGAGTCAACGGGAATACAGTTGGATGACGAATGTTTGAATTAGTGAGATTAGTTTTAAGTGAAGCAAGTATTATAGTGTATTTCCCGGCTTTTGTACACTCCATATTCCATTTAACCCTTTAAATACCTTTTATCACGATATATCATAGTCTTCCGATTGTATTTCACTGTGAAAGAACCATTTTATAGATACCAGGAACTGTTTTAAAGCATTTTTATTTATGAAGGTTTTAATATAAATTAAAATATTGTTTTTTTCCACTTATGAGTTTATTATTCTCTAGATATTTCAAAGATTTTACCAAACATGTGTTTTAATGATTTTTTTTATGTATTAAAACAGTTTTTCCAATTATGACTTTATTTTTCTTTACATGTTTTGAAGATTATACCAAACATATGCTTTAATTTTTGGGTGATGTGGTGAGAGATAAAAGCAGTGGAGGTTTCAGCGTTTATTGCAGATCACAAGTAATCATACGTTAACAGTATTATGTACTCGTGATGGAGCGTGCGCCTGGACATCGATAGCAGCTGGGGCTGATGGCTCACTGGGCAGTAGCGTCGGTCGGCGGGAGCGAAGACTCATCGGAAGTTACGCGGCGTAGCAGTGTAGACAGTTGCGTAGCTCGGTAGGAGGGTCGGAGGTTTCACGTACGTAGACTTGATGGCGTAGACTCGTGTTGGTTAGAAGTCGCAAGAATGAATACTGTCCATGGTGGTCGGATGTACCGCTTTTATATGCTTTGCTTCCATTTTCACATGATGCTCTGCTCTAGTGACCTGTGTGAATAAAATCTGGGCCCCGATTCATCATTTTTGATAAGTAGGTCCTAAGTCAGGCGTTTTCGGTTATTCGTGTAATATATTTCATCATGAAATATGGTGATTCAGCAGTCGATGTCCGCTTATATGGGTTATGCAATTAACCCCGACAAATTCATTTTTATGGATATTTTTAGTGCTAGTATTAGGGTAAATGGGGACATCACACCCTGGTTTCACATCACAAAGGGTGTTAAGCAGGGCTGCATGATGTCTCCATGGTTGTTCAATCTGTATATGAACAAATGTATGAGAGAATTGAAAAGAATAAATGCTGGTGCCAAGATGAGTGATTTGTCTGTAAATTGTCTGCTCTACGCGGACGATGCCGTTTTCGTTGCGGATATTGTGGACAAATTACAAGTCTTAGTGTCGAGAATGTATGAGGTATGCAAGTCAAATGATTTAATGATGAATGTCGGAAAGTCAAAGGTGAAGGTGGTTTTTGAAAGAGAAGAGCAAATGACAGTTTGTAATATAAGTGTGAACAAAAAGAATTTGGAGCAGGTGATTGAATTTGTGTTTTTAAGTAGCATGTTCACAGTGGATGGCCGAACGGAGAGTGATGTTGAAAGAAGGGTTGGTGCGGGTAACAAAGTGAATGGAGCTTTAAAAATAGTTATTGGAAACAAGTATTTATCAATGAAAGCGAAAACGGCCATTCACAATGAAGTTCTGGTCCCAATCCTAATGTATAGAAGCGAAGCAAGGAACTGGCAGAAGAAGGATGAGAGAAGAATAAATGCGGTAGAGATGAGGTCCCTAAGACGTATGTGTGGTAGAACGATATACGACAGAATCCCAAATGCTGATATAAGAAAGGAATGTAGAGCGGAAGAAGGTATTATGAACAAAATTATGAAAGGTTCGCTGCTTTGGTTCGGACATATGGAGCGCATGGATGGAGAAAGAATGGTTAAGAAAGTATATGTCAATGATGTAAATGGAGTACAGAGTCGAGGCAGACCGAGGAAAACATGGCATGACCAAATTAATCAATTACTGAAAGGTGGCCATGTCTGAACCAGGAAAAATCAACGAGCGTGCATGTCATGATATGTGAAAGCAGAAGAGGCACGAGAATTATGTCAGGATAGAACAGTGTGGCGGTCCATCCTCTCTGCCTACTCCTGCGGAGAAACAGCGTGATGGTTTGTTAGATAGTTAAGAACTGTTGATCCTTTCCTGACTGATGCACTCAAAGGTATGATGGATAAACTCCCTTGAAACTTACTTAAAACCGAATGGTATAGGGCCTAACCTGGTGAGGGATTCACCGTTTGGATTCTCCCCTTACCACAGTCCAGGTCAGTGCTTCTTCTTATTCTTGTCCAGTCAACGTGTCTTCTTCTTATTCTTGTCCTGTCACATCTCCGAGGTGCATAGGGCCTCAAGGAACCTTCTCCACCGACTCTATCACATGCCTGATGTCTAACATCATCCCAAGTGAAGCCTGCTGCTTTAACCTCGTCCTGCAGGGCCCTTCTCCAGATGGCTCTAGGTCTGCCATAGGGGACCAGTCTAGTGCGCCCTGAGCGATGCAAGCTGGGTTCCGTCTCAGAGTGTGACTGATCCACAGCCATTTGCATCTAGCGACTTTTTCTCTGATTGGATTTTCGCCTGCCATGGTCCAGAGAACGACATTTGTCACAGAAATAAAATACTAGTTATGAATTACAATTGTCACCGACGCTGTTGGCGGGATTTAAAATTTAATTGCGGAGTATGTAGCTGTACCTGTTATTTCAATTCGTAATGAATTTTTTAAATTCTTGTACCAATAATTAAAACTGAAATATTAATTTATTTATTTTGTAGGGTACCTTTCAAATGCCATAATAAAAATTTGTATTTATTATTTTGTCTTTTTTTTTCATTAAATAACCTAACTAACTAACTAACTAACTAACTAACCATCGCGCCGTCTCCCCGCGAGGGTAGGCAGAAAGAATAGACTGCCACAATTTAATCGATGCGGCACTCCATCCTTCTCTTTTCGCCCCAGCGAGAGACGCGATGTGATGGGTTGCGAACCTCATCGCCACCAATAGGCATCTCCCGCGCACACTTCGATTGTCCAATGTCTACAAAATAAATCTAAAACAAATTATATAAAATACAATGATATAAAATAAAATAAAACAACATATAAAAATAAATGATATAAATAATAAAAATATAAAGTCTTTAAACTATTATATACTCGTATATACAATTTAATAACCACTCTTATAGCGTGTTAATGACATATATAAATGATATGTATAGGTTTGATTGATTGAATCAAAATTATGTTAGATGCATGTATGTGTCGCCGCCACCTAGTTAAATACGCCACACAATTGAACGGCTAGGCTAACCTAATATATAATGTATTAATTTGGGAACACAATAACACACATTGGCTTTTATTAAGTCATGGGTTCGATGGCAGTGTGATTGTCACACTGTCTTTAATCTGGTGTGGAATTCACGTGACAATAAAATGGTGATAGATTAACTACCTATCATATGTCATGAGAATCAATAGTTATAAAGCTGTATACAGTAAGCAATTGGGTTCAAATAACCTGCAGCCGGTCTTCGTAGTAAAATTCGAAATGAGAAGATAAAATGTCAAATAAAGGTTACCGATATCGCAGAAAGAACAGCAAAGCTTAAATGGCTGTAAGCGGGGCATGTGGCAAGACTGTATGAGCCCAGGTGGTCACCTAGAATCCTGAAGTGGAAGCCTTGGAACAACAGGAGAGGCATAGGAAGACCACAAGAAAGGTGGACGAATGATATTATCCAACTTGCAGGTCATGGGTGACAACATGCTGAACGCGGTCTCCTCGGAGGTTGACGTCTTTCATATTAGTGAAAACGTTCAGGGGACAAATACTCTCGACTTTAGAAAGTATCTTGTCTTCCTAATATCGAACCATCACTAATGCGTTCCTGGTATTATGTTGTATGTATATAATATTTAACCTGTACTCAATAGATATATCTACCTGGGACAAGATTAAATTGGGAAAAGAGAACCAGACAGCGGAAAAATCGAGGCGAATAGGGTTGAGCTAGGCAGCTTTCTGCATACTAAAACATGTCTTTGAAAACAGGGAAACTCCAATATGTCTAAAGAGAAAAGTTTATGATTCATGCATACTGCCGGTGATGACGTATGAGATGGAAACTGTGACCCTCACCAAGAGAAATGTAGAAAGATTAAGAGTCACGCAGCGTTCCATGGAAAGACATATGCTCGGCGTCAGTCTCCGAGATAGAATCAGAAATGAGGAGATTAGACGCCGAACAAAGATAACGGACATCATGGAACGACTGGCGAGACTGAAGTGGCAATGGGCGGGTCATGTGGCGAGACAGAGTGAGGATAGATGGACCCAGAAAATAATAAGGTGGAGACCATGGGAGAATAGGAGAAACGTCGGCAGGCCGCAAAAAAGGTGGGCCGACGACATTGCTGCCGTGGGGGGGAAAATGTGGCTACGGCTGGCAGGAGATAGAGACTAGTGGAAGGAAAGGGAGGAGGTCTATGTCCAGCAGTGGACCGAGAGGGCTGACAAAGAAGACTCAATAGATAGATGCCTTAAACATTTATGCTGTTTGTAATGTCTTTTGAGTTAATAAACTGATTTTATTAGATTTGATTTGAACATATAGCCCAAGATAGAAAATGAGGGAGAGATTAACAAATCAAATTTTATCAAAACAATATATATTTTTGTCCAAAGATATTACAAACAACAATTATAGTTTAAGGCATCTATTGAGAACAGATAAAATATAATAAATATGTAATACCAGGAATGCATGAGAGATGGTTCGATATTGGGAATACAAAATACTCTCCAAAGTCAAGAGTATTTGTCTTCTGAACGTACTTTCACTAATATGAAACACGTCAATCACGTCCGATGTGATCATGTTCAGCAGTTTAGAAGAAGTCTATATCCAGCAGTGGAGAAAAATTGTCTGAAAAGGAGAAGAAAATGAACCTGTTGTAAACAAATGTGGAAAGCATCAGGAAACTATCACATTAAAAGCCCAAGAAGAATAAATCATAAAAAGATGAACCACACATTCATCTAAGAGACTTCCACCCCATTAATTCTATTTTCATCGAAGCTTGAGAGGTATGTCAGGAAACCGGTCTAAATAAAGACAAAAGTGGGAGTAGTTAAAAAACATCGTTTTATTTAATTATTATAAAAAAACATTTTTTTACATTTTAGATTAAAATGTTACCTAAATTGATTGAAATATGGAAACACAATAATATAATCTTCTTCTTCGCAGTTTCAATATAATCGTATGGTAAGACGCAGTTCATGGCCTTGCATACCTGATTCAGTTATTCTTAGGCGCCCCCTGTAATATGCCCCTTCAACTTATTCTTTCATCTTGTGAACATAGTAATTATGAAGAAAAATAATGATTTTCTCGTAATAAAAGAGATTATCTGTCATAAAAGATATATTTTTGTACTTAGAGATATTTATCAAATATTATTTTATAAAACAACTAAGATATATATTTTAAAATTTGTTTACGAATAAATATAGCAACACTTCTGAAATAATGTGTAGGTACTTACCTACGCACAAATATTTTTCTATTGGAATGGTTAACTGCACATCTACGGCTTTGACATTTCATCTATGGTTTCGCCAAAATGGCGTCTTCGGCAGAGACATACTGTCTTTGCGGGCAGCCTTATAATGTTGGACAATTCATGATTGAATGTGATTGCTGCCGTGAATGGTTCCATGGCAGGTAAATAAACACGAAAGGGAGGTTCTGAACCCAAAATATACCTGACATCGGCCGCTATATGCTAGCGGCGCGCGTTTGTAAATGCGGGCCCCTCCTCCGTTAGTCCCTTCGCGTTTTACACTCTTTCTAAATTAAATAATGCCCAATAATGAATTTAATTACTTGGAAGGGTGCAGGAGACATCACACTCGAGGTCTGCATACTCACATTCCCAGTTTTACCCAAGCTTCTCGATCTTTTGACGCCGTAGTGTTGATTGTTTACCTTTTCGTTGCTAGGGACAGGAGCTCCAAACGTCAGTCAGATGCCGCGATAACAAAGGATTTCGAATGTTTCGTTCGAAAAATAAGCCAAATTATTGAATATAACATAAAACAGTACTCGAATTAATAGCTTCATTTGTTTTTCAGCTGTGTAAATGTGAAAGTTTATCAATCCGAAGACATCGATAAATACCATTGTCCAAAATGTGTTCCTACGTATGGGCCTTCTATTTGTAAGTAGAAATTCTTTAAACTACACTAATATGCTCATTGATTCAATTAACTATCGATTTCTTTTCAATATCCGGTCCCCGAAATTACTTTTCGACACTTAAAACATTTTTTTAACTAGGTTGTTTTTGGACTGTCAGATGACATATAACTTACAAAATATATTTAAAACTTGTTAAACATTCAATTAAGATTAATTTTTCTATGATAAACTAGCGTTGTTTATTTAAAATTGTGTATAGCAATTGTTTTCTTATATAATTTAAGCGTTAAAACTTACAAAATTCACACTTAATTAAATGAAGAAAAAAATGTTTTAATTTGGGAAATGGGCAGCAGATATACGAAATAAACATATGTGTCGTTAAATATTGCGCAATATACGTAATAATAAATTGTTGTGAAGGTTTTTTTCGTCTTCTGTAACATTGATACAAATGTTAAATTCTAAAAGAAATAGGCAGTAAAATTTCAAACAAACAAATAAATTAAATGTATGGTAAATCTCATAATTAGTGAGGAATACAGATGTAAAAAAGTGAATGCACATACATATGAAAGCGTTTTGAACAAATTAATACGATATTAATTAATGGAGTTCTGGTCCCATCCCTAATGTATGGAAGCGAAGCATGCAACTGGCAGAAGAAGGATGAAACCAGAATAAATGCGGTAGAGATGAGGTCCCTAAGATGCACGTGTGGTAGAACGATATACGACAGAATCTCAAATGCTTATATAAGAAAGGAATGTAGAGCGAAAGAAGGTATTATGAACAAAATTATGAAAGGATCGCTGCGATGGTTCGGACATATGGAGCACATGGATGGAGAAAGAATGGTTAAGAAACTAACTAACTAACTAACCATCACGCCGTCTCCCCGAAGGGGTAGGCAGAAAGAATGGACTGCCACACTTTTCTTTCCTGACATATTTCTCTCGCTTCCTCAACATTCATACATCGTGCCATGCACGCGCGTCGATTTCTTTGATCGTGCCATAATATTTGATTTATTTGATCGTGCCACGTTTTCCTCGGTCTTCCTCTATTTCTGGTTCCATTTACATCATTAACATAATTTTTTTTTACCATTCTTTCTTCATTCATTCTTTCAATATGTCCAAACCATCTTAATGATCCTTTCATTATTTTGTTCATGACACCATCATTCGCACCGCATTCACTTCTTATATTTTCATTCGGCACTCTATCATACACAGAGTATCTACACATTCTTCTAAGAGATCTCATTTCAACTGCATTTATTCTACTTTCATCCTTCTTTTGCCAGTTCCATGCTTCGCTTCCATACATAAGGGTCGGTAGAAGAACACCATTGTGCACTGCCATTCTAGCTTTTTTGGATAGGTTTTTGTTTGCGATGACAACTTTAAGTGCACCATTCACTTTGTTGCCTGCCCCAACCCTTCTTTCAATATCCCTCTCCACTCGCCCATCTCTTGTAAACATACTACCTAAATACACGAACTCAACTACTTGCTCCAAATTTTCACCATTCACGCTAATGTTGCAGACTGTCGTGGTTTCTTCCTTTTCAAAAATCATTACCTTGGACTTATTAACATTCATCATCAGATCATTTCGCATGCATACCTCATACATACAATTCACCAGGACTTGTAGTTCATGCTCGTTGTCTGCAAGAAGGACAGCGTCATCCGCATACAAGAGACAGCTTACTGACACTCCGCTCATTTTGGCACCTACATCCAAACCTTTCAGCTCTTTCATACATTTGTCTATATACAGATTAAATAACCACGGGGACATTACGCAACCCTGTTTGACACCTTTATTGATATCAAACCAGGCTGTAAGATCTCCATTTACTCCGACACTAGCAGTGCTTTCTGTGTATAGCGACTTAATTGCCGTGATCAGTTTTATACTTATTCCATATTCAGACAATATTTCCCACAACTTTTCTCTATTAACGTAATCATATGCTTTTTGCAAGTCAACAAACGCACGTCAACAAACGGTTTTTGGCCAGAAACTTCTCTGTCAATGTACGAAGTTCAAAAATTTGATCCATACCAATGGTTAAGAATGTATATGTTAATGATGTAAATGGAGTACGGAGTCGAGGCAGACCGAGGAAAACATGGCATGACAAAATTAATCAAATTTTAAAGGTTGGTCATGTTAGAAGTCGGAGGAATCGACGTGCGTGTATGACTCGTTGTATGAATGTGGAGGAAGCTACAGAGGTTTGTCAGGGTAGAGTAGTGTGGCGGTCCATTCTCTCTGCCTACCCCTGCGGAGAAACGGCGTGATGGTTTGTTTGTTTGTTAATTTACCACCCTATCTGTAGATAACTTTCTGAGAAATGTGTAAAAATATAATAAATCCAATTTTTATTAATTAAATTTATGATATACAGGCGGCCCTAGACTTTCGCACAATTCCCTATTTCGCACATTTTTCGACCGTTTATAATAATAATAATAAATTGGATAATTTATAAAGCGCCATTTTTATGAATTACTCATCTCAAGGGCGCTGTAGAAGATGCTCAGTTTTATCAACTAGATAATAATAATAATAATGATAAAAAATATATATAAACATATTTAGTATGAGGGCTGCACCCGACGAAATCGATCAGCCCTTCCTGTCAGGAAATAATAATTTGAAAAGGTGCGTTTTGAGTCTCGATCTAAACTCTGATTGATTCTCAATGCACTTAAGGTCTGCTGGAAGACTGTTCCAGGCTGAAGGGCCGGCTACCGCGAAGGCTCGGTCGCCAAAGTTTGTGCTTGGACAGCGTTTTGGCACAGTCAATCTACCGATCGCAGAAGACTTAGCTGTTCGCAATGTAGACTGTCTAGCATTCAGGTTCTCGTTGATGCAGAGTTCAGATATATAAGCTGGTGCCATTCCATGCAACGCCTTATAGACCGTCCAGCAGAGCTTGTATTGTATCCTTTCTGGACATTTCAGCCACTTGATCTTCAATGACAAATGAAATAAACTTGGACGTCAACAACCAAGACGTTGATGAAGTAATCAAATCGCATTCAGAGCCTTTGTCGAATGAATACCTAATTGAACAACAAGAAGCAAATAAAATAGAAAATGAAGACGAAGAAGATGTTGAAATCGTAAAGACTTTGACAATAAATAATTTGAATGAATAATAATTAAATAAAACAATGTTTTTTAACTACTTCCACTTTTGTCTTTATTTCGACAGCGACAGGTTTCACCAGGCTTGTTGACATCGACAGACTGGTCCCATCAAATGGGTTTATAATGCCTTAGAAGGGAACATGTCATTCCCATAAAATATAATAAAACTTCTAGAAAACTGACATTTCCATTCGTATTAATTATTTAATATGAAGTTTTACATCATTGTTCAAGAAACAATAAATAAAAATTTATATATTAACATAATGTATGTATTTTGCTGGATAAAAAGAGTTTTATCTTTCTAAATTAATTTCGTGAATTAATTGTTTTTAATTCCATTTTAGGCGGATTTTAATTTAGCACTGCTAGTGTCAAAGTAAATGGAGATCTTACAGCCTGGTTTGATATCAATAAATGTGTCAAACAGGGTTGCGTAATGTCCCCGTGGTTATTTAATCTGTATATGGACAATTGTATGAAAGAGCTGAAAGGGTTGGATGTAGGTGCCAAAATGAGTGGAGTGTCAGTAAGCTGTCTCTTGTATGCGGATGACGCTGTCCTTCTTGCAGACAACGAGCATGAACTACAAGTCCTGGTGAATTGTATGTATGAGGTTTGCATGCGAAATGATCTGATGATGAATGTTAATAAGTCCAAGGTAATGATTTTTGAAAAGGAAGAAACCACGACAGTCTGCAACATTAGCGTGAATGGTGAAAATTTGGAGCAAATAGTTGAGTTCGTGTATTTAGGTAGTGTGTTTACAAGAGATGGGCGAGTGGAGAGGGATATTGAAAGAAGGGTTGGGGCAGGCAACAAAGTGAATGGTGCACTTAAAGTTGTCATCGCAAACAAAAACCTATCCAAAAAAGCTAGAATGGCAGTGCACAATGGTGTTCTTCTACCGACCCTTATGTATGGAAGCGAAGCATGGAACTGGCAAAAGAAGGATGAAAGTAGAATAAATGCAGTTGAAATGAAATCTCTTAGAATAATGTGTGGATACTCTGTGTATGATAGAGTGCCGAATGAAAATATAAGAAGTGAATGCGGTGCGAATGATGGTGTCATGAACAAAATAATGAAAGGATCATTAAGATGGTTTGGACATATGGAAAGAATGAATGAAGGAAGAATGGTAAAAAAATTATATGTTAATGATGTAAATGGAACCAGAAATAGAGGAAGACCGAGGAAAACGTGGCACGATCAAATAAATCAAATATTGAATGTCGGCCATGTGAGGAGTCAGAGAAATCGACGCGCGTGCATGACACGATGTATGAATGTTGAGGAAGCGAGAGAAATATGTCAGGAAAGAAAAGTGTGGCAGTCCATTCTTTCTGCCTACCTCTTCGGGGAGACGACGTGATGGTTAGTTAGTTAGTTAGTTAAGAAGAATTGTAAGTAATAAGAAATAAGCCGTAAATATACAATAATAATAAATTTGTTAGCACCGAAACACGAATTATAAACAAATGTTCGTAAAGAAATTACATAACCTTTCTTTTCATAACATTTCTGCCCATAACGTAAAAAAAAAGATGTTCGTGACACATCGAATAGTAACATACTTCAGAGTGATAAAGCCCGGCTTCAAATCCATACAAACAAATTGTAGATATCTTCTGGTATATATGCACCTAGCTATATGATTACAAGCCAAAAATACATAAGTGCGACAAAGACCCCTTTACATTTTGCGAGCCCAATATGAAACTAACTAACTAACTAACCATCACGCCATTTCTCCGAAGGGGTAGGCAGAGAGGATGGATCGCCACACTGGCCTGTCCTGGCATACCTCTCGAGCCTCCTCTACATCCATACATCTTACCATGCACGCACGTCGATTGTTCCGACTTCGAATGTGGCCGCCTTTTAGCAATTGATTAATTTGGTCATGCCATGTTTTCCTCGGTCGTCCTCGGCTTCTTTTCCCACTCACGCTGCTTGTGTACAACTTTTTAACCATTCTACTCTCATCCATTCGTTCCATATGTCCAAACCATCTCAGGGATCCTTTTTTAATTTTATTCATGATGCAGTCATCTGCCTTACATTTCTTTCTTATTTCATCGCTCGGTATTCTATCATACAACGTTTTCCCGCACATTCTTCTTAGTGATCTCATTTCTACGGCGTTTATCCTGCTTTCATCCTTCTTTTGCCAGCTCCAAGCTTCACTTCCATACATGAGGGTTGGCACTAGAACTCCATTGTGTACTGCCATCTTTGCTTCTGTGGATATATTTCTATTTGCAGTAATGACTTTGAGTGCGCCATTTATTTTATTCCCAGCACCAACCCTCCTTTCGATGTCTTTCTCCATTTTTCCGTCCCTTGTAAACATGCTCAAACCCAATATGAAGCCCATCGAAAACATGAACAAAACATGTGGACGTAAGCGATTTCTCGGGCATCTCACCTACGGTACAAATGAGTGAAATAAAATACGGCGCATATGAGTGGAACTAAACATACACTTAGGTCATTTCTGCGCATGTCAGCGGAGTCAATTGCAACACAACAATTTAAATCGCTTTAACTCGCGCAATTCAAAATATTGTTTTATTTATAGACGGCTCAACTTAGCAAAAAAAAAAATCGTTTTATTATAGATTTTTTAAGGCAAGCCCGGCTTTTCGGCTTATATGGAAGTACCGCCACTGGTGATAGGTACATGAATTCTACACCAGATCAAAGACAATCACACTGCCATCGCTGGGAATTGAACCCGGAACCTTCGGTATAGCAGTGAGAGCTCTTACCGCTCTGCCACGAAGGTCATTTTTTAAAATAATTAATATTAAATGTTTAAGATCGGGTGCCCACCAACAACCATCGCCAGGACCGCTACGAGCTGAACGCGGACCGCAAGCCGCTGCAGTCGGGCAGCCAGGCCTTCGTGTCAGCCCTGCAGCTGCGGAAGTTTTCCTCCGACCACCACTTCTTCATTCTCCAGGGACACCAGTTCACAGAGCTCTACCTCAAGGACCATGGTAATTCATATTTTCTCAATCATGCTTCGGATCGCAGACGCCCTTCCTCGGTGTAGAATTTTTAACAATATAACGTAAATATCTTGGCATATTTTACTTGGAAAATATCCTAAAAACCTTGAAACCCTATGCACCTATCATATAATAACCAAAAATAAACTATTGTAATGAATAAAAATGTAATTGTGATCATTTTACGCGATAAAACCCCAAAGTTAAGGCAGTTTTTAGTGATCGCCAACCATCGGTTTTGCCAAACAAATGAGTTTTTTTTAAGATTAACAGAAGTCTCTTACCGTCTCCGTTTAGAAGCCGACGGAGTACACTCTACCAAAAAATAATGGAAAATAACGGTTTTATATTGCACTAAATACGTAAATAAAATAAAATGAATAGTAGAAATACTAAATATAAGAATTAATTGTATCTCAATAGAGACGAAGATGCAAATTGGAAACAGAATATGGTTGATCAAGGTGTTTACAGGACTTATGACCTGTCATTGGTTGGGTTAAACACACGCTTTATGTAATAAAACATTCCCCATTCCACCTTCCTTCTTATGATCACCATGTCTGACAAACTTTTTGGAAGTTGTATATATGTTAAACTCTAAGACTACTCTTTACGTGGAAGTTTAGACAATCTACATACTAACGCCATCTATGAAGATTTGTGTTTATTAAGCATTAAGCAGAACATCTTTTTAACACAATGTGAAAGGCTACCGCCATTAGCGCATTGTTAGAAGCCGCCTGGAGATGTTACTCCTACCTATATGCCAAACTTGGACCAGTTATGTTTACAACTTTTTTTTTTAATGTATACAAATACTTATATACGAATCCTATAAACACCTTGATCAACCATATTCTGTTTCCAATTTGCATCTTCGTCTCTATTGAGATACAATTAATTCTTGAATTGATAACCCGCAATGGGTGAAATCCAGTATTCGTCTACAAGTATTTGTATACATTAAAAAAAAATGTAGTGAACATAAAATAATACAGTGTATTTACAGTGAATTATGTACTAAAAACACGTAAAATAAATATTTAAAAAATGCTTGCACGAAGATGTCAATACAACTTGCGGCAAATGGTTGTCACTCTATGAGATGACGTCACAGATATTTTTTTGTTCGAATTTTCAGTTCGGTAATGTAGGGAACCACTTTAAATATTTGTAAAAGTACGTGACAAAGTCAATAGATGTCAATAGTAATCATATATTTTATTTAAATCAGACAGCCCTTGTCCTATAGGCGCAGACGCGTCGGTGAGTCCATACTCCTTTGAGACTTTTTTTCTACTGGACGCGCCCGTGCGTCCATACTCACGGACAGGTTAAATTTATGGTTCCATATCAAATACTTATAAAATTCCGTTTTTAGGCTTCAACAACCCGATCCAATTTGAGAATTCCGCTGACCTTGATCTCCGCGTCCCCCCGGCCAGCAACTTCAGCGTGCGCTCCGTGGCGAGGCACTGCGGCGTGTCCAAGGAGATTGACGTGATCGACGTGACCCGCCAGACCAACTTCAAGATGTCCCTCGGTGACTTCGTCGACTATTTCACCTCCACGCCCGAGGAGAGAGGGGACAAGGTGCTCAACGTACTCAGTCTGGAGTTCAGCAATACGCCGTGAGTTTTATATGATTTTAATAATTGGTTATTGTGTATGAAAGAGCTGAAAGGGTTGGATGTAGGTGCCAAAATGAGCGGAGTGTCAGTAAGCTGTCTCTTATATGCGGATGACGCTGTCAACGAGCATGAACTACAAGTCCTGGTGAATAGTATGTATGAGGTATGCATGCGAAATGATCTGATGATGAATGTGAATAAGTCCAAGGTAATGATTTTTGAAAAATAAGAAATCATGACAGTCCTGCAACATTAGCGTGAATGGTGAAAATTTGGAGCAAGTAGTTGAGTTTGTGTATTTAGGTAGTATGTTTACAGTGGAGAGGGATATTGAAAGATGGGTTGGGGCAGGCAACAGAGTGAATGGTGCACTTAATGTTGTCATCGCAAACAAAAACGTATCCAAAAAAAGCTAAAATGACAGTGCACAATGGTGTTCTTCTACCGACCCTTATGTATGAAAGCGAAACATGGAACTGGCAAAAGAAGTATAAAAGTAGAAAAATGCGGTAGAAATGAGATCTCTTAGACGAATGTGTGAATACTCTGTGTATGATAGTGTCGAATGAAAATATAAGAAGCGAATGCGGTGCGAATGATGGTGTCATGAACAAAATAATGAAAGGATCATTAAGATGGTTTGGACATATGGAAAGAATGAATGAAGAAAGAATGGTAAAAAAATTATATGTTAATGATGTAAATGGAACCAGAAATAGAGGAAGACCGAGGAAAACGTGGCACGATTAAATAAATCAAATATTGAATGTCGGTCATGTGAGGAGTCAGAGAAATCGACGCGCGAACATGACACGATGTATGAATGTTGAGGAAACGAGAGAAATATGTCAGGAAAGAAAAGTGTGGCTGTCCATTCTTTCTGCCTACCCCTTCGGGGAGACGGGGTGATGGTTAGTTAGTTAGTTAGTTAGTTAGAAATAAGAACAAAAATAAAAGTAACATATTATATTAAATTCACATTTCTAATATTGAGTCTGTACAACATCGTTTTCTAAGGAAAATTGGTCGAATGCTCAGACTTGACAGAGAAGATTACTCCTATTCTGACTTGGAAAAGCTACTAAATATTTCACCATTAGTTGATCGCAGAAATGATTTAATCTCCTTTTTTAAAATAATAAACTCACAGTTTGATGCACCCTGTCTTCTCGAAAATATAAAATTCAATGTACCCACCCGGAATCTAAGGCAAATTAAACTTTTTCACGAAAATCTCCATAAAACAAACTACGGATATAATGCACCTATACCTAGAATGACTAGACTTGTAAACTGTTGTCAAGACTTAGATTTTTTTTGGATTAAATCTAAATTATTTTTTGTCTAAACTTAAAAAATATCGACCTCCATCAAACCCTTAAATTGTCTAAACCAGATGCAGCTTTTACTATTTGTTTGTCACTGAGACTACTTGTACCTTGTAATCCTTCCACAATATAATCAAATATGTCGTTGGCTAATTGCAGTCGTGTTCTTGTTGCTCATCTCTAGTATACATATCTATTAATCTTTCTCCTTTACTCTCTTCCTGATCATCCTCTTAACTTGTCCTAGGCTAATTGTTTACTGTTACTGTTTTAAAATGTTCCTAGATTTAAGTAACTTATCTGTATTATGAATAATGTATTGGAATTAATTCCGTCAACAACAAAATAAATAAATAAATAAATAAATTATAATATCATGTAACATTATGGTCCCATCAACGCCGAAAGGTTGCTCCTATCGCTTTTTTGAAGTTTCATTCGTTCAAGTGGAAAACATCAATGTCTCCAAAATACTTGTTGCAGTTGTCACAAATCCTGTACATTGCCGCGCTTTGAGCGTAGTTAGTGCGATAAACAGGGAGATGGAAAACTTGGCTTGCGGTGTGTCTTGTGCGAGACGAGAGAGAGGGGTATTGAGTGTCAATTTGCAAAGAAGTTCAGAGTTATCAATTTTGTAGTGAATGATTTTGTGAAGCAGCATCATATCATTGAGCGTACGTCTATTTTCGAGAGAGTCCAAGGAATGAAATATTAGGGCAGATTGGTAATCTGAGAACGATTTGAACATTTTAAAATTAATGTGTTTTATAAACATTTTTTGTACTCTTTCAATGCGTTGGATATGTGCCGCATAATAAGGAGACCAAACGGGAGATACATATTCAAGGCGTGAGCGAACCATGGTTGTAAATAATACTTAAAGGGCAGTGATATTTTGGAATGGTTTGCATGTGCGCGAGTGCATTCGAGTGTTATGAACAAGATATGCAATATGCAAACTTGCAACAAAAGAACAGTAAAGAAATACACATAATAATCATTGTTGAATACTCATGTTGATAAAAGTTGTTAAAAGTGATTGTGGAGCGTATGTTTGTATTGCTGTTGGTGTTGCAGGATGTGCTCGGTGGTGTGGCCACCTCTGATGGCCCGGCAGCTGGACTGGGTGCGCGTGGTGTGGCCTCCCGAGGCGCCGCCGCCCACGGCGCTGGTGCAGCGCTACTGCATCATGTCCCCGGCCGGCTCCTACACGGACTTCCACGTGGACTTCGGGGGCACGACCGTCTGGTACCACGTGCTGCACGGACAGAAGGTCAAAACTAACTAACTAACTAACCATCACGCCGTCTCCCCGAAGGGGTAGGCAGAAAGAATGGACTGCCACACCTTTCTTTCCTGACGTATTTCTCTCGCTTCCTCAACATTCATACATCGTGTCATGCACGCGCGTCGATTTCTCTGACTCCTCACATGGCCGACATTCAATATTTGATTTATTTGATCGTGCCACGTTTTCCTCGGTCTTCCTCTATTTCTGGTTCCATTTACATCATTAACATATAATTTTTTTACCATTCTTTCTTCATTCATTCTTTCCATATGTCCAAACCATCTTAATGATCCTTTCATTATTTTGTTCATGACACCATCATTCGCACCGCATTCACTTCTTATATTTTCATTCGACACTCTATCATACACAGAATATCCACACATTCGTCTAAGAGATCTCATTTCTACTGCATTTATTCTACTTTCATCCTTCCTTTGCCAGTTCCATGCTTCGCTTCCATACATAAGGGTCGGTAGAAGAACACCATTGTGCACTGCCATTCTAGCTTTTTTGGATAGAATGGCAGAAGGTCAATATGACACATAATTATTATACAAGAATGTATGAAGCATGCAATACGAGTGACCTTGTAATGAATGTGTCCAAGTCTAAAGTGATGCTACGAGGCATCTCCAGAAAGTAAGTGTACTGAATTTTTGTAGGTTACAATTTTTTTTATATAAACAAAAAAATTACGTGGTTACCGTAGTACATATGAGGGTATTATTTGCTAACCTGGCAAACTCAATCATTAGATGTGCTGAGTAAATCGCAAAAAAACTGATACGCTAATAAAATGCGCTTTTTTACGATATTTATTATTTTCAACTCAACCATTTAGAATTTTAAAAGTAATCAGCCATGAAATAATCATCATTATGTTGATAACTAAAGTAAAATAATGAATTACATTTTGGAGTTTTGCCAGCTTTGCAACACTCAAGTGGAGGTTGCCATGTTTGCAACAAACCCTATATTTTAATAGCTAAATTCTTCAGAATGAAGCCGAATTTGAAACTGAAAATCAATAAAAATTGTGTGCAAATATATTATGAATAAGACTCAATTCATATCTCACTTTTGATTGTTGGTGGAGTTTGCCGGGTTCGCAAATAATACCCTCATATGTAGGCTATTTTTCGACATAGTCGCCATTCTCTCAATGCAGGTGGTTAAGCGGGGTATCATCTTTTTGATGCCTTCCTCGAAGTAGTTTCCCGCCAACTCCTTCATTCACTTCTCCACCTCCTCTACTGCCTCGTCGGTTGAAAACCTTTTTCCACCCATGTGCAGCTTCAGGGAGATAAAGAGATAGTAATCTGAAGGTGCAAGGTCAGGGGAATGCGCGGGATGGTTCAGGACATCCCATTTAAACGAGGCGAGCAGTTCCTTCTGGCATTGTCGTGCAGCAGGCAGACTCCCTTTGTCAGCATGCCTCTCCTCTTGTTCTGAATCGCCCTCTGCAATTTTATGACAAAAACAGATGGCCCTAGACACACAAGTAGAAAACTACGGTTACACAATGTGTATTTTTTTTGTTTTTAGATCTTCTATTTCATCCCGCCTACCGCTACGAACCTGGCTCTCTATCAGCAGTGGTCCACGTCACCCAACCAGAGTGAAGTGTTCTTCGCAGACTTGGTAATCTCATTTTAATATTATTACTATTTATTGTTTCTTGAACAATGTTGTAAAATTCCATATTAAATAATAAATATGAATGAAAACTACGAGCCGAGAAACTACGATTGACCCAAAGAGCCATGTTAGGAATAAGACTAAGAGACAGAGTCAGAAACAATACTGTGAAAGAAAAAACAAAGGTCACTATCATCCACCGGGTGGCGACTCTAAAATGGCAATCGGCAGGTCACATAGCCAGAAGCTCAGACGAAAAGTGGACAAGAAGACTGCTGACTCTGATACCGTGGACGGCAAAGAGAAGTGCAGGGCGACCGCAACTACGGTGGAAGGATGATCTGAACAGACACGTCGGAATAACTTGGATGCAGCCTGCACAAGACAGAGGCGTGAAAGCGAATGAAGGAAGCCTTTGTCCAGGACGGGAATAGGTTGAAGAAAAATAATGAAAATGTCTGCCCTTCTAAGGCGCAGGCTTAGAAGGGTGAAACATGTCATTCCATCTAAAATATAATAAATCTCCTAGAAGACAGACGTTTTCATTTATGTTTTCTGGTATTGACGAATCTAAAACTAACTATCCAAAACGCCGTCTTTCCGAAGCGGTAGGCAGAAAGAATAGACTGCCACACTTTTCTTTTCTGACATACTTCTCTCACTTCCACAAAATTCATACATTGTGTAACGCACGCACGTGATTTCTTTGACTCACGTGGCCGACATTCAATCTTTGATTTATTTGATCATGCCACGTTTTCATCGGTCTACCTCTATTTCTAGTTCAGTTTACAATGTTGACATATACTTTTTTTTAGCATTCTTTCCATGTGTCCAAACCGT
Source organism: Lepidostoma basale (assembly GCA_022606425.2). Lineage (NCBI taxonomy): Eukaryota > Metazoa > Arthropoda > Insecta > Trichoptera > Lepidostomatidae > Lepidostoma > Lepidostoma basale. The sequence goes on from JAHDVF020001468.1 coordinate 3,216,677, forward strand.
CTTAATGTTTCGCTGTCTTAATTACCGCATTCACTGCTTATACATGTATAGATATCTCGCTTGCACTAATAATAATAATAATAATAATAATAATATGCTAACTTTTAAAGCGCCGTTTTTGTGATGTAATCACCTCAAGGGCGCATTAAGACGTGTTTTAAATCTAAAAATCTAAATGTGACCGCTTAAAAAACGATCGATTTAAAAGTATAGTAGAACAAAGTATAAATGTTTAAATTGGGTATGAAATATGAAAAAGATGGGTTTTCAATTTAGATCTGAAATCTGTCGGATCATTTATGCATCTAAGGTGTGAAGGGAGATTGTTCCAAGCTGATGGACCGGCTACCGCGAACGCTCGATCCCCGAAATTCGTATTGGGGCAACGCTTCGGCTCAACTAATCTCCCTATTGCTGCTGAGGAGTTCGCCGAGCGAAGAGTGGATTTCCGTGAATTTAGGCTGTCCGTTATACAGAGTTCAGATGTATGTAAGGTCTCGAACCTGATTCTTTCTCATGTGATATTTCACTTTAAATTGACGTCTCACTTGAATTATTAGAAATCATAAGTACATTTTGATGAAAAACATTACGAAATACGCGATATTTAGATTTAAGGTAGAATTTACTATGAAAAGTCAATTTTTGGACCGAGCAAATTATGAAAATTTCAAATTACGAAATATCGTTTGAATTAACAGATTTTTACTGTATTTCCATTCGACACTCCATCATACACAGATTTTCTACACATGTGATCTCATTTGAAGACTACAGGGGAAAAGCACGGAATGTCAGTTAAAATTCAAAATAAATGTAATAATGCCATCCACAGTAAAATTTTCATATTCAAAAATCATCTGTGTCATCGACTATGGCCAGATAATCGATTGCTAATTGCTAAGAAATATATAGACTTTGATTAGCTTTATTCTCAATTTATTCAAATTAACCTTCTACTGACGTTCCTTGTTTTTCCCCTGTAGTCTTCATTTCTACTGCATCTATTCTACTTTCATCCTTCTTTTGTCAGTTCCATGCTTCGCTTCCATACATAAGTGTCGGTACAAGAACACCATTGTGTACTGCCATGATTTCATAATGAAACAACTAAAAAACAGACCATTTCATCCATATGAACTATTTTGTAAATTTTATTTGATTGATTTTCCCATTCAGGTGGATTCTTGCTCCTCGTGTCTGCTGAAGAGAGGACAGACCCTGTTCATCCCGACAGGGTGGATCCACGCAGTCTATACGCCTGAAGACTCCCTGGTCTTCGGCGGGAACTTCCTCCATAGCCTCAACATTGAACTTCAACTACAGTGAGTAGTCTTATATTTTAAAACAATATCCGCACAAGTTACTGTAAAAGTTATTTTCAGAAATAGAGAATAAAATCCCCCATCTAACAGTTCAAATGTTTCGAGATTTGCTTCGGAAACTTTTTTTTTATTTATTATTTTTTTTTTTACGTATGCATCAGGTCGTTTGAACTCAATTACTGTATCCAATTTAATTTTTAGCTATTATATTGATTCTCGTGACATGTGATAGGTTGCCCAATCTATCACCATTTTATTGTCACGTGAATTCTACACCAGACCAAAGACAGTGTGACAATCACGCTGCCATCGCCAGGAATCGAACCCGGGACCTTCTGTATGGAAGTCAGAGCTCTTACCACTCTGCCACGAAGGTCGTCAACTTGCTGGTTCGTACGAGCGAGATGCAGAATGAATTGAAATTTTTATTTGAAACTTTGAGAGCACATTTATGAGTAGTTTTACTAACGATCTATGGAATAAAAATATCTATTTATTTATTCGTCTAAACCTATTTCCCCCCTTAAGCCTTTCTATGTTTATTCTATGCTTTACATCATTTTCACGCGCCATCATTGGTATGAACAGTTCCACCTTTTTCAATGGGATACCGATCAAAAAATATGTGAAAATAAATCCTGTCTTCCAGGATAAACGAGATAGAGAAGCAGATAGACACTCCAACCATGTTCCGGTTTCCTGGATTTGAGACCATACACTGGTACGCCGGGGCCCATCTTCTATCGCAGCTGAGGAGAATCAACGAGGAGCAGTCGGTGAGTGATTATCCCTTTGGATGTCGAAATCCGATATACAGTGAAAACTCTATCTATCCAATAATCGTTTTCTCGTATGTATTGTTTCTTGGGGTCCCGAATTAATTTTATACAAAACACGTAAAAATAGATCGCATTAATCGTTTCTCTATGCATCATTTTACCTCTAACCTTTCCCTTACGGTGCTAAAATAAAAACATGCGTTCCGGTGTAGGGTAGTCAGTACGCGTTCAAAAATTGGCGATTTTAAATCGGAAAAATAGGAACATTCATAGCTAACCCCCTTATATAATTATAATTGAAGTCAAAAATTATAATAATTGAGATTTAATTGCTAAAAACATTAAAAAACCATCTGGCAACGCTCACGGAACGGGCATAGGTCCGCTCTGGTTGCAAGCCCGAAAGCGACTGCCGGCGCGGTGGGACGGCGAGAGTGAGAACATTGAGCTAGAACATATGCAAGAGTGAGATGCGAATATAGTGTGGCGCACTCAAAGCGCTGTTTATACGCTACTTTGTTTTCGATTTTCACAAAATATCTCCGATGTACCTGATAAATTCTGATTATTATTAATATTAATTTTTAAATCAATGCGTAAATATATTATAGAATACCTAAAATCTTAACCTTGTATTTATTATATTTATAGAGATATTGATGGTTTTTAAAAGCAACGTGTAGAAGATACCCATCACAGGGAAGGGAGGGTTAATTAAGTCAGATAATTTCTGTGAGATGGAAGTTAAATTAAAAGTACTCTGGATTAATGCTCGTGTAATTTTCCAGGACAAAGACTTCATAGTGAAGGAGGACATGCGAGACGGCATGGAGGTGCAGAAGAAGTCCTCGCTGGATCTCCCTCCCTACCTGGTGAGAGGAGTCAGGATATTAGCGGCCGCACTGAAGGAGTGGAATGCCTGCAAATCGGTAAGACTATAAATACAGAAATTAACTAACTATTATGCCGTCTCTCCGAAGGGGTAGGCAGAAATAATGGACATACTTCTCTCGTTTCCTCGGTCTTCCCCTATTTCTAGTTCCATTTACATTATTAACATATTCTTGGAAGAAGGATGTACGGAAAAACAATGTATGATAGAATATCTAATGATGAAGTAAGAAAGGAATGTAAAGCGGATGAATGCGTGATAAATAAAATCAAGAAAGGGTCACTAAGATGGTTTGGACATTTATATGGAACGAATGGATGAGGGAAGAATGGTTAAAAAGATTTATACAACTAGTGTGAATGGGAAAAGGAGTCGAGGAAGGCCAAGGTAGACATGGCATGACCAAATTAATCAATTACTGAAAAGCGACCATGTTCGAAGCAGGAACAATCGACGAGCGTGCATGTCACGATGTGTGAATGTAGAAGATGCGCGAGAGTTACGTCAGGATAGAACAATCTGGCTATCCATCCTCTCTGCCTACCTCTCCGGAGAAACGGCGTGATGGTTAGTTAGTCAGTTAGTTAACATATTCTTTTCTGACCATTCTTTCCATGTGTCCAAACCATCTTAACCGCCCTATGCATATGAACGTATATGATACGCACATTTTGACTTTACTATTCCGTGCTATCCAGTATCACGTACGCGCTTGAGAAAAAGTAGTGTACCTAAAATGTACAAACTGTTAGGGATACGCGCGTGTGCCAACAACACTTGAGTACAAGTCTTCACAAGTATGATCGTTTTACAAAGGGCAGGCGAAGTGTGCAATCGAGTTTTGGACTTTTCTTAATTAAAAAAAAAAAATTAAATATAATTAAAATTAATTAATAAAAAACAAGATAGTTTTTTGCGTGTTTCTCGGAAAGTTACCTAAGGGTAGGGGCAGTGCCATCTTGACGTAATAACAAGCCGCAGGGTTCGATTCAATGTGGCCGACGGAGGAGGCCTTCGCCTCAGCTGTCACTTTAGCTGTCATTCGGTCGTACCTTTCATACAGATTTGTTACGATGAATCGATGTTTTTTTAAATTATTTTTTTAATTGTATTCGATATATTTTAAGAATGCAAATGATTCTTCATGACATTCCTAGTAAACTTAAAATTTCAATATTTATTAATAAAGCTTTACGAGCGAAATAATCGAGCCTGCAATCAAATCATGTGCATTACTTATTTTAATAAATCTGATTCGATGGAAAAAAAATATGGAAAATAAAATAATGTTCATTGTAATATCTCAAAGAAATATTTTTATATAATTTTAATACTTCACAGCCTTGAAGTTTTAACCCAAGTTTCGCAAAATAATATTATATCATTTAATTTTTATGCAGAAATTGCATGACAACACGAATTATTTCAAAGTATCAAAACACCTAGGAATCCAATGTGAAAAAGTACATTTAATAAAATAAAAATAGTATATAAGAAAATAGTTCATCCAAAAGAAAAGAAAATATTTGTTACATATTAAAGCATGTGCGCATGTTGTGTGTGAAATGGAAGTTAACAAGACTAATAAGTTGTCCGTCGTCCACTGCAGAACGTAAACCTTTCCCGACGCATGTCACCAGTCAGTCCTCCGACAAATATGGCCGGCTCACTGCCATTTCAGTCTGCTTACCTTCTAAGCCATCTCAGATACCTCGGTTCTTTGTCCAGTAAATTCATTTCTAGCTCTCAAACATGAATAATTCTAACGAAATCGAAGCAAGAGCAGACACTGTCAGAACCAAACATCTCTTAAGAGTAGCAGAATTGAGAACATTGCGACTTATTGTAGGGAGAACTCTTAGAGACACGATAATCAATGAAGAAATTCGCAAATCCTGCAAAATTAAAGATATAGTGAGATGGAATAGGTAGAGAAGATGATTCTGGAGGGACCACATTGAGAGAATGAATTCAGCAAGAATTCCTAATATCGTGATACACGAGACTCCAGAGGGCCATCGACCACCAGAACGACCACCAAAGAGATGGAGAGAAGGCTGGTCGTCTTCATCACAGGAAGAAAGTTGATATCCTGCATAAACAGATCACAAGATCTACAATTAGAAGAATAAGAAGATGAAGAAGAACATGAATATCGCTGGTTATGATATCATATGGAAGCTTTATTAAATTAAGAGTGTAATGAAGGAATAGGGTGGTGATTGAAAACATGTTTTTGTATTCAATATATATTTTATTGAGTTTTTAAGATTCCAAAGAGATCATCGGCAAAGAAAACTGACAGACTGAACAAACAAACACAAACAAACCATTACGCCGTTTCTCCGCAGGGGTAGGCAGAGAATGGACCACCACACTACTCTATCCTGGCAAACCTCTCTAGCTTCCTCCACATTCATACAACGAGTCATACACGTACGTTGATTCCTCCAACTTCTAACATGACCAACCTTTAAAATTTGATTAATTTGGTCATGCCATGTTTTCCTCGGTCTGCCTCAACTTCGTACCCCATTTACATCATTTACGTATACTTTCTTAACCATTCTTTCTCCATCCTTACGTTCCATATGTCTGAACCAACGCAGCGATCCTTTCATAATTTTGTTCATAATACCTTCTTCCGCTCTACATTCCTTTCTTATATCAGCATTTGAGATTCTGTCGTTTATCGTTCTACCACACATACGTCTTAGGGACCTCATCTCTACCGCATTTATTCTGCTCTCATCCTTCTTCTGCCAGTTCCATGCTTCGCTTCCATACATTAGGGTTGGGACCAGAACTCCATTGTGAACGGCCGTTCACAATGGAGTATTAAAAATAAAATAAAGCTGTGTTCCAGTGTCTGCAACTCGCTGCTTCTTCTTTCAAGAAGTAGATCTGAAACAATGTACAAAAAGGCCATGAATACATGCAAAGGTTAATTAAAAATATATAGGAATTAGTTGGACTTTGTATTTGGGTTAGTGTTAATAATTTTCTATATTTATTGCTCTGACTCGATGCTCGATTAATTTCTAAATTTAAATTATTTTTGGTTTTACAATAATTATTTAATAAAATATTTATCCATACAGTTGTAGACATTTCGAGAAGTGAAAATATGGAAGATTTACAAATGTTGCATGCATCAGATTTAAAATTATCAATTTCTAATTTTTCCAGTATTAAAGTCTTCAAAACATATTTTTGATTTCTTAAGTTTTGGAAAAAGACTTCAAACTTTTCCGTTATCAATGTTTGGAAAATTTGATAAGCTACCAGACCAACAGTCAAAGATTGACTAGATGGATATTTAAGCCCCCCGCGGTTTAAGGTTTCCAAATAAGATACGTTCGATGAATAATCTACAATCAAATCACGAGAAGAGGTCAGAATCTCCAGGCACCCTTCGCATTGACACTTTTCAGTAATTTTTTTTGCAACATACCCGCAAATATATACGAGTACTTCATGTGATAGGTCATCTATCTCTACCTCATGGCTCAATAACAATATGTCATCAATCACTTCATCTGAAATTAAGTCTCCCGAGTTTTCATCAATGGAAGTCATAGATGAAAAAATTTCTCTAATGGTAATAACACCCGAAAGATGAGAATTAAATTTAAGTAGACCCATAAGTTTAATTTTTTTCTCAGATTCTAGAATTTGTTGAACGGAGATATGATAATTTGTTCCGCTCATACGGCGATATACACCAAAACGTTTTTCTAATGGATCGGTCTGAAACTTTCCTAGAAGAACATACTGGGCATTGCACTTATTCAATAAATATTCCACCAGCTCTATCATTGCCTGTGTGGTGTGGAAGAGAGCCGAATATGTCTCCTTGGTCAGTCTGCCTCTATTTTGAGAATTCCATATTTGTAACCATTGGCAAAATTTTAAAAAGAATTGAATACTACTCTGCTCCAAACTGTGAATAGGTTCGGCAAGAGGCAAAAGTAAGTTTGAACCTTTTTCAGGATGCTTTACATTAACGCATGTCCACCAATCGCAAATAATTTTTAAAAAATCCCGTGTACCTGAAGATTCTTCCCCAAGATATGACTCTAAGGCCGCTATATTTTTATCATTGAATAAATTGATAACTAATTGAACATTTTGCCGTTCTAATTTTGTTGGATATAATGTTTTTTGAGATAATGCATAGGCTTGTTTTATTGGTAACATTTTCTCTAATTCATAAACTTTAGCTAAATGTTCCATTTTGCATACTTTATATTCATGAAAATTGTTAAATGATGGAATATAAAATGTGGAATTCCTAGTGTTCAACCAGTTATTTCGTATATTTTTAAAAATGTGAACAGTGTCAAACAAAAAAAATATTTTTTTATTTGAATCAAACGGTGAGGGAATACTTGATTTCATCACACCGCCACACATCCTTTTAAACAAATTTCTGTTCACCTGATTATTATCACTAATAACACTTAAAATTTCATAACCCACATTACTGAGTACCCCCAAAACCTTTGTGACGATTTCCAATAAATAATGACTATCTAAATTTTTTACAGGAAAAATACCAACAACATCAGTTTTACCAGAAAATACTGATGTAACCATAAAGGTTTGCACCGTGGTGGCTAATTCTAAATTTTTATTCATAGAAAACCCTTGGAGTTTCCCACCTTTATAATTAACTTCTGGTTTCACATATATTTCATCTAATAAGAGATTCACTAACCTTTCATTAGCTGGTAATCTTTTAATTGTTTCTTCAAGATATTTCTTATGTATTATCCCAGTGCAATTAGAACCTACGTTAAATGTTTTGATGTAATTTGGGTGAGGTAGCACTAACAAACCAGAATCCCGTAAAAAACGATATGCGGCAGGATACATAAAAAACATTGAGCTACTAAATATCAATAATTCTGTTGAATATTTATTCTTTGAGCTATCCCATAAACTTAATTGTTGTTCAATGAACTGTAAAATTTTTTTGTCTTCAGTACCAGAATATAATTGTTGTAATTTTGTTGTTACATCATTAACTATTTCAGTGGCTGTTAGTGAATCTATGATTGTATTGTCTAGTGAACTTAACAAATTCTCAAGTTTTGAAAACCGATCACATTTTAAGTCTTTCCCCAAAACCCACAGAAATTTCTTTATATCTAACTCATTATTATTATAAAATATTTTAATATCAAATTGATCAGTTATTGTAATGGAATGTGAAATTGAAGCTTTACGATTGAAATTTAATTTGTATAAAATAATATGATCATCAAATATTTTTGATCCCCAATTCCTGATATTGAACTTCAGCGGTTGGTTCAATATATCCTCCATCCTCGAAATTTGGTCCGATACGAGCCAATTGGTGTTTGCTTCGTCAGACCGCCTCAAAATCTCAGCTCGTCTTTGGGAAGGATCTTGTCGTGAAGTAGTCTCTGGCTTGGAAAGATACGAAGGCAAGTTTGGGAAAATCGATGGAACTGCTCCATTTCGAAGGCGCGTTCTTTTCTTTGGCAAGATGTGTATTTGGTCTGAAATCCGAATAAATGAAAACATTACATATTGTGCCTACTCAATTAACTATAGCAAATCTGAAGCACATTCGAATTCATATAGTTATGACGGTATTTTTTCAAATGTATGTAAAAATATATGTTCAAACTAATATACAGCTATAATTTCACTTTATTTCATCACAATTTCATCACTGTATATTTAAACTACTTTTAATGAAAGAAGGAAGAAGAAAATATATACCTTCAAAAGAAAACTTGTCCTCTGTAAGGATGTCACTGGTATGAAAATGTTTCGAACATACAATCATATGTCGTGAGACCACTAAATTTTTTCTGGGAATGCAGGACACCCACTGCAGGGGGAATTTGAATCCGGAGACATATTCCCCTTGATTTGCATAGTTGGATTTGCAGCCGGGAACACAGCATTTTCTAGGCATCTAAAATGATAACATTCGAAACGATAACATGTAACTTATTTAAATAAAAATATATTATTTATACTTTTAATATCCAACATCACTAATCTATATTGAAAGAACAACTGCAAATGGCAAACTTGAGGTTATTCAATTGAAATTGAAATATTTTGCTTGAATTACATCTCAATACACAATATTTTGTTTTTGATAACACACATTGATTTAACTTATTGAACGCTAAGGCATTAACTTTGTGGAATTCCATAGTTATATACTTAGGAAATTGAAAATAACTTTGTTTAATCCACTAAGTACACGTTGATTTAATTAAATAATGGTTTTATCACAAAAACATATCTGTTTAAATTTAATAACACAAAAAGCACTCGCTTCTAAATGTCAAATCACACGCGATACTGAAAACAGGAAATATATCAACTGAAACTTAAATTTATAACACAGACATATCAAATACATATATATTCACACCTTTTATGAATTCTCATAAAGATTTTACCAGAAATAATGTAAGAAAACCCATAAATTTATCGAAATACACTTGACAAACGAGAGCTCATGTTATGGAGGTTAGAGTGAAGATGGAGAAGAAGTGAGTGAAGATGGAGAAGAAGAGAGTGAAGATGGAGTGTAGAGTGAAGATGGAGAAGAAGAGAGTGAAGATGAAGATGGCTCCGAAACATGTCGTGTTTTTTAATAATTAGTGGATTAAACAAAGCTATTTTCAATTTCCTAAGTACACGTTGATTTAATTAAATAATGGTTTTATCACAAAAACACATCTGTTTAAATTTAATAACACAAAAAGCACTCACTTCGAAATTTCAAATCACACGTGATACTGAAAACAGGAAATATATCAACTGAAACTTAAATTTATAACACAGACATATCAAATACATATATATTCACACCTTTTATGAATTCTCGTAAAGATTTTACCGGAAATAATGTAAGAAAACCCAAAAATTTATCGAAATACACTTGATAAACGAGAGCGGCCGGTACGAATTCCTAGGAGATTCAAAGTAGTGCAAGGCCTCAACCCAAGTCAAACCATAGACAATATCAAGGATCATTGCGGCTTGATATAATGTCAAGATGGCACTGGTAGGGGCGGTTAATGTTTTTGTTCGCAAAACTTTCATTCACACTTTATCATACGCATTTTTCACACATTTGTCTAAGAGATCTCATTTGTACTGCATTTATTGTACTTTCATCCTTCTTCTGCCAGTTCCATGTTTCGCTTCCATACATAAGGGTCGGTACAAGAACACCATTGTTCACTGTATTTTAGCTTTTGTTTGCAATGACAACTTTAAGTGCACCATTCTCAATATCCCCCTCCACTCGCCCATCCTTTGTAAACATACTACCTAAATATACAAACTCATCTACTTGATTTTCACCATTTACGGTAATTTCGCAGACTGTTATGATTTTTTCTTTTTCAAAAATCATTACCTTAGCCTTATTAACATTCATCATCAGATCATTTTGCATGTAACCTTATACATACTATTCACCAGGACTTGTAGTTCATGCTCGTTGTCTGCAAGTAGGACAGCGTCATCAGCGTGACAGCTTACTGACACTCTGCTCATTTTGACACATACATCCAACCCTTTCAGCTCTTCTATATGCTTGTCCCTATATAGATTAAATAACCACGGGGATATTACGCAATAATCAATTAAGGATGATTTTTTTAGAGGTATACAATACATATTCAAAATGAAAAAAAAAACACATTAAAATAATGTTAATGTCTATGATATTAACTTTATTTAATAGATAATTTTATGCCATTATTGTTTAACCGTTTGAGTGCTAAGCAATTTTTGTAAAAATCTATTGGAAAATGCTATGCATATTTTGATTACTCTAAAGGAAAAAATTATGGTGTCAAATAAAACACTCTCATTTAGACAAATATTAATCAATTTTAATAAATCTTTTTGGGTTATACAGAAAAAAGGTTAATTAATATGAATATGAAGAAATAAACATAAAATATCATTACTATTATATTTTTATTTGGTTTTGAAAATAAAAATTGTAAAAAAACCAAAATTTGTCAAAAGATTGTATTTCTTCCGTTTCTGAAGATGGTTATGAAGAAGAAGACTCACTTTCAATTCTCAATATTTTTCTTCGATGTAATATGACACTGCTGTCATCACTACTAATTTCTGTTTCACTATCCTAGCCGCAAAATCACTACACATGGAATTCACGTCTGAAATATTATCACGTGACATGGCTATTTTTTTGTCAATAATTGTAAAAACGCAAAAAAGTTATTTTTAAAAGCATAAAAATGCACCGTCGTTATAAATTATGTGTGAGGTCAGCGTACGTCCACTCCCGCGGAACGCCAAAAACGCACTGAAATTCGCGTCAGTTTTGCGCTGCGTCGCACTTTTCGATACAAATCGCCGCAGCGCAAAATCGCTGCTTAGCACTCTAACGGTTAAATATGATTTTGGGCATATGAGCCGCACGGATAGCTCAAATTAAGCGCAATCGTGAAGTCCGATTTTCGACAATTGTCGTCTTTGTAGATGCGTATTATCCACCAGAGTGTACGTGGTGCGGGTCTTCCGAATAACTTGCTCGGATGGACGATTATGTCAGACCGTAAAATGGACGTAGTGCACAATGAGTTTGGCGAACTGAACCATGATTTCCAAAGTTAATTTTGCACAATTTGCACGCGCTGTTCTGACGTCAGTCTATTCATGGTAAAATGGCAAATTGTACTGACTACAAATCAACTGTCGACTGTCAAATTGACAGTCTGTAGAAACAATGTTGCCAGTTTAAAAACCAAACCTTTAAAAAAAACATCCTATATTAAAACTTTTAGAATACATATAACAATAATAAAAATATATTTCAATTGAGTTTAATAAAAGTCAATAATAAAAAAAACAGTCGGGTAAATTGCGATTTGATTTCTCCCTTCTCTTTGATCCTTGGCGGATGTGCCTTCACCGAAGGTTCGATGGTTGTTCCAGTACGATCAGAGCAAAAAGGACAACATCCCCGACTCGGTGAACAGCGGCCAGCTGGTCAGGGAGCTGGCCAAAGAGCTGCGGAGGCTGGAGAAGCTGCTGCCGCACGCCCAGCCCGTGGTCCACCACGCACCCTTGGCCAAGAGGAAGAAGAAGAAACCCAAGCTGGTAATTATTATTTTAGAGTTTTTATCTTGGGTAATCAGTTCCATCACTTGTATCTATTGTAGGTCTAAAATGAAAATGTCGAAATATAACTTTTTCAAAATTCTAATTTAGAAATATCTATCTAATCACATATTCAACTATTGTGTCACAATTAACTATTATAAAGTGCGGCAACAATCAAATCGACTAAACAATTCACTTATACACGAAATATCTCTAAATTTACGGGAGCACCACGTGAACCAAACCAAATTTTCAAAATCAGAACCAGTTTCAACAAAAATAAAAAAAACAACAATATTAACAACAAAATTATAGCATATAGATTGGAGTGACAACTCCAGGCGGTTTCTGGCAATGCGGTAAATGGCGGTAGCCTTTCACATTGCGTTAAAAAGATCTCCTGCTTAATGCTTAAAATACAATCTTCATAGATGGCGTTAGTGTGTAGATTGAATACACTACCATGTAAAGGGTAGACTCGTGTCGGTTAGAAGTCGCAAGAAGGAATACTCTCCATGGTGGTCGGATGTACCGCTTTTATATGCTTTGCTTCCCTTTTCACACGATGCTCTGATCTAGTGACCTAGTGACCTGTGTGAATAAATCTGGGCCCCGATTCATCACTTTTGATAAGTAGGTCCTAAGTCAGGCGTTTTCGGTTATTCGTGTAATATATTTCATCATGAAATATGCTGATTCAGCAGTCGAAGTCTACTTATATGGGTTATTCATTTAACCCCGACACCTATTGACTGTCAGTGAAAGATTTTAGACAGATGACTGTAACTTTGATAATATCGGTTTGTTCAAAAACATAGTTCAATGAATCCCAAAGAAACACAAAGTTATGGCGAATATTTTCTTGGGGAGTTGAAAAACACTATTGCACAGGTTAAAGTAGACTTTGCTTATTATATTTTTTCAGGAACCGAAAGTGTCCAAACCCCAGGATCGCCACTTCGCATCCATCTCGAATTCCAAGCTCCCGGAGCCGTCGGGCTATGACCCAGCGCCCCGCTCGCTGTACAGCCAGCAGTCGCTGCCGGCTGCCCTGCCCCCCATGCCCAGGCGGGGGCTCAAGCTCACGCTGCCGCGGCCCATCATGCACGTGCCGGACTCGGCCCAGATCTTCTCCAACTCCAGCCAGGACTCGGAGGACGCGGAGCTGAACAGCATCGCCAATCTAGCCTGCAGGAGCGGAATGGCCTCTTATAGCCAAGGTTTGTTTCTTTATTATTATTTTTAAAAGACCAAACTAAATAAAAATAAGAGAAAAAGTGGAAAAAGAAGCCGAGGACGATCGAGGAAAATATGGCATGACCAAATTAATCAATTACTAAAAGGCGGTCACATTCGAAGTCGGAATAATCGACGTGCGTGCATGTATGAACTATGTATGTAGTATGCAGAGGAAGCCCGAGAGGTATGCCAGGATAGAGCATTGTGGCGATCCATCCTCTCTGTCTACCCCTCCAGGGAAATGGCGTGATGGTTAGTTAGTTTAACTAAATAAACTAACAAAATAACTAACCATGAAAGTATGGACTGACTGACACGATGTATGAATGTTGAGGAAGCTCTTGATTGAAGAAACGTACCTTCACTAATATGAAAGACGTCGATCTCCGAGGAGACCGCGTTCAGCAGACTAATTGCTCTTCCCACCGGTGTCACCAGAGGCAGATTGATTCTGGCGGCCGGTAGGTAAAACAATCTGTGCTGTCGGAGATATCTATCAGGGACAAAAATACCAGCATCTTCCAGCATGGCCGAGTTCTCGAAATATCCCCTGATTAATCGAAAGAAATGGGTTATAAGATGCCCATCTGTTCGAAGCTGTAGAGAATTGATTCCGAGCATTCCCAAAAGAAATGCCGTCGGGTAGAGCCACGGTAAAATACCATACTCCCTCGTGTAGAGATACCTCAGAATTTTTTTCTGAACCCTCTCCACTATAATGGAATATCTCGCCTCGTGAGGACTCCATTTCACAGAACCACTTTCGGGTCTGCTCCGAACCAACGCGTTGTGTAGGACCCTTAGCACATTGGGATCTCTGAAATCTCTTCCGGTTTGTAGGATAAAGCCCAACATCCTCAGTGCAATGTCACAAATCCTCTCGATATATGCACGAAAAGTCAGCCTTCTCTCATAGATGATCCTGAGATCTCTCATCGTTGATACATGTGCTAGTTGCTGGCTGTTCATTGTGTATCTATGATACACAGTTCTCAATGTTCTAGTAAAAGATAGCATAACGCACTTAAAAACATTGAATTGCATTTGATTACTTTGACTCCAGTCAACAATATTATTGATGTCCAACTGGAGGCGAAGACAGTCGTCAGGATTTTTTTTTTATTATTAAAAAGAAACATCATTTCATAATTTCAATATCTTTGTTAAATGAATGTTCTTTTAATTTCTATTTTATTCTATTCCCCAGCCTACGATTCCCAGGACTCGTTTGGCGGAGAGAACGATTACCGCAGCGAGAACGACTATCGGATCCCCGGGGAGAATATGGACCACGATGTGCGGCAGAAGAAGAACCCCTACACAGAGCTGACCAGCAACGAGAGGGGCGGGGCCGTTCTGAAGATCAAGCTTGGGTATGAAGATGATAATAGTCTAATTTTAATTCCAGGCTTCTCCGTAAATCCAAAATGGTGACTATTCAGTTGTTTGGTTTTCTTCTTTCAGTTCTCCTCCTTCCACGTCAATGGAAAACACACCCCGATTACAAAATCACGGCCCCCCGCCTGACTACGCCACGACTGAGCACTCCATTCTCAAGTCCCACTTAATCGGGAACTCAAGCAACCTCCAGAGACAGCAGAAACCGTCCAACCAGTGGACGATATCCAAGAGCCAAGTAAAAAACAACATCAACGACACGACGGACGAGCAGATACTCTTCACAAACGAGAATCTCACAATGCCGGGGACGTCGCATTCGAACGTGACGTCGTACGTCAACGCGGCGATACCGTACGACGCAAACGGCATGCTGTACGGACCGGGGATGTATACGAATGAGGAAATCCAAGTGGGGCACGTGCAGACGGATAATTATGAACCGGAATACGTTGTAAACAACAAGAACAGCGCTACTCTTCCAGACTATTCTCCAACGAAATCTATGACTGATTATCTTGGACACGGTGTTAAGCCGGCCGGATTTATAGAGCAAAAATTGGACGAGGTTAAGACGACGTTTCAGATCAATTCGAGCTTTGCGAATAATTCGGATCCGTACGCTCAAGCTATACGTTCGCAAGAAGGGGCTTCTCCGTTTAGTGATGAATCCACCGTCATGACGGGAACGGACGGTTATAGGCTGATGCAGGACGATCCGAAGAGCTCTTCGATGTCTCAAGGACGGATGGGAATTCAGGAGTTCATCACGAACGATCCGATCTACGAGTACGTCGATTCGAAAGGGAACATTTACAAGTCTGATCACGTGCTGGAGACGAAGAAGGAGATGGACAGGGGCATCATGAGGCATGGCGTGCCGCAGCAGGAGCATATAGTCCAGAATGTCATGTACGACCAGGTCAACTCCATGCATCAGAACGTTATCGAATCGCCTATTACGAGCATACCTCCACCGGCTTACGTGAGTAAATTTATTAATTTAATAATATTGCAGTGCACAATGGTGTTCTTGTGCCAACCCTTACGTGTGGAAGCGAAGCATGGATCTCTGGATAAAGAAGGATGAAAATAAAATAATAAGTCTTCACATCTGTGGTTCTCAGGAGACTTTTTGTTCTGATGGTGTCAGCTCTCGTTTCTATTCCATGTCATTATAGGATGTACACATGTCTTGTAGATTCGAATTTTGCTCTCCTTTAGCATATTTTTATTTCATTCGTCAAGCAGCCAGCCACAACGGCGGCCCTGTTTGTTAGTTCACTTACTTCTCCGTAGAGGTCACCGCTGCTTGATACTTCAACACCTAAGTACTTGAAATGCATCACTTGTTCTATTATTTTATTATCTATTGCTTTAAATAAATGCAAAATCTAATAATAAATTACAAATGGTATTCTCGTACCGATCCTTATGAGATATAGAAGTGAGCCAAAGAAGAAGAAAGAAAGTAGAATACATGCAGTAGATATAAGATCTCTTAGAAGTTTCCGCATGGATATGTAAACTGTTCAACCAATGCTTGGAGGAGGGATATACCCCACTCGACTGGAGGAGAGCAGTTATCTTGCCTCTGTACAAAGGAAAAGGATCCCATATGGAATGTGGAAACTACAGAGCTATTAGTATTTTGAGTGTTGTTGGTAAAATCTATGGCAGAATTTTAATAGAAAGAGTAAGAAAGACAACGAGTGATAGAGTTTGGGATGTGCAAGGCGCTTTTATGAATGGCAGAGGATGCATGGATCAAATTTTTGCACTTCGTACAGTGACAGAGAAGTTTATGGCCAAAAACCGTAAACTCTTCTGTGCGTTTGTCGATTTGCAAAAAGCATATGATCGCGTAGATAGAGGTAAACTGTGGGAAATATTGTCGGAATATGGAATAAACACAAAACTGATCACGGCAATTACATCGCTGTACACAGAAAGCACTGCTAGTGTCAGAGTAAATGGGGATCTTACAGCCTGGTTTGATATCAATAAAGGTGTCAAACAGGGGTGTGTAATGTCTCCATGGTTGTTTAATCTATATATGGACAAGTGTATGAAAGAGCTGAAAGGGTTGGAAGCAGGTGCAAAAATGGAAGGTGTCAGTAAGCTGTTTGTTGTATGCGGACGACGCTGTGCTACTTGCAGACAACGAGCACGAACTGCAAGCCCTGGTGTCTAGTATGTATGAGGTATGCAAGCGATACGATTTGATGATGAATGTGAATAAGTCTAAGGTAATGATTTTCGAAAAAGAAGGAAGCATGACAGTGTGCAACATTAGTGTAAACGGTGAAAATCTGGAACAAGTGGATGAATTTGTTTATTTAGGAAGTATGTTTACAAAGGATGGGAGGGTGGAGAAGGATATTGAAAGAAGGGTTGGGGCAGGCAACAGAATAAATGGTGCACTTAAAGTTGTCATCGCAAACAAAAGCCTATCCAAAAAAGCTAAGATGGCAGTGCACAATGGTGTTCTTGTGCCGACCCTTATGTATGGAAGTGAAGCATGGAACTGGCAAAGAAGGATGAAAGTAGAATAAATGCAGTAGAAATGAGATCTCTAAGACGAATGTGTGGCAAATCTGTATATGATAGAGTGACAAATGCAAGTATAAGAAGTGAATGTGGTGCGAATGAAAGTGTTATGAACAAATAAGGAAAGGGTCATTAAGATGGTTTGGACACATGGAAAGAATGAGTGAAGACAGAATGGTAAAGAAGGTATATGTAAACGGCGTGAACGGAGCTAGAAATAGAGGAAGGCCGAGGAAAACGTGGCACGATCAAATCAATCAAATATTGAATGTCGGTCACGTGAGGAGTCGGAAAAATCGACGTGCGTGCATGACAAGATGTATGAATGTAGAGGAAGCGAGAGGCGTATGTCAGGACAGAACAGTGTGGCGTTCCATTCTTTCTGCCTACCCCTCCGGGGAGACGGCGTGATGGTAAGTTAGTTAGTTAGTTAGATGAATGGATCGATCCTGATTCTGAGATAATTAGACCTAAAGTTGAAAGACTTTTGTAATATCCAGGGATGTTTTCACTGCAAACACTTCATTTATTTTGATAGTACGTGAATCAATTTAAATAAATAGACAAAAAATAAGATACACAAAGGTTTTATTAATATTAAAAGTACAAACAAAAGAAAATAAAATGGACATGATTCACTATTATTCTGAAATTTTTCCTGACGCAAATGAAACACATTTAAAAAAAATCAAAATAGAGCGACATTAGAATACAACATTAATCGTAAATAACTTCATCGTTTTCAAAACATTCCTCACTTTGGTCATGGTCACTTGGTTCTGACTTCCCTTTTCATTTGTCACTGAATTTAGACTTGTTTTCTGTATAAACTCCTGTATAAACTCCCAACACTAATTTGTAAAGTCTCGTGCACTGGACGGACTAAAGTCTTCACCTGAACTCATTTTTAGAAATCAACAGTCAACATAATATTCCTCTGATGGTGAACGAGCTGTTAAAATGGCCATGATTCACTAGTATTCTGAAAGGTTTCAAATTTTGATCTCTAATCAATAGTAGTATTGTCATTTATGGAGAAAATTGAAAGGCTACTATTCTGTTATTAACACACAACATAGAAATCTGTTTTATCTACCTGTAGAAACATTGGGCCATTAATATTCTGACCCACCCATATAATGAACATGTGTTTAGGCAGATCATTATTTTAAGTAAATAAATAAATAAATAAAATAAAAAAAGTAATTTGATTGAAGATGTCTGCCTATAACTGAGTAATGGTTCCCCAGAGCACCCCCACCCCCGCTACTCCGCGGAGGACAGAGCGGCCCGCCCGCCGCCACACGGATCCCCGCCAGTCCATCTACGACTACGAGGACCTGGAGGACTCGGGGGCGCTGTACATCGCGGAGGAGCCCGCCACGCCGCGCTCTCGCCGTCGCCCCCGCGACACCAAGGCTATCAAGAACACCATAACCGGTTAGTCCTAATGTCATATTTAGGTTATTTTTGATACATACTTAATTTTTGATACAACTTCATTTTTGATACTACTTCATTTTTGATACTACTTCAATTTTGATACTACTTCATTTTTGATACTACTTCAATTTTGATACTACTTCATTTTTGATACTACTTATTTTTTGATACTACTTCAATTTTGATACTACTTCATTTTTGATACTACTTCAATTTTGATACTACTTCAATTTTGATACTACTTCATTTTTGATACTACTTCATTTTTGATACTACTTCAATTTTGATACTACTTCATTTTTGATACTACTTCATTTTTGATACTACTTCAATTTTGATACTACTTCATTTTTGATACTACTTCATTTTTGATACTACTTCAATTTTGATACTACTTCATTTTTGATACTACTTCATTTTTGATACTACTTCAATTTTGATACTACTTCATTTTTGATACTACTTCAATTTTGATACTACTTCATTTTTGATACAACTTCATTTTTGATACTACTTCATTTTTGATACTACTTCATTTTTGATACTACTTCAATTTTGATACTACTTCATTTTTGATACTACTTCATTTTTGATACTACTTCAATTTTGATACTACTTCATTTTTGATACTACTTCGATTTTGATACTACTTCATTTTTGATACAACTTCATTTTTGATACTACTTCATTTTTGATACTACTTCATTTTTGATACTACTTCAATTTTGATACTACTTCATTTTTGATACTACTTCATTTTTGATACTACTTCAATTTTGATACTACTTCATTTTTGATACTACTTCATTTTTGATACTACTTCAATTTTGATACTACTTCATTTTTGATACTACTTCATTTTTGATACTACTTCATTTTTGATACTACTTCATTTTTGATACTACTTCAATTTTGATACTACTTCATTTTTGATACTACTTCATTTTTGATACTACTAAATTTTTGATATTTATTTTGGATATTTACTTCATAATTGTAATATTTTTGTCTCTCTTGAAGTCAAACAGCAGCACTGGCATCCAAACGGTCATCATCATCAATCACTATAATATTCCCTTTTGATTGCAGTCCACGTCTATCGGCAGGAAGAGCGCCAGGCCAACCCGGCATCGTTCTCCGCACCCAAAAACGGGATAGAGTCACTTCTGCAAGCGTCTGCCTATACGGGCTCCTCCGATAACCAGTAAGATCTTCTTCCATTTTCTTCTACTCGTCCCTGTCTTGTCCCTTCCGCAACCAGGTCGTTCCAGATATTCGGTAATATCGTCAGTCCATCTTTTAGGTGGCCTCCCGACATTCCTTTACTTTGTCCAAGGCCTTCACTGAAGTATTCTGGATGTCCATCGGGTATTGCCCTGTCTTGCTATATGTCCAGCCCATTGCCACTTTAATTTAGATGAACGATCCATGATTTCGTATGTTCCACAATTTCGATCCATATTTAGTATGTAATCAAATCAAATCAAATCAGTTTATTTCATCAACAGACATTACAAAAAATATTTTTAAGCATCTATTGAGAACAGGTAAAATAATATATTGTGTATAGTATACTACCAGAAACGCATGAGATGGTTCAACATTAGGAAGACAGGATACTCTCCAGAATTAAGAGTATTTGCCTTCTGAACGTACTTTCACTAACATGAAAGACGTCGATCTCCGAGGAGACCGCGTTCAGCAGACTAATTGCTCTTCCCACCGGTGTCACCAGAGGCAGATTAGTTCTGGTGGCCGGTAGGTAAAACAATCTGGGCTGTCGGAGAAATCTATCAGGGACAAAAATACCAACACTCTCTAGCACGGCCGAGTTCTCGAAATATCCCCTGATTAATTTAAAGACATGGGTAATGAGATGCCCATTTCTTCAAAGCTGTAAAGAATTGATACTGAGCATTCCCCAAAAAAATGCCGTGGGATAGAGCCACGGATAACTACCTATTAATTATTTCTTCCTACCCTTTTTTTGTTGTTAACATAATTAATTATTATATGAAAGCATTTTTTTTTGCAATGTCATAATTTTAACTGAACCCTGCTTTCTTCATAGGGAGAGAGACGCTGTGGCCGGTATGCTCTCCATCGGCCAGAGCTATGGTCTGGCGCGCGCGGAGACGTCGTCTCGCCGGACCGTGGCCGCCACGGAAGCCCCGCCCATCAGAGCCGTTCACAGGGATGATGAATATGGTTAGCAGATCTCTTTATTCACACCCTCGTGGTGCAGAGGGTCTTTAGGGTACTTCTGCGGCAGTCAAATTGTGCATATCACATACGTTCATATGCTTCGGGCGGTTAAGACGGTTTTGAAGACACATAGAAAGAATGGAATTCCTTAAGAAAATATAAGAAATGAATGCGGTGCGAATGATGGTGTTATTACCAAAATAATGAAAGTATCATTAAGATAGTTTGGATACATGGAAAGAAAGAATGGTAAAAAAATATATGTTAACAATGTCAATGGAACTAGAAATAGAGGAAGACTGAGGAAAACATAGCACGATCAAATTAATCAAATATTGAATGTCGGCCACGTAAGGAGTCAGAAAAATCAAAAGAAATATGTCAGGAAAGAAAAGTGTGGCAGTCCATTCTTTCTGCCTACCCCTTCGGCGAGACGGCGTGATGGTTAGTTAGTTAGTTTTGGAAAGAATGGTATAAAAATATGGCAATATCATGTCAATTAAATATTAAATGTCGGCCACGTCAGGAGTCGGTGAAATTGCCGTGAAGCGTGATACGATGTATGAATGTTGAGGAAGCAAAAGAAGTATGAAAAATAACAGTGTGGTGGTCCGTTCTTTCTGCCTACCCCTTTGGAAAGACTGCATGATGGTTAGTTAGTTAGAAACGGACCGTTCTTTTGATATTTTTCTTGTTTTCTTTAAATGTGTATTTGTGTTGCAGTTTACCCCTCTCTGGACATGTCTTCCGACGAGGAAGACGATTTCCCCCCCTCCTCGTCCCGGAAGACGCCCTTAAACCGGTCTCATAAGAAGAGGACCCCCCACTCCACGCCAACTCTTGACAGGAGCGATCGGTAAGCTACCTGTACATTTTGATTTAATCCTTTAGATAATGTGCAGGAAAACAATATATGATAGAATACTGAACGACGAAATAAGGAAGAAATGTAAGGCAGATGATTGCATCATAAGTAAAATTAATAAAGTTTGGACATATGGAACGAATGGACGAGAGAAGAATTGTTAAAATGTTGTATACAAGTGGTGTGAGTGGAAAGAGAAGTCGTGGAAGACCAAGGCATGACCAAATTAATCAAATATTGAAAGGCGGACACATTCGAAGTCGGAAAAATCGACAAACGTGCATGTTACGATGTATGAATGTGGAGGAAGCTAGAGAGGTATGTCAGGACAGAAGGGTATGGTGGTCTATCCTCTCTGCCTTCCGGGGGGACGGCGAGATGGTTAGTTAGTTAGTTTCCTTTAGATCAGTGTTTCCCAATTGGTGGTAAGGGGTATGCGTGATAATCTACTAACTAAGATAATTTAATATGTAAAAAACAATTACGCAAACAGCAATTGCCGAAGAGTTGTTTAGCAGAGCAATCGCTGGGTAATTTTTGGGCTGATCTAAAAGACATTTATAGTGTCAGTGAAGCAGCAATAAAATATTAACTGCCATTTCGCACGGCCCATCTTTGTGAGAGTGAATTTTCGTGCATAATAATTATCATCACAGACTTCAACTCGAAGACGACTTGAGACTGAAGCTGTCCAAAAAGCAACTAGATTTTTCAGAGTTGTGCAAAGAAAAACTTGAACCGTATTATGATGGTAATAAATGTAAAAAAAAAACTGATTTCATTACATATTTATCATTCCTGCAATAAACATTAATTTTGTTTGTAATATCTGTCGAGAAAGTAAACTGATTTGATTTGATTGTGGCAGCATATGTGTCCTGATGTATAAATAAATATTATTATACACAAAATAGATAAATATTATTATACACAAATATTTGTTCTTCAAATATTCTGGTCAAATTCTTTGGCATATAGAATGGAATAATACTCCTAGCGGCTTCTAACAATATGTTAGGCGACAGCCTTCGCATTGTGTTAATAAGGTAGTTTGCTAAATGCCGAAAATCATTCTCCATAGATGGCGTTAGTGGGTCGGTTGTATAGGTTAATCTTGAAAAATTCACAAGTGCAACCAAATCTACATAGATGGCTGACTGAAACTGACACGTGAAGATAGATATGGATTTTGAAGTATATATACATCTTCCAAAAATTTGTCATGCATGATCATAATAACAAAGGTGGAATGGGGAATGTTGTAATTACATAAAGCGTGCGCTTAACCCAACCAATGACAGGTCATAAGTCCTGTAAACACCTTGATCATCCATGTTCAGTTTCCAGTTTGCGTCTTCGTCTCTATTGAGATACAACTAAAAATATAAATATGTATTTTATTATATTAGTTTAAACCCGTTCTGTAAAGTATTTACAGAGTTAGCTGGAAACACAATAACGCACATTCCCGTTTATTTTTATAGATAGTATATCTTGTTTGTCATATCCAGGGAGGACGAGTCGTGGTCTCCGCGCGGTCGGTTAGGCCGTCTACTACCTCGGCTGAACCGGCCCTCGAGGAAGGGTTCACGGAGGGAGGCGGTGCAAGCGGCTTTAAGGGCTGCTCGACTGAGGGGCGTGCACCAAGATGAGAACGCCCAGGTACAGCGTCAGGTTGGATTTTTATTATTTTAATACCCCTTCTAGATGGATTATATAAATACCTCGATAATGATAATCTGCTTCTGGTGACACCGGTGGGAAGAGCAGTTAGTCTACTGAACGTGGAAAGTATCTTGTCTTCCTACAGGGTGCGGCAAAACAGACAGTGCAGTTTTGAAAGGCCAGTACATCCCGTGTGGTAGGGGGTAGGAACCTGGGAGTAGTCTCATTGTATCGAGAGGGTCTTGCCGTTTTCAGTCCGGGCTGTGCCTACGTTATGTTTCCATGTTGGAAAAAAACAAAAACTAGATGCTGTATTTTTTTTTATGAAAAGCAAAAAATTTTTTCTTACATATTTATACTAAAATATGAGAGTTTCAAATGCAAATATAAGAAGTAAATACAGTGTGAAATAAAGTGTTATGAACAAAACAATGAAAGGATCATTAAGATGGTTTGGACACACGGAAATAATGAATGTAGAAAAAATGGTTAAATGGGACACAGGCTAGGAAGAAGAATTCACTCAATTCAAATCTGTATCTGCTTTCAGATGCCACCTACACAGCCGGTGGGGCCCCCTCCGTTTGTGGAGCTCCCTGCTCCTCCCCCGCATCGGCCCCCGCCCATACCTGCACCCGCCCCCGCGCCTTCCTTGGTTCCGGGGCTTCCGGTGACCACCGCTCCTCTCAGGGAACCAGCGGTGAGTAAATATGAGAATCCCCGCGGACTCGCATAGTTCTGGAGACAGCCTTTGAGTACTTCTGTGATATCATCCCGCCCGAACCGTAGGGCCATTGAGTACATGGTCAGATAGCATATGGGCCCATTTATAATTTCTCCGATATTCCCAGATTATGACAAAATTTTGACTACCAGCGACATCTATTGGTGTACATAAAATTGAATAATGTGTTTGTTTTACACACTGAAAAAATTATATTTCGGAAAAGTTATTAATATCTTACTGTGGTAATCACGGAGAGCTTCTTCTTCAGCCTATTCCCGTCCACTCCTGGAAAAAGGCCTCCTCTATTCACTTCCACACCACTCTGTCTTGTTCAGACTGCATCCATGTTATTCCGACTTGTCTATTCAGGTCATCCTTCCACCATTTTTCATCTGAGCTTCTGGCTACGTGACCTGCCCATTGCCACTTTAGAGTCGATCTCCGGTGGATGATGTCAGTGACCTTTGTTTTTTCTCTCACCGTATCGTTTCTGACTCTGTCTCTTAGGCTTATTCCTAACATGGCTTTTTGGGTCATTCGTAGCTTCTCGGCACTTTGGACAACGCTACAGTTTCGAGGCCGTAAGTACCAACGGCAGCGGAGAGGTTAACAGTGGATTATTAACCCTTAACGTACCGTGTTCAAAACAAAACGCTCGCTCCCATGTGGTAAATTCAGTTTACCGCTAACTTTATCTAAATATCAAGCATATGACTCGATGAATCAAAATTTAATTTATGTCATCTTGTAGGGAATTTCATTAGGAATAGATCGATATCTATAACATACATGGATTATTTGAAAAACATATCATTATTAAATTTTTTCTGGAACCATGCGATTTCTGATATGGAATGCGTCACAGCATACGAGCGACTGGCACCAAGTATAAACTTGTCTCGCTCCGCCGCGCCGCCCGGCGGGGCGAGACTTTACGAGATTTTACGTATGATAAAGGCACCTAGGCAAAATGTATAGTACGTTCAAGACAACGAGTACGTATTAATATTTGTCCCTTTTGGTAAAGTGTTAATATTTTCACAGTTCTGATATTATTAAGTTACGTGCTGCGTTTCCATCCAGTCGGTATTATTACGTACCTATTGAAAAGGCAAAAGATATAATTTATAATACGTTCAAAACAGCGAGTAAGTATTTGTCACTTTTGATAAAGTTGTAAATATTAGCAAAACAAATTCTACCTTAACACGAATGAAGGTGAGGGCAGTCTTAGAAAATATTTTTTTTTGGGATGAAGGAAGTAATTTTTTGCTTTTTTTTTATTACGAAATATTGAGAACACTTCAATGGAGGATTACAATTTTTTTTATAATATTAGGGTCCATAGGTTTTAAGAAAATCAACTTTAAATTGGCAGTGGAAACTCAATTGACCACATGGCAACGCGACGGTTAACAATGCAACTCCACAGTGTTAATACCTTATTATAATTATTTTATTTTCCATGTTACAGGCCCTGACAAGTCTTAAGAAGCCGTACCGAAAGAAGAGGCCTTTAAAGCCGTTAAGACCCGTTCCAGTTCAGCACATTCTCCCCTCCCCCACCACACCGAAAGGTTCGTATACACGTTATTACAGCAATAATTGGTTATATCAGTATCTTCACATTATATAGGGAGTTTTTTTAGAGGTTTGGTTTTTAAACTGGCAACATTGTTTCTACAGACTGTCAATTTGACAGTTGATTTGTAGTCGGTACGTTTTGCCATTTCACCATGAATAGACTGACGTCAGAACAGCGCTTAAAAATTGTGCGAATTTATTTTGAAAATAATGGTTCGATTCGCCAAAATTAACGTGCACCACGTCCATTTTACAGTCAAAATAATCGTCCATCCGAGCAAGTTATTCGGAAGACCATAGATCGTTTTCGCACCACGTACACTAGTGAATAATACGCATCCACAAAAAAAAAAAGTTGAAAATTGGATTTCACGATTGCGCTTCATTCGAGCTAGCCGTGGCGCTCATATGCCCGAAATCATATTTAAACAATAATGGCATAAAATTAACTAACTAACTAACTAACCATCACGCTGTCTTCCCGAAGGGGTAGGCAGAAAGAATGGACTGTCACACTTTTCTTTCCTGACATATTTCTCTCGCTTCCTCAACATTCATACATCGTGTCATGCACGCGCGTCGATTTCTCTGACTCCTCACATGGCCGACATTCAATATTTGATTTATTTGATCGTGCCACGTTTTCCTCGGTCTTCCTCTATTTCTGGTTTCATTTACATCGTTAACATATACTTTTTTTTACCATTCTTTCTTTCCGTGTGTTCAAAACATCTTAATGATCCTTTCATTATTTTGTTCATAATACCATCATTCGCACCGCATTCACTTCTTATATTTTCATTCGACACTCTATCATACACAGAGTATCCACATATTCGTCTAAGAGATCTCATTTCTACTGCATTTATTCTACTTTCATCCTTCTTTTGCCAGTTCCATGCTTCGTTTCCATACATAAGAGTCGGTAGAAGAACACCATTAACTATAAAAATATCTATTAAATATAGCCAATATCATAGACATTAACATTCTTTTATTGTGTTTTTTTTTTTCATTTTGAATATGTTTTGTATACCTCTAAAAAAAACACCCTATACATACTATTCTAACACACTCGATATACTGATAAGGACGACTTATTCATTTGACTAAAGTCAGTCGGCGCGGGCAACATGTTAAAATTTAATTATTTTTGTCATGTCATGTTTTTCACGATGTTTCAGCTTTATGTGCAATTTTTTTATTTGATTTTTTCTTTACAGTCGTAAAATTCAAGAAAGGAATGAAGACGGCCAAGCAGAGGTTGGGGAAAATATTGAAAATTCACAAAATGATGTGCTAATGTTGGACTTGTCGTGGAACTCTGACCAGTGGATTGGGCGAGGGGGGGCTTTTTTTAACTTTCTTGGGCAGGGAAGGAAGCCCAACGTTTGTGTGTAATATGTTATTTTAAATGTTATTAATTTAAAAAAAAACTTTCCCCTTTTGATGAGTTCAAATTGTTCGGATCTGATAGGGCTAGAAGTGTTGTGTGGACATACCTGTATTCTGCAATGTCATTGTATGTATTAGATAATTCAAAGATTTTGATGTCGTACTTTATTAGACAATTCAAAGATTTTGACAATCTATAAATAAATATAGAATTTGGTATTGTGACAAGAAATTATGATTTTTGTAAATTTATATTTTTTGTGAAAATTTATAATTTTTGTGAAAAATTATAATTTTTGTGAAAATTTATAATTTTTGTGAAAATTTATAATTTTTGTGTATTTTTTCTGAAATTTAATATTTTTTCTGAAATTTAATATTTTTTCTGAAAATGGTTATTTTTTATGAAAATTCATAATTTTGGTGAAAATGTATAATTATGACGTAAATCTAATGAAATTGTACATTTTATTGTTTGATGTAAATAGTTATTTGTATATTTTTTTTATAGTAATAAAAAGAAATGACATTGTCGTTCATTTCAATAGAAAGGTTTTCATCACTTCTAGCCGATTGGGTTATCCCTTCCTATACAAAACATGTACATACCGCGTGTCTTCTTGTAGTGATGCAAATACTGTGTATCTAATATAATGTCATAAAAAAAATAGAGTACTTGTCTAAACTGTGTAATTTGGTTAATTCATTTACAGGGTATATTGAAAAATTTATAATATTTAGTCTACTATAAAAATGTACCAACTTAACCCTAAAAATATTTATCTGTGTTTCGTGAAAATCACAAAAAAAAAAACCCAGTCTTAATCATCTGTATTTGCTGTTTGATTATCAAAACCATTTCATGTACTGTGTGCA
Organism: Lepidostoma basale; assembly: GCA_022606425.2. Taxonomy (NCBI): domain Eukaryota; kingdom Metazoa; phylum Arthropoda; class Insecta; order Trichoptera; family Lepidostomatidae; genus Lepidostoma; species Lepidostoma basale. The sequence continues at coordinate 3,244,764 of JAHDVF020001468.1, forward strand.
AAAAAAGATGCATCTTATTTTTAGATTAACGAGTGCTTTATATTGTAAAAAAAAATCTTCCATATGTAATAACTTGGGAATATTAATCCCGCTCACACAAATTCACTCGTCGATTTATGATTGCACAACGATGAAGGGATAGTCTTATCGACACCACGTTAAAGACATATGTTATGCCATAATTCACTCTCTAGACATTATCCCCTGTAACTCTCGATCCAAAAGAAATAGATGTTTTAATTTTTGATGAAGTCTTCTTCTTCCTCTAAGTTTAGGTCGTATGACCTGTTTATGACAGTGAGCTGTCCTGGGATGATGATGTCCAGCCATCTCTCCGTCTTTTTGGCGGCCTTCCTGGTAATCTTTTGCTGCTTGGGTTTTCATCTTTTTTGCAATTCTTGTATTCTCCATGTTGTCCACGTCTCTTCAAATGCGTCTTCTGCATCTTTTTATCTTACTATATCCTCAACACCACAGACAGACCTTATTGTTTCATTTCTGATCTGATCTCTGAAGGTTTTGCCTGCGATGGAGCGTAGGGTTAGCATTTCTGCTTCTTTAAGAAGGTTCTTAGTCTTATAGGTATCCGCTCTGCGGCAGACGCATGCCTTGTATATCTTGACATTACTTTCGGTTAGCATATATTTGTTGCTCCATATGATGTCGCTTTGTTGGTTGTATCATGTAGGCCATAAATGATAAACTCATGGAGTTAAAATTTTCTTTTTGCATTTTCATTATAATTTAAAATGGAGTTTTACAAAATAAAAACCACAACTATCAGTCAAGTCTAAGAATTTCCACAGTGGCCAATTTCTAAATTAAAACACTGTTTTTACAAAAAATATTGTGAATGTAAAACACTGTTTTTCACCTTTTCACCAAATCGAAAAAAAAAGAAAAATTAGCATTTTAGCGGAAAGAAGAAAAACACTGTTTTATCTTTTCACAAATTTGAAAAACACTGTTTTTTGGGAAAGATGAAAAAAACTTTTTTTTCCACGTTTTCATAAAAACACTGTTTTAATTTATTGTTCTCTCTCTAACACAGTGCCGATAGCAGTATCCCTTATCGCAGTTGCCGGAATCTGTGTCACGGGATTAATCTTCCCTCATGATCATGTAATATTTTGTACATTTTAAAAATGATAAGTGTAATATTTTGAAATTTGACGGTGTAACTTCACCGACGAATTTCTCCTCATGTACAATGGAAATTTCCAGATTATTATGTGTTTTAGGTCACGAAGAAATAAAACATAATGCTAATAAAGAGTTTAATATATTTGGGATCAAAATACAACGTGTCTCAAAAGAAAGTTTATATTTAATGGATCCATTATTCAAAAAAATGTTTATTAATTATTAACTAACTAAACTAACTAACCATCACGCCGTCATCCTGAAGGGTAGGCAGAAAGAATGGACCGCCACACTGTTCTGTCCTGATATACCTCTCTCTCATCCTTTACATTCATACATCTTGTCATGCACGCACGTCAATATCTCCGACTCCTCACGTGACCGACATTTAATATTTGACTGATTTGATCGTGCCACGTTTTCCTCGGCCTCGCTCTATTTCTAGCTCCGTTCAGTTCGTTTACACATACCTTCTTCACCATTCTGTCTCCACTCATAACGACCCTTTCATTATTTTGTTCATAACACTTTCATTCGCACCGCATTCACTTCTTTTACTTGCATTTGACACTCTATCATATACAGATTTACCACACATTCGTCTTAGATATCTCATTTCTACTGCATTTATTTTACTTTCATCCTTCTTTTGCCAGTTCCATGCTTCACTTCCATATATAAGTGTCGGCACAAGAACACCATTATGCACTGCCATCTTAGCTTTTTTGGATATGCTTTTGTTTACGATGACAAATTATTAAAGTACACAATTTTGGAATTAATTTCTTAAAAATAATATCGTCCAAATGTAAACACTCGCATTCGTGGCACTCATTTAGTCACACAGTAAAATTTCTTATTACGGCTCGGCAGGTAGACTCCGTGATGGCTGCCGTTTCGTGATGAATATTTTCTTTCAAATGCGTCAGGGATGTCGGTTTATTGGCGTAAACTTTAGATTTGAGTTAATCCCACAAGAAAAAGTCAATAGGGGTTAAATCTGGACAGCGTGGAGGTCAATTTATGTCACCTATCCTGGAGATCAATTTGAGAGGGAAAGTTTTACGAACTCGTGGTAGAGACGTATTGGACGTGTGTGACGTTGGTCCGTACTGCTGGAACCATATTCTTTGGTTATAGCCGGGAAAGTTTTGCACTTAAAGTTGTCATCTCAAACAAAAACCTATTCAAAAAAGCTAGAATGGCAGTGCACAATGGTGTTCTTCTACCGACCCTTATGTACGGAAGCGAAGCATGGAACTGGCAAAAGAAGGATGAAAGTAGAATAAATGCAGTAGAAATGAGATCTCTTAGACGAATGTGTGGATACTCTGTGTATGATAGAGTGTCGAATGAAAATATAAGAAGTGAATGCGGTGCGAATGATGGTGTCATGAACAAAATAATGAAAGGATCATTAAGATGGTTTGGACATATGGAAAGAATGAATGAAGAAAGAATGGTAAAAAAATTATATGTTAATGATGTAAATGGAACCAGAAATAGAGGAAGACCGAGGAAAACGTGGCACGATCAAATAAATCAAATATTGAATGTCGGCCATGTGAGGAGTCAGAGAAATCGACGCGCGTGCATGACACGATGTATGAATGTTGAGGAAGCGAGAGAAATATGTCAGGAAAGAAAAGTGTGGCAGTTCATTCTTTCTGCCTACCCCTTCGGGGAGACGGCATGATGGTTAGTTAGTTAGTTAATTTTTGCAATTTAGGCACTAAGAAGTCGTCTAACAAACTTTCTTTTGAGACATCTTGTATACACACGTTTGAGCTTCCTCATACACATATCTGTAATTAGTTTTGTTATTTGAGTTCTTTATTTTAAAAGCAACAATTGAATGCAGTGCGAATGAAAGTGTTATGAACAAAATAGTGGAAGGATCATTAACCCTTAGGTTGCCTTTGCTACACTAGCAAGAAGCTCCGAATTGGAAGAATCGAAGTCATGATTTATTAAAGAATCATATACGTTGTGAGGGAGTGAGCAGTGGTCAGGTGAAAATATTTGTTCAGCTTTCAATAATAATAATATGCTGACTTTTAAAGCGCCATTTTGTGATTTAATCACCTCAAGGGCGCATTAAGACGTGTTTTAAATCTAAATGTGAACGCTGCATCTGATTGATATTCGCGATCGATTAGAAAGTATAATAGAACAAAATATGCAAGTTTTAAATTGGGTATGAAATATGAAAAATATGTGTTTTCAGCTTAGATCTGAAGTCTGTCGGATCATTTATGCATCTGAGGTGTGAAGGGAGATTGTTCCAAGCTGATGGACCGGCTACCGCAAACGCTCGATCCCCGAAATTTGTACTGGGGCAACGCTTTAACTCAACTAATCTTCCTATTGCCGAGGAGTTCGCCGAGCGAAGTGTGGATTTCCTTGTATTTAGGCTGTCCGTTATACAGAGTTCGGATGTATAATTTGGAGCCATTCCATGTAGCGCTTTGGTGACTGTCCAGCTGAGTTTATACTGGATTCTTTCTGGACTTTTAAGCCAGTGAAGTTCTTTGAGATGTTGTGTTATATGGAACTTATTTTCAATGCCTTTAATGAGTCTTGCTGCTGCATTGAAAATCAATGACCGTATCTTCCAAATTAAGCCACTTTTCTTTAAGAAACTTTCAACACACAAATCTTCCCACTCTAGCCTATAAACCCACTGTACAAGGTATACATGTACATTGTCATAATACGCAATAAACTAAAGACAAAGTTATTGTTTCATTCCAAGCATAATATTTGATTAAATTACAAATTATTACGATTTATCATTAGTCTAAATCATAATAATAACAATATTCAAAAGTCCAATCTTGAGTGTATCTTTTTCGGCAAAATTGACTGTGTTTTTGTTGATATATCAATATACTCAGAAAACACAAAGATAAAAGGATAAGAAAAACATGGAACAGGATTTTCCAACGGATAGATCTGTCCTTTCAAAATCGCGGCTATTTTGAAATAGTAATCCTAAAAGTACCGGCAACCAAAGGGTTAATATAGTTTGGACATAATAAACGCGGTCGAGATGAAATCCCTTAGACATATTTGTGACAAAACGAAGTATGTCAGAATTTCTAACGAAAGTAATGAATGTAGAACAAAAGAAATCATCATCAGAGATTTTGTGATGGTTAACATTAATTTAAAGTGTTTAAAAAAAAACTAAGATGGCAGTGGACAATGGTGTTCTTATACCCGTATATATGGAAGTAAAAGCATAAAACCATCAGATGAAGGGTGATACTAGAATAACTACAGAGGAAGTTTTATATGTATTGTAGATTTTGTGAGATTTTGACCAAATCTTTCTGAGATTTTCACCAAATCTTTGTGAGATTTATACCAAATCTTTGCGAGATTTTCACCAAATCTTTGTGAGATTTATACCAAATCTTTGTGAGATTGATATCAAATCTTTGTGACAGATTATCAAAAGCAGATATAATAATCAAATACAGTAAGAACGGAAGTATCATGGACAAAACAAAAAAAAGGATTATTAAATGAATATAGAAAGAAAATAATGGTGAAGAAAGTATATATTAACGATGTAAATGCAGCAAGAAATCGAGGTAGATTGAAGAAAATGTGGCATAATCAAATTTTAAATGGCGACCACACAAGACAGAAAAATCGACATACGTACATGACACGGTGTATAAATGGTAATAAAAGATAATGCATCATAGCACAGTGTCATGATTTTTCCTATTTGCCTGCCACTTCGGAGAAACGGCGTGATGGTTAGGTTAGGTTAGGTACATTATTTATTTTATTTTGTTTAACACAGATGAACAGTATATGACATTTTCAAAGACAAATTTTTCAAATTGAATCTTTACTGATATTGCAAAAAAAGGTTACATTTTTAAATTGTCACATGATTTTTTTTCCTTTTAAAATTAAAATCAGTTGCTCTGTGAAAAGTGAAATTTTAGTTTTCAATATATTATAAATTATTTTGAAATGGGCCAAAGGAATTATCGGTTGGAGTAAAAGCCTTATTTACGCAATATTTCACTACATGTGTGTATATATAAGAATAAAAAATAAATAGCTATTGCAGAAAATAGCCTCTAATAAATCTGTTTAAGATAACTTCTGATTGTCCTATGACTTAGACACATCATACTTTGTGACATGATGTGAGATTTTCGACCAAATCTTTGTGAGAATTGTGGTCAAATCTTTTGTGAGAATTTTGACCAAATCTTTCTGAGATTTTTGTCAAAAAAACTTTGTGAGATTTTTCGTCAAATCTTTGTGAGATTATTGCCAAACATTTTGTGAGATTTTAACCAAATATTGGTTAGATTATCGAATCTCAAAGAATTAGGACAATGGAAGGGAAAACTGACTATAAGATTTCAATTTGATAACATTAAAATATCTAGTTAATAGATCTACAAAGCTGAAAAACACAATTTGAAATAATTACATCAATAATTATGACTGAATTCAACATCAAATAGAATCTATTTCATGTCAAAAAATATAATATAATATAATTCACTTACATTTACCATATATTCTTCATGTTAAATAATTAATACAAATAAAAGCGTCTGTTTTCTACAAATTTTATCATATATTATAGGAATGACATGTTTCGATATTCGACAAAGACATAATCAAATGCTTTTAGATAATACATTCACATTTGATAATGCCTTAACGAGGCTTGGTGGGTATAAGTCTTCTACAAGAAACGTCTCCATCCCGTCCTGTCTCTGGCCTCCACCTCCCAGTCTTGCTGCTCCAGGATCCGACAGACTGCCACGGCACCATACAACCATCGCAGTCTTGGCCTGCCGACGCTTCTTCGCCTTACTGGATTGTCATACAACACTCCTCTGTGGAGTTCCAGATACTCCATGCGGTGCAAGTGCCCTAGCCAGCGCAGTCTGTTAATCTTTATAAACTTGACCACGCTGACATCCCGATATAGAGCGTAGAGCTCCGGGTTGTATCTCCTTCTCCACGTCTGACCATCCTTAATCAGTGGCGGTACTTCCATACAAGCCAAAAAGCCGGGCTTGCCTTAAAAAATCTATAATAAAACAATGTTTTTTGCGCGTTTGAGCTGTCTATGAATAAGTTGCGTTGCAAATGACTCTGTTGACATGCGCAGAAATGACCTGTGTAGGTTTTGTTACACTCTAAAACATGAAAACATGAAACAAAACATACCTACCGTATGTTTTGTTTCATGTTTTCGATGGGCTTCATATTGGGCTTGCAAAATTCTTCTGTCATTTACGTTATGTGCAGAAATGTTATGAAAAGAAATATTATGTAATTTCTTTCTTCTTCCTCAGCCTATTCCCGTCCACTCCTGCATCCAGGTTATTCCGACGTGTCTGTTCAGGTCATCCCTCCACCGTAGTTGCGGTCGCCCTGTACTTCTTTTTGCCGTCCACGGTCTCCAAGTCAGCAGTCTTCTTGTCCACTTTTCATCTGAGCTTCTGGCTACGTGACCCGCCCATTGCCATTTTAGAGTCGCCACCCGGTGGATGATGTCGGTGACCCTTGTTCTTTCTCACACCGTATCGTTTCTGACTCTGTCTCTTAGGCTTATTCCTAACATGACTCTTTCCATGGCTCTTTGGGTCACTCGCAGTTTCTCGGCACTTTGCTTGGACAATGTAACAGTTTCCAGACCATAAGTACGAACTGGCAGAACGCAGGCTTCATAGACTTTTTGTTTCAGGTTGGTCGAGACTTCATTTCCGCGGTTCGTAATAGTGCTTTGGTTCTATGTCAGCCCTCGATTCTATACCATAAGTCATTATGGGTCTGACACATGTCTTATATATTCGCACTTTGCTTTCCACTCGCATATGCTTGTTTTTCCACACAAAATCTTTCAAGCATCCAGATATTGCAGCCGCTTTGGTGTTTTGCTAGCGAACTTCATTATACAGATCCGTTTGGCATGAGAGATCTATGCCCAAGTATTTGAATTAATGTCATTCCCATAAAATATAATAGAACTTGTAGAAAACAGACGTTTTCATTTGCATTCATTATTTAATATGAAGTTTTACATCATTGTTCAAGAAATAATTAATAAGTTTCAAATATAATACATCTTCATCATCAGAAAGATGACCTAAAGATACTTTTTTAAATATTCTACAACGATTAGTATATAAGTATCAATTAGAAAATCCATTGTATTGACCAAAACACTTTGATGCTTCATTAAAAACTGATTAATATGGAACAACATTAGCGTGAATGGTGAAAATTTGGAGCAAGTAGTTGAGTTTGTGTATTTAGGAAGTATGTTTACAGTGGAGAGGGATATTGAAAGAAGGGTTGGGGCAGGCAACAGAGTGAATGGTGCACTTAAAGTTGTCATTGCAAACAAAAACCTATCCAAAAAATCTAGAATGGCAGTGCACAATGGTGTTCTTCTACCGAACCTTATGTATGGATGCGAAGCATGGAACTGGCAAAAGAAGGATGAAAGTAGAATAAATGCAGTAGAAATGAGATCTCTTAGACGAATGTGTGGATACTCTGTGTATGATAGAGTGTCGAATGAAAATATAAGAAGTGAATGCGGTGCGAATGATGGTGTCATGAACAAAATAATGAAAGGATCATTAAGGTGGTTTGGACATATTGAAAGAATGAATGAAGAAAGAATGGTAAAAAAATTATATGGTAATGATGTAAATGGAACCAGAAATAGAGGAAGACCGAGGAAAACGTGGCACGATCAAATAAATCAAATATTGAATGTCGGCCATGTGAGGAGTCAGAGAAATCGACGCGCGTGCATGACACGATGTATGAATGTTGAGGAAGCGAGTGAAATATGTCAGGAAAGAAAAGTGTGGCATTCCATTCTTTCTGCCTACCCCTTCGGGGAGACGGCGTGATGGTTAGTTAGTTAGTTAGTTAGTTTAATATGGAACAAAGTTATTATATCACAATTGAGTTACGAAGTGAAGCATGGAACTGACAGAAAAAAAATGAGAGCAGAATAAATGCGGTAGAGATGAGGTCCCTAAGTCGTATGTGTGGTAGAAGGAGGTACGACAGAATCTCAAATGCTGATATAAGAAAGGAATATAGAGCGAAAGAAGGTATTATGAAAGGATCGCTGCGTTGGTTCGGACATATGGAGCGCATGGGTGAAGAAAGAATGGTTAAAAAAGTATACGATGTAAATGGATTACAGAGTCGAGGTAGACCGAGGAAAACATGGCATGACCAAACTAATCAAATTTTAAAGGTTGGTCATGTCAGAAGACGGAAGAATCGATGTGCGTGTATGACTCGCTGTATGAATGTGGAGGAAACTAGAGATGTATGTCAGGATAGAGTAGAGTGGCGGTCCATTCTCTTTGCCTACCCCTGCGGAGAAACTGCGTGATGGTTTGTTGAGTTATTTCATTCAATTTCTTATATTTAGATGTTTTGCCAGCTAATATTGGCCATCGACAGTTGATTGTAACACCTGATGATGCTAGCATCTGTTAGCGAAACAGCTGTCGCGACAATTAAATGGAAGTTAAATCTACACTATGTTCCAAATATTTAACCATAAATGTTATATTTAATTATTTCATAAATGAAAAGTGATAATCTTACGTGTAAAAACAAATAAATAAATAGATAATTGAATGACTTTTATAATTAAAAAATATGAACATAGATTTATTCACATTTGTCAGCATGTTAAATCAATTTTGAAAAACATAAAAAGGGTATTGTTTTAAAAAGTATATAAAGTTTATTATTGTATGCGAGACTATGGCAGATCGAAATATTGTATCCGAGACGATTGCTGATCACAATATTGTAAGAAACAATTAGAGATCACAATATTGTATGTGAGAATAAGGTAGATCACAATATTGTATGTGAGAATAAGGTAGATCACAATATTGTATGTGAGAATAAGGTAGATCACAATATTGTATGTGAGACGATGGCAGATTACAATATTGTATCTAAGATGAGGGCGGATCACTATATTGTAAATGACAATTGCAGATCACAATATTGTATGTGAGAATAAGGTATATCACAATATTGTATGTGAGACGATGGCAGATTACAATATTGTATGTCAGATGATGGCTGATTACCATTTTTATCTAAGACGAGGGTGGATCTAATATTGTATGTGAGCATAAGGTAGATCACAATATTGTATGTAAGACGATGGCGGATCACAATTTTGTAGGAGACAATTGCAGATCATAATATTGTGTGTGAGACGATGGTAGATTACAATATTGTATGTGAGACAATGGCAAATTATAAAAGTTGTATGTAGGACGATGGCAAATCACAATATTGTATGTAAGACGCTGGCAGATTACAATATTGTATGTGAGAGAAAGGCAGATTACAATATTGTATTTGAGATGATGGCAAACTACAATATTGTATGTGAGTTGATGGCAAATCACAATATTGTATGTCAGACGATTGCAGATTGCAATATTCTATGTGTCAGATCACAATGATGGACATGCGTTCGAACCTGACAATGTTTATATGTATACATATGTATTATACATGTTTTTGAAATTGATTTTTCTTTTAGTTTAATTTTGTAAATATAAAATTTAAATATTAGAAACAACAGTTTATCTATGAAGGCGATAATGGTGTTCTGGTTCCAACAGCTAAGCTCGGATATCTACATATCACTCTGATATTGTCAGCGACCTAGCGCAGAAGGGGGTAAGCTTGCATCACCCCTCATATACTAATACTACCCTGAAGATGTAGACTACCACGAACTCTGAAATGTCGGAAAGAGATACTAAAAGACATGGATACACCCAAGACCCAAGGGTAGGCAGAGAGAATGGACTGCCACACTAATCAATTCTGACACACCTCTCTAGATTCCTTTACATTCATACAGTGAGTCATACACGCACGTCGATTCTTTCGACTTATAACATGAGTGACATTTAAAAAATATTACTATCCCTAATGTATGGAAGCGAAGCATGGAACTGGCAGAAGAAGGATGAGAGCTGAATAAATGCGGTAGAGATGAGGTCCCTAAGACCTATGTGTGGTAGAACGATATACGACAGAATCTCAAATGCTGATATAAGAAAGGAATGTAGAGCGGAAGAAGATATTATGAACAAAATTATGAAAGGATCGCTGCGATGGTTCGGACATATGGAGCGCATGAATGGAGAAAGAATGGTTAAGAAAGTTAATGATTTAAATGGAGTACGGAGTCGAGGTAGACCGAGGAAAGCGTGGCATGACCAAATTAATCAAATTTTAAAGGTTGGTCATGTTAGAAGTCGTAAGAATCAACGTGCGTGTATGACTCGCTGTATGAATGTGGAGGAAGCTAGAGAGGTGTGCCAGGATAGAGTAGTGTGGCGGTTCATTCTCTCTGCCTACGCCTACGGAGAAACGGCGTGATGGTTTGTTGTTGTTGACAGTTAAAAAAAATATTTATTTTGTCATGCCATATTCTTCAGGTCTTCCTCGACTCCACAATCAATTCACATTGCTAATGTAATCTTTCTTAACCATTGTTTTTTTCATCTATGCATTCCATATGTCCAAACCAACGCGATGATCCTTTCATAATACTTTCTTCCGCTCTACATTCCTTTCTTATATCTTCTTCTTCACTTTTGATAGACTCGGGAGTCTGTTATTTCAGGCGGGTCCTCTTGAGACGTTGAACTCCAGCTTTCTCTCCACCGTTTCGGGGGTCTTCCTAGTTGGCGTTGTCCGTTTGGCGTTCCATGGAGAGCTATGTATGGTATCCTATTTGAGCTCATTCTTTCTACATTTTGATGCCAGTACGCCGTCTTTGACGTCCCCATCTGACCACATCTTCGACCTCGCAGATTTCTCGGGATTGCTGTATTCCTAACTCGATCACATATGGTTTTGCCAGCTATAGCGCGAAGTGTTTTCATCTCGGTTGTCCGGAGCATGCTCTTTGTCTTGACAGTGTCTGCCCTCGATTCAATGCCATATGTGAGGATTGGTCGCACACAGGTCTTATAGATGCGTACCTTGCTGTCGGTCCTCATGTCCTTGTTTCTCCATATGACATCTTTCAGGCAGCCTGCAACCGCTGCAGCCTTATCTGCCCGTGACCTTACTTCTCTGGGGAGGTCATTAGAGCTGGTTACTTCGCTTCCTTTCTTATATCAACATTTGAAATTCAATCATACATGTTTTACCACACACACGTCTTAGGAATCTCATCTCTACCGCATTATTTATGGTCTCGTATTTCTGTCGGTTATGTGCTTCAAGTCCATACGTAAGGGTTGGAACCAGAACTCCATTTTGAACAGCAATTTAAATCAATTTAAAATATATACATTGTTTGTAAATACATCAAAAAATTATTTTTTTCAACCTCCGATCAAATTGGTGCAAGCTTTCGATATTTTGTTAAGTATTTTCTTCTGTAAATAAGTTGGTCATCTTTTTTATAAGCCCGAAAAATAATTTCTTTTGTTGTATTTGATACCTTTTTCTTTGAAGAAGATGTATTGATGATATCACCCGGTTTTCCAATATAAATTTAAAAATATATATATTTAGGATGCACAGTGCAAAACTCAAATTGTAAATACAAATTTATACTATTAAAGATTTAGAAATGTAATGTGTTGTTTTATTATTTATTATTAATAAAAGTGAAAACGTCCGTTCATAATGGAGGTATGGTCCGAACCCTTACTCTTTTTCTTCTTCTTTCTGATGCCATCCTAACTCATTGTCTGTATTGACCGTTGGGGTCATTATCAGCCGTCTGTCATCCACTGCTGAACGTAGGCCTCTCCCGAAGCACGTCACCGCCCCCTATCCATTGCCGCTCCCATCCATCCATGTGCAGAAATCCTCTTCAGATCGTCGGTCCAGAAATCAATAAAAAGATTGAGGAACATGACAAATTAATTTCTTTAAATTACTCAGGGGATGTTTTGAGAACTCGGCTTGTTGTGTTTGGCTTTTTGTCCTTGATAGATATCTCCGACAGCGACATCATAGATTGTTTTACCTACCAGCCGCCAGAACCAACCTGCCTCTGGTGACACCAGTGGGAAGAGCAATTAATCTGCTGAACGTGGTCTCCTCGGAAATCGACGTCTTTCATGTTAGTGAATGTACGTTCAGAAGGCAAATATTCTTAATTCTGGAGAGTATCCTGTCTTCGTACTGTTGAACCATCTCTCATGCGTTCTGGTAGTATACTATACACAATATATTATTTTACCTGTTCTCAATAGATGCCTTAAAAAATTATTTTGTAATGTCTGTTGATGAAATAAACTGATTTGATTTTATTAATAAAATGAATATACAATTATAATAAAGAAAGTGCTTCCCTCAGGTGAGCTACACTATCCCAAAATACGTCAAACTCCGAGGTGACACGATTAAATGTTGGTTACTTGATAAGTCGCAAGAACCAACGTGCGTGTATTGTTATACAACTTGTTGTATAAATGTGGAGGAAACTAGAAAGATGTGTCAGGATAGAGTAGTGTAGCAGTCCATTCTCTATGCCTTACCCTGTGGAGAACGATACAACACACAGATTGCTCTAGCTACTGGTAAAATGAAAGAATGGATGAAACAAACAAAAAAACAATTTGATTTTGATCTTGCCTTATATGTCAGTTAGATATCTGAAATATATAAAGATATTGACTGACCCTTGCTTCATCACAAGATTACAGTTATCTTGTGACCCTTGCTACGCCCCCCGCGGTTTCTTACGTAATATTTTGTCACATTAATCATAATTATTTGATTTATTGTTATAAGCAATGACGTTAAACTTTTTATTTAATTATCTAACTTATTAATATGGGAGTACATAACATGTTTCGCGTTGAGGGTCGACGAAGTATTGGCAGGAGTAGAATCTTGGCTTCACAACATAAGGGACTGGATTAAGGAGCTTTGAGGAGCTGTTTCAAGCTGCCGGGGACAGAGATGCCTACTCTCAAGTAATAGTCAACGCCAGGGGGACTTTAGATGACACTGGAAGAAGATGTTTTGAATTACGGTAACATTATCAAAACTAACTAACTAACCATCACTCCGTTTAGGCAGAGAGGATGGATCGCCACACTGTTCTATCCTGACATAACTCTCGCACCACTTCTACATTCACACAGCGTGACTCAAGTTCAAGCTCCTCGATTGTTCCTGCTTCGAACATGGCCGCCTTTCAGTAATTTATTAATTTGGTAGTGCCATGTCTTCCTTGGCTTCCCTCAACATCTTTTTCCATTCACAAACAAAACAAAACCTGACACATCTCTATAGTTTCCCCCACATTCATACAACATGTCATACACGCACGTCGATTCTTCCAACTTCTAACATAACAAACCTTTAAAATTTTATTAATTTGGTCATGCCATTGACGACCTTCGTGGCAGAGTGATAAGAGCTCTGACTGCCATACCAAAGGTTCCAGGTTCGATTCCCGGCGATGGCAGTGTGATTGGCACACTGTCATTGGTCTGGTGTAGAATTCTCGTGACAATAAAATAGCGATAGATTAGCTACCTATAACATGTCATGAGAATCAATATATTAGCTTAAAACAAATTGTATACAGTAATTGGGTTTTAGCGACCTGTTGTATACGTAAAAAAAATGTTTTCCTCGGTCTACCTCGATGCCGTACATTCATTCACACTACTTGTACGAGTACGTCAAAACTATCTTAGTGACCCTTTCATACATTACTTTCTTACATCATCATTAGATATTCTACAATATCATACATTATCAAATGTCCTTATATTTATTGTTTCTTGAATAATGATATAAAACTCCTTTTTAAATCATCGTCGTCAGCCATTAGTAGTCCAGTGTTGGACATAGGCCTCCCTTCCCGACTTCCACAACTCTCTATCCCTCACCACTCTGTGCCATTGACCTCCTGCCACTCTCTTGATGTCATCATACCATTTTGCCTGTAGTCTGCCCGGGTTTCTGTGGCCGATTCTCGGTCGCCACTCCAGAGTGCGTCTGGTCCATCGATCATCCGTTGTTCTCACTATATAACCAGCCCAATTCCAGTCTAATTAATTAATAATCTTCGAAAAAGGAGTGGTAAGTATATTTTTCTAGAAAGGGGGTAAGTATTTTTCATTACTTAAAAGGGGGCGATGCGTATTTTTTCATCAAAAAAGGGGGCGGTATATATTTCTACCGCAAAAAGGGGTCAATGTGATTTTTTAAAGAAAGGGGGCGATTTATATTTTCCACCTTGAAAAGGGGGCGAAATGTATTTTTTTTAAGAAAAGGGGGCGGTTGGCTAAAAAAGATATGTAACCTATAATACATGAATTTTTTAAGTATTTTTTTTGTATATAATATCACGTGCTTCAGTTGTGAGGTGTAAAGTTCGCATTTCTGTTTATCTCGCAAATTCTGTAGGATCATGTTGACAAACAACGCGTGTAATAAATTTAAAATGGCGTCAGTTTTTCATTTTGTGTGTAAACAGTAAATATTTTCAAACAGGTTTCACAATATTGACACAGACTTGGAAGCGTTCTTATCGGAAACGAAGAAAAATATTTGAAATGCTCTTGTCTCGAGCAGATAATAAACATTTTATATCATGCGGAAGTAATCTTTTCTTTGAACAATATATGGGTCATTAGGTGTATTTTAAAAATCAGAAATATGATAGATAAACACGTTGCTATCTACACACTTCAAACACAATCTTTTCACAGCACATAATCTATTCCTCTCCATGCGGTCTCTGTAATATGTGGTTATTTTCTTAAATAAATTCAAGTCATTAATATATGATTTATTTCATAGTCCATTTGTTGGCCGAAACACTATGATACCTTAACATTTTAAACAATTACAGAATACAATTTGTTTAAGCTTGATTCTCGTGACATGTGACAGGTAGCCAATCTATCGCCATTTTATTGTCACGAGAATACTACGCCAGACCAAAGACAGTGTGACAATCACACTGCCATCGCCGGGAATCGAACCCAGAACCTTCGGAATGGGAATCAGAGCTCTCACCACTCTGCTACAAAGGTCGTCAAGAATTGAGGCAGCTAGAGAGCTATGTTTAATAAAATTAAATCACTCTTCTGCAATGATAACGTAAACTTGAAACTCCAGAGAAGGATCAAATGCTATGTGTGGTCTGTTTTATTGTACGGGTGTGAAACTTGGACCTTGAAAGTTAACTCAATGAACAGACTGGAAGCATTTGAAATGTGGCTCCATCGCCGAATGCTCAGAGTTCCCTGGACAGACATGGTTACCAATACCGAAGTCCTGAGGCGAGCTAGAGTTGGCAGGGAATTGTTATCAACCATCAAGGTTCGAAAGATCTCACATCTGGGTCATATACTGCGTGGGGAAAAGTACCACCTTCTCCAACTGATATTGGAGGGAAAAATTGAGGGACGCCGAGGGCCCGGAAGGAGACAAATGTCCTGGCTGCAAAACGTGAGGGAGTGGACCGGCATCCGAAGTGTGGAGGAGCTGTTCCGAGCGGCGCAAGACAGGGACAGGTTCGCCGAGGTGATCGCCAACGTTGGGGGAACCCGACAGGGCACTTGAAGAAGAAGAAGAAATTAAATAACTTTGTTTTTGTATCACAATTGAATTTTACTTTACGCGACAGCTGTTTCATCAACCTATGTTGACATCATCCGGTGTTACAATAATATATTAAATGTTAAATTTTCGTAATTTTTAGAATCTTTATGTGTATTTATTCCTATGTCAATTTGAATAATTTCTTTGATATAATTTTGAAGTTCTTGCTGGAGTTGAGTTAGGTACCTAAATATTTTAATGAAAAGAACGGTTAGTTACTATTTATAGGAGGAAATATTAAAGGTGGGAAATACAATAATAATAAAACAGTAATTAGAAGGAACAATTACACATAGTATAGAGTCAAAAACGATGAGACATAATAAATTAAAAACAATAAGCATTAACAGGAAGTACATAGACATTACATTAACAGGAAAGGTGACAAAAGTTGAAGGTAGTATTTCACATTCATTTTCATTTATTTGAATAAAAACCACAAACATTACAGCCATATAATTCCAGATCGTTTGCAATTACATTATATGAATTTATAAGAGAAGCATAAAAAACATTAAGATTAAGAATTAGAAAGAATCCTAACATTGAATTCGAATTGTCAGTAGGGTCGCGGCGAGTCACATCGTGCTGGAGGGTGTGATTCTATAAAATGCTGCGAAACGCCCAGTTGCATTCCACCGGCAACACTACTGACTAGTCCAACTAGTACATCCCTGTCGCGAGCACCGGGCAATGGGGTCACACTCATAACCGTGTGATCACAGCAGATAACGAGGGGATGAAAGACGAGTTTCTGGCGCCTCCAAACCAGATCCAACCAGCTAAGGGAAGGTAACCCCGACAGAAAAATCCAACAGAGAAGGCAACGGGAAACCACTCTGGTCATCTTTCCCAGGAATCACTATGGCGAATACCTTTGCTGTAGTGATCGCCAACGTTGGGGGGACCTGGCACGGCACTAAAAGAAGAAGATAACATTGATTTGCTTATCTGAGGCAACTCACACTATCACGAAATATGTCGACCCCCGAGGCGACCCGATTAAGCAATAAGATTGCCCCACCCACAGGCATAACCATTGGCAGGTTGGTTCTGCAGCGCGGCAAATAAAACAATCTGTGCTCTCTTTGACGAAGGTAATTATCAGGGACAAATAGACCTACATCACTCAGGATATCCGAGTTTTGTATACGGCCGCCAATCAGCTGAAAGAAGTGAACTCCCAAGTGGATATTCCTCCTTCTCTCCAATGATTGGTAGCTTAGCATCTTCTTCTTTGCTAGCCTTCTTCCCTCCACTGCTGGATATAGGCCTCTTCCAATTTCATCCACTCGTCTCTATCGTGCCCCCTTTGTATCCAAGATTTTCCAACCATTTTGACAATATCATCGGTCCATCTCATCGGTGGCCTTCCGACACTTCGCCAATTTGCCCATGGTCTATAAATGAGTATCCTGGGTGCCCATCTGTTGCCACCCTGTCTAGCCAAGTGTTCAGCCCATTGCCATTTCAATTTTGCCACTCGGTCCATGACGTCAGCAACCCTGGTGCGGCGTCTGATTTCTTCATGCCTTATGCGGTCACGCAAGCTCACACCAAGTATCTGTCTTTCCATGGACCTCTGTGTACACTTGAGCCTGTGGACACTATTTGCTGTAAGAGTTGTCGTCTCTAGTTAGTATGTCATCATGGGCAGTATACACATGTCGTAGACCTTTCTTTACGAGCTTCTCGAGCCACGGGTAATCAATACTTTCTTTTGAGAAACCCTATAGTGTGTATAATATTAAGTTAGTATAATTCCACTTAGGTTTCTGCCTTTGACCGGTTTCGGCAGCTCGCTGCCATCTTCTGATCTCTTGAAATAGTTTATCAAAATTCCGTATGAATTATCGACCATTAAGGACGTTAGTCACGTACTTTCGATTTGATATTGACATCAAAGAAGTCAACATCCGACAGGCGTTATGTTTTGTTCGTAATCTTGGGTCGTAACCCCATTTCCACTACATCAAAATCATTACGCATGTTCAATGTTGATAAACAAAATAACAAAAATATAATTTATACAAATTAAAACCTGTTTTAAAGAGGTTTTATTTTCGTTTCAATCAATTAATTAATTAAACGAACTAACTAACTAACCATCACGCCGTCTCCCCGAAGGTGTAGGCAGAAAGAATAGACTGCCACACTTTACTTTCCTGACATATTTCTCTCGCTTCCTCAACATTCATACATCGTGTCATGCACGCGCCTCGATTTCTCTGACTCCTCACATGGCCGAGGAGCCTCCTGCTACTCCTGTGATGTCATCAGACCAATCCGCAGGATTGTAACCATGAAGAAGAACCATTATTCATCAGTTGTCCAGTGTTGGACATAGGCTTTCATTCCCGACTTCCACACCTCTCTATTCCTTGCAATTCTGTGCCATTGACCTCCTGCCACTATTGTAATGTCAGCAGACCAATCCGCAGGATTGTAATCATGAAGAAGAAGCATTATACATCAGTCGTCCAGTGTTGGACATAGGTTTTCATTCCCGACTTCCAAACCTCTCTATCCTTTGCCATTCTATGCCATTGACCTTCTACCACTCCTGTGATGTCATCAGACCAATTCGCAGGATTGTAACTATGAAGAAGAAGAATTATCATCATCCATTAGTCGTTCAGTGATGGACATAGGCTTCCCTTCCCGAGTTCCACATCCTTTATCCCTCACTACTCTGTGCCATTGAGTTCCTGCTACTCTCTTGATGTCATCAGACCATTTTGCTTGTGGTCTGACCGAGTTTCTGTGTCACTACTCCAGTGTGCATCAAGTCCACTGATCGTTCGTTGTCCTCGCTATATGGCTAGTCCAATTCCACTTCAACGAAGCTATTTTAAACGCCACATCGGCATACTTACTATATATGTTATTTTATAATAAATCTATCAGCGTTTAAAGCATCAGCATTTTCATATCTGTTAGAGTAATCTGGAAACAAACAAAATCTCGTTCAAATCGGATCCGTCTTACACGGGTTTTGGCATTATTTGTTTCACGTGGGTATGAAATGTCACAAAGATATAGGGGAATTGTGCTCGAGATGACAACCTTTTTGTTCTGAGTAAAATATTAAAGCGAATGAAGTTGATTATATAAAAAATAAATCTTCATCGTCTTCTTCTTCCTTGTTGTAAACCTATGTGGTCTGTTCTCCAGAGTGTTGCTCCTCCTGTGAGGTAGATTCCCAGCTGTCCTTCCATCTTTTAGGAGGTCTTCTACGAGGACGAGTCCCATGCGACTGATTATGCAATGCAATATAGGCGAGTCTGGTGGTGACCTGGTTGGAGGAGCTGATCTGCGGGAATAAATACAAGCTCAAGTAAACAAGGCAGCTGCAATCTCTGGCGCTCTAAAATCCACAATATGGAAAAACAAAGACATGGCCATTAAGAGTAAGATGAGAATCAATAATAACATATGGCGTCGAAGCAAGGGCAGACACAGCAAGGACCAAACAAGTTTTGAGGACTTCCAAAATGTAGACACTGAGGACGATAGCAGGACACTGAGAGATCGCGTGAGGAACACCAGAATCAGAGAAATATGTGAGGTTGAGGATATCATAAGATGGAGCAGACAGCAAAAAAGGGACTGGTACGGTCATGTTCAAAGAATGGACACCACCAGACTCCCATAATCAGCCTCATGGGACTCGTCCTCGTGGAAGACCTCTTAAAAGATGGAAGGACAGCTGGGAGTCTACCTCACAGGAAGAGCAACACTCTGGAGAGAAGACCACATAGGTCTACAATTAGGAAGAAGAAGAAGTTATAAACCGAGTGCTTATTTTTTGATTTGTGTTGAAGTTCGCTTCAAGCACTTCTGTACCTTCACCGAAGTAATATTAACGCCTAATAATAGAATCGAATAATATTGACCTAAAACTGAGAATATTCCTCATCAAGACATATGTATGAAGTATCTTGATGTACGGCTGCGAGACATGGTGCCTATCCGAAAGAGATAAACGGAGACTAGAGGCTTTTGAGGTGTGGTCCTATAGAAGACTACTAGGAATTTCCTGGGGAGACCACATTACAAATGAGGAGGTTCTCCAAAGAATCGAAGGAGGAAGGCATCTGCTCAGGACCTTGTCCGAAAGACGTGCAGGATGGATCGGCCATGTAATACGACAAGAAGGCCTCTTGCATGCCTTAATGGAGGGTATGACCGAGGGGACAAACTCTAGGGGACGCCCACGCCGAGAGTACCTGGAGGACCTGTTGGTGGACGTGCGCTGCTCATCATATGCACATTTCAAAAGAGCCGCACAAGACAGGGAAGAATGGAAGAGAAGAATTGAGGAAATTGCTGCAAACCAATCCCAGGATTGAAACCAGAGAGAATAAAACACATAGTCTTCACCACTGTCACTTTTGTGAACTGTACGGCTGTAATCACTGTTGTGAATGTTTAAATTTAATATATTAATTTTTCATGTTTTCATTCTTTAACTTGAATGTGTAATTATATAAAATGTGAAAAAATACAAATAAAGCATACGTAAATTATAAAAATCTTTTATTTTACCCAAATAGCATGACGAATTTTAGAGATATATTTATTTTTATAACAGCAAGTCGCGCGAATATTTATTTGCTTAGGCAGTGGGCTTCCTTTATTGAAAGCGGCGCACAGGCGTTTAAAGGTAAAAAAAACAGAAGTACTGCATTGGAAAAAAACATTTTTACACAAACTTCGAATTCAGAAATCTGTTTTATAATTTTTAATCGAATAAAGTTCAAAAACGCATTATTTATCCATACAAAATGTTTTAAAATGAAATCTATGTATCAGGAGAACCAAAGAGATATGTGGGTAGTTTGAAGCTTGAAACCACAATTGCTACGTGTCTTGCTCACTCTCATGAAAGAAACAAAAAGGAGCTTCGTTTCTTATATGCAAAATTACTAACATGTTATTAACATTCGATACCTCCTAACACGCCATGAACTCCTGGTGCTTGATATTTTCAAAACATAATTTTGTATGGAGAATTTAAGATTTGCAATGTAAAAAAATATATTTTTACTCAAACTTTGAATTCCGAAATTTGGTTTTCACGATTTTATAAATTTCAATTTAATAAAGTTGAAAAACGCATAAATTCTCCATACAAAATGTTTTAAAATGAAATATATGTATCAGGATAGCAGAATGCCCAAAGAGATATGTGGGTAGTTTGAATCATGAAATCCCAAATGCTATTTGTCTTGCTCACTCTCATACGCATGAAAGAAACGAAATGCATCTTCGTTTTTTTATGCAAAATTACTAACATGTTATAACGTTCGATACCTCCTAGCACACCTTGAGCTCCTGGTGCTTAATATTTTCAAAACATTTTGTATGGAGAATTTGGGATTTCTGCAATTGTAAAAGAAGTATTTTAATTTATTCGAATTCTGAAATTTGGTTTTCACGATTTTATAAATTTTAATTTAGTAAAATCGAAAAACGCATTATTTCTCCATACAAAATGTTTTAAAATGAAATCTAAGTATCAGGATAGCAGAATGCCCTAAGAGATTTGTGGGTAGTTAGAAGCATGAAATCCCAATTGCTACTTGTCTTGCTCACTCTCGTATGTATGTAAGAAACGAATAGTATTTTTTTATTATATAAAATTACTAATATGTTAAAACGTTTGATACCTCCTATCACCCCATGAACTCCTGGTGCTTGATATTTTCAAAGCATAATTTTGTATGGAGAATTTGGGATTTCTGAATTGAAATAAAATCAACGCCAACTTCGAATTCCGAAATTTGGTTTTCACGATTTTATAAATTTTAATTTAATAAAGTTGAAAAACGTACAATTTCTCCATACAAAAAGTTTTCAAATGAAATCTTAGTATCAGGATAGCAGAATGCTCAAAGAGATATGTGGGTAGTTTGAAGCTTGAAATCCCAATTGACATTGCTTACTCTCATATGTATGAAAGAAACGAAATGCATCTTCGGTTTTTTTATGCAAAATTACTATTATGTAACGTTCGATACCTCCTAGCACGCCTTGAACTCCTGGTGCTTGATATTTTCAAAACATAATTTTGTATGGAGAATTTGGCATTTCTGCAATGAAGTCAAAGCTAAACTTCGAATTCCGAAATTTGGTTTTCACGATTTTATAAATTTTAATTTAATAATGTTGAAAAACGCATATCTCCATACAAACTGTTTCAAAATGAAATCTATGTATCAGGATAGCAGAATGCCCAAAGAGGAATGTGGGTAGTTAGTTAAGCATGAAATCCCAATTGTTACTTGTCTTGCTCACTCTCATACGCATGAAAGAAACGAAAAGCATCTTCGCTTATTTATAGAAAATTACTAATAGGTATGTTTAAAACGTTCGAAACCTCCTAGCACGCCTTGAACTCCTGGTGCTTGATATTTTCAAAACATAATTTTGTATGAAGAATTTGGGATGCATTGAAAAAATATATACCTTACACATTTCGACTCAAACTTCGAATTCCGAAATTTGGTTTTCACAATTTTATAAATTTTAATTTATTATGTTGAAAAAACCGTAATTTCTCCATACAAAATGTTTTAAAATGAAATCTTAGTATCAGGATAGCAGAATGCCCAAAGAGATATGTGGGTAGTTTGAATTATGAAATCCCAAATGCTATTTGTCTTGCTCTCTCTTATATGCATGAAAGAAAAGAAAAGCATCTTCGTTTT
Organism: Lepidostoma basale; assembly: GCA_022606425.2. Classification (NCBI taxonomy): domain Eukaryota; kingdom Metazoa; phylum Arthropoda; class Insecta; order Trichoptera; family Lepidostomatidae; genus Lepidostoma; species Lepidostoma basale. The sequence continues at coordinate 3,267,281 of JAHDVF020001468.1, forward strand.
TTTATGAAAAATTACTAATATGGTAATTATACATCCTAGCACGCCTTGAGCTCCTGGTGCTTAATATTTTCAAAACATTATTTTGTATGGAGAAATTTGGATTTTCTGCATTTGTTTTCACGATTTTATAAATTTCAATTCAATAAAGTTGAAAAACGCAATATTCCTCCATACAATGTTTAAAAATGAAATCTTAGTATCAGGATAGCAGAATGCCCAAAGAGATATGTGGGTAGTTTTAATCATGAAATCCCAAATGCTATTTGTCTTGCTCACTCTCATATGTATGAAAGAAACGAATAGTCCTTTTTTTTTAAATAAAATTACTAATATGTTATTAACGTTCGATACCTCCTAGCACGCCATGAACTCCTGGTGCTGGATATTTTCAAAACATATTTTTGTATGGAGAATTTGCGATTTCTGTAGTGTAAAAATAAATATTTTAACTTAAACTTCGAATCCGAAATTTGGTTTTCACGATTTTGTAAATTTTAATTTAATAAAGTTGAAAAACGTACAATTTCTCCACACAAAAAGTTTTAAAATGAAATCTATATATCAGGATAGCAAAATGACCAAAGAGATATGTGGGTAGTTCGAAGAATGAAATTTCTACTTGTCTTGCTCACTCTCATACGAGTATGTATGAAAGAAACGAAATGCATCTTCGGTTTTTTTATACAAAATTACTAATATGTTTAAAACGTTCGATACCTCCTAACACGCCATAAAGTCCTGGTGCTTGAAATTTTCAAAATATTATTTTGTATGGAGAATTAGGGATGCATTGAAAAAATATATATGACTCAAACTTCGAATTCCGAAATTTGGATTTCACGATTCTTTAATTTTTAATTTTAAAAAAAGTTGAAAAAGCTTATTATTAAATCGTTACATACAAAAAGTTTTTAAATGAAATCTTGGTATCAGGATAGCAGAATGCCCAAAGAGATATGTGGGTAGTTTGAATCATAAAATCCCAAATGCTACTTGTCTTGGTCACTCTCATATGTATGAAAGAAACGAATAGTATTTTTGATATAACATTACTAATATGTTATAATGTTCAATACCTCCTAGTACACCATGAGCTCCTAGTGCTAGATATTTTCAAAACATAGTTTTGAATGGAGAATTTGGGATTTCTGCAATGAAAAAAAATATATCAAAGCCAAAACTTCGAATTCCCAAATTTGGTTTTCACGATTTTATAAATTTTAATTTAATAAAGTTGAAAAACGTATTATTTCTCCATACAAAAAGTTTTAAAATGAAATCTTAGTATCAGGATAGCAGAATGGACAAGAAGATATTTGGGTAGTTGATATTTGGGATATCTTGAAATCCCAATTGCTCATATGTATGAAAGAAACGAAATGCATCTTTGGTTTTTTTATGCAAAATTACTAATATGTAATAACGTTCGATACCTCCTAGCACGCCATGAACTCCTGGTGCTTAATATTTTCAAAGCATAATTTTGTATGGAGAATTTGGGATTTCTGTAAAAAGAAAAATAAATATTTCAACTTTTATTCGAATTCCGAAATTTGGTTTTCACGATTTTATAAATTTAAATTTAATAATGTTGAAAAACGCATTATTTCTCCATACAAAAAGTTTTAAAATGAAATCTATGTATTAGGATAGCAGAATGGACAAGAAGATATTTAGGTAGTTTGAATCATGAAATCCCAATTACTCACTCTCATATGTATGTAAGAAACGAATAGTATTTTTTTTAATATATAAAATTACTAATATGTTATAACGTTGGTTACCTCCTAGCACCCCATGAAGTCCTGGTGCTTGATATTTTCAAAGCATAATTTTGTATGGAGAATTTGGGATGCATTGAAAATATATTTTTCGACTCAAACTTCGAATTCCGAAATTGGGTTTTCACAATTTTATAAATTTTAATTTAATAATGTTGAAAAACGCATAATTTCTCCATACAAAATGTTTTAAAATGAAATCTATGTATCAGGATAGCAGAATGACCAAAGAGATATGTGGGTAGTTTGAATCATGAAACCCCAATTGCCACGTGTCTTGCTCACTCTCATAGGCATGAAAGAAACAAAAAGCATCTTCGCTTTTTTATGCAAAATTACTAATATGTTATTAACGTCCGATACCTCCTAGCACGCCATGAACTCCTGGTGCTTAATATTTTCAAAGCATATTTTTGTATGGAGAATTTGGGATTTCTGCAAAAGAAATATTTTAATTTATTCGAATTCTGAAATTTGGTTTTCACGATTTTATAAATTTTAATTTAATAAAATCGAAAAACGCATTATTTCTCCATACAAAATGTTTTAAAATGAAATCTATGTATCAGGATAGCAGAATGGTCAAGGAGATATGTTGGTAGTTGGAAGCGTGAAATGTTTCGGTTCTTAAAACCTTCCTTACTGTATAATGTGAATTGCACCGCCCATTAAATTGTTACAGAAACAATATTATTGGCAATATGCTCCCCTGGTACTCAATAATTTTTATGCTAAGAGTAGTGAGTGAATTGTTGTTTGTAGTGAATTGGTAGGTAAGTGGAAGAATTGTTGTTTGGTAGGTGAATGGAAAATTTGCAAGATAATTAAATATTTTAATGAATTATGTAATTAATCGATTTCATTTTATGACATGAACGAACGCATGTTTGTTTCCCAAAAAAGCCAAGATGACAGTGCACAATGGTGTTCTTGTGCCGACCTTTATGTATGGAAGTGAAGCATGGAACTGGCAAAAGAAGAATGAAAGTAGAATAAATGCAGTAAAAATGAGATCTCTAAGACGAATGTGTGTCGAATCTGTGTATGATAGAGTGACAAATGCAAGTATAAGAAGTGAATGTGGTGCGAATGAAAGTGTTATGAACAAAATAAGGAAAGGGTCATTAAGATGGTTTGGACACATGGAAAGAATGAGTGAAGACAGAATGGTAAAGAAGGTATATGTAAACGGCGTGAACGGAGGTAGAAAAAGAGGAAGGCCGAGGAAAACGTGGCACGATCAAATCAATCAAATATTGAATGTCGGTCACGTGAGGAGTCGGAGAAATCGACGTGCGTGCATGACAAGGTGTATGAATGTAGAGGAAGCGAGAGAAGTATGTCAGGACAGAACAGTGTGGCGTTCCATTCTTTCTGCCTACCCCTCCCGTAAGACGGCGAGATGGTTAGTTAGTTAGCATGTTTGTTTCTGTCATTTAAAATTAAGAAATAAACAAACAAAACAAAACAAACTAACCACGCCGTTTCCCCGCAGGGGTAGGCAGAGAGAATGGACCGCCACACTACTCTATCCTGACATACCTCTCTAGATTCCTCCACATTCATACAGCAAATCATACACGCACGTAGATTCTTCCGACTTCTGACATGACCAACCTTTAAAATTTGATTAATTTGGTGGTGCCATGTTTTTCTCGGTCTACCTCGACTCCTTACTCCATTTACATCGTTAACGTATACTTTTTTTAACCATTCTTTCTTCACCCATGCGCTGCATATGTCCGAACCATATGGAGCGGATTTCATAATCAAGCGATCCTTTCATAATTTTGTTCATAATACCTTCTTTCGCTCTACATTCAAATCAAATCAAATCAGTTTATTTCATCAACAGACATTACAAAAATTATTTTTAAGGCATCTATTGAGAACAGGTAAAATAATGTATTGTGTATAGTATACTACCAGAAACGCATAAGAGATGGTTCAACATTAGGAAGACAGGATACTCTCCAGAATTAAGAGCATTTGCCTTCTGAACGTACTTTCACTAACATGAAAGACGTCGATCTCCGAGGAGACCGCGTTTAGCAGACTAATTGCTCTTCCCACCGGTGTCACCAGAGGTTCCTAATATCAGCATTTGAGGTTCTGTCGCACATCGTTCTACAGTTAATCACAATTCCCTTATCTATTTTAAAGCCGTGTTTGCAACATATGCAACTGCGTTGAGATGAAGCCGTTAGAATATTCCGGTTATTTGGGTCGCTTTAAGCCTCTGCTGTCGAGATAAACGCCTGAAATATGATTCCATCTTAGGTTGATAGTCTTTAGATCTGTATGCAGTTGAAACTAGATAAAATATGCACATGAAAGCGTTGCAAATCGCCTAGAGCAGCGGTTCTCAAACTATTATAGCGACACACCAAATATTTTATACTTTCGTATGGACTACTTAATTTTTGGTGAGGCATTATTAAATATAGCATTAATACACTTTTTAATGTGTTTTTATACCACTTTATTTTTTAACAACCAGCCGATTTCGCTCTAACCGAAGTCCTTTTATTAAACTAATTCATTTGGAGCAAGTAGATGAGTTCGTGTATTTAGGTAGTATGTTTACAGTGGAGAGGGATATTGAAAGAAGGGTTGGGGCAGGCAACAATGTGAATGGTGCACTTAAAGTAGTCATCGCAAACAAAAACCTATCCAAAAAAGCTAGAATGGCAGTGGACAATGGTGTTCTTGTACCGACCCTTATGGAAGCGAAGCATGGAACTGGCAAAAGAAGGGTGAAAGTAGAATAAATGCAGTAGAAATGAGATCCCTAAGACGATTGTGTGGATACTCTGTGTATGAGAGAGTGTCGAATGAAAATATAAGAAGTGAATGCGGTGCGAATGATGGTGTTATCAACAAAATTATGAAAAGATCATTAAGATGGTTTGGACATATGGAAAGAATGGTAAAAAAAATTATATGTTGACGATGTAAATGGAACCAGAAATATTGGAAGACCGAGGAAAACCTGGCACGATCAAATAAATCAAATATTGAATGTCGGCCATGTGAGGAGTCAGAGAAATCGACGCGCGTGCATGACACGATGTATGAATGTTGTGGAAGCGAGAGAAATATGTCAGGAAAGAAAAGTGTGGCAGTCCATTCTTTCTGCCTACCCCTTCGGGGAGACGGCGTGATGGTTAGTTAGTTAGTTAGTTAGTTTTTATTACACTCTATTCTATTTGTAATATATTTTGAGAAAATAAACGTTTCATCGTTCCATGCTTCATTTACATAGAGTAGGTATAATTTTTTTTTTAATTGAAAAAAAAAAGACCAACACCAAAGATTTCAATCAATGATATTAGAATTTATTTTACAATCCTCAATTTGAGCTGAAAATAGCTCATTATTATGAAGAAGGAATCTGGTCGTGTCCAGGCTCGAACCCAAGTCCCCTAGATCAGGAGACAAGCGTTTTATCCCCTAGACCACCACCCGTTTCTTAAAAACTTTTCGTGTTGGAAGACAGATCCAACGTCTGTAATGTGCAGTGTCACGTGATCTCTCGAGATGAAATAGCTATTATTAAATCATAATTATATGTACTTGTTTATTTTATGATGTTTAAAGTTATAAATCACCTCTACATATTAACTCTAGACATTAAATAAAGATTTATATTATAGTTAGAGAAGCAAGACATGCATCCTGCTAATGGCATTCGAATTAATATATGATGAGATATGAAATCTCTTATCTAGCCTTTTTGGTAAAGACACGCAAAATAGATTGATTATTTTCTTCCTAAGGGGAGAAAAATACCACCTGCTTCGACTGATATTAATGGGTAAAGTAGAGGGACGTCGGAGAGTTGGTAGAAGGCAGCTGTCCTGGCTGCGGAATATTAAACAGTGGACAGGAATTACAAGAGTTCAGAACCTGTTCCAAGTGACACAGGACAGAGATGCCTTTGCTGCAGTGATCGCCAACGTTGGGGGGACCTGACACGGCACCGAAAGAAGAAGATTTTATTCCCTATTGAACCTCTCAAACATCCTCATTGTTCATACATCTTGACATACATGGAGTCCTCACGAGGCGAGATATTCCGTTATGCTGGAGAGGGTTCAGAAAAAAAAATCTGAGGTATCTCTACATGAGGGAGTATGGTAGTTATCCGTGGCTCTATCCCACGGCATTCCTTTTGGGAATGCTTGGGACCAACTGTCTGGGCATCTCATAACCCATTTCCTTAGATTAATCAGGGGATGTTTCGAGAACTCGGCCGTGCTGGAGGGTGTTCGGCTTTTTGTACCTGATAAATATCTCCAACAACCACGGCATAGATTGTTTTACCTACCGGCCCCCAGAACCAATCTGCCTCTGGTGACACTGGTGGGAAGAGCAATTAATCTGTTGAACGCGGTCTCCTCGGAGATCGACGTCTTTCATATTAGTGAAGGTACGTTCAGGGGACAAATACTCTCGACTTTAGAAAGTATCTTGACTTCCTAATGTCGAATCATCTCTAATGCGTTCCTGGTATTATGTTGTATGTGTATAATATTTTACCTGTACTCAATAGATGCCTCAAACATTTATGTTGTTTGTAATGTCTTTTGAGTAAATTAAATGATTTGATTTGATTTGAAAAGAGCTGAACCTCTGTAAGCCAAGATCCAAGTCCAAGTCCATATAGAGTCTGGAAAATTCAATCTTCATTAAAAAAAACTTTATGCTCTGGAAATACCCATAAAATCGTAAAACATACATATTATATATGTATTTTGTAGTTTTAATTTATAACAGGTCAGGACCATCAAGTATCTAGGCAAAGACCTGGTGGGAGGAGCTGATCTGCGGGAAGAAATACAAGCCCAAGGAAACAAGGCAGCTGCAATCTCTGGCGCTCTAAAATCCACAAAATGAAAAAACAAAGACATGGCCATTAAGAATAAGATAAGAATCTATAAAGCATGCGTAAGACCAATTATAACATATGGCGTCGAAGCAAGGGCATATACAGTAAGGACCAAACAAGTTTTGAGGACTTCCGAGATGAAGACACTGAGGACGATAGCAGGCAAGACACTGAGAGATCGCGTGAAGTAAACCAGTATAAGAGAGATATGTGAGGTTGAGGATATTATAATATGGAGCAGACAGCGAAAAAGGGACTGGTACGGTCATGATAAAATAATGGACGCCACCAGAATTCCCTGTATTGCATTACATAATCAGCCGCTTGCGACTCGTCCTCGTGGAAGACCTCCTAAAATATGTAAGGACAGCTGGGAGTCTACCTCACAGGAGGAGCAACACTCTGGAGAACATACCACATAGGTCTACAACAAGGACGAAGAATAAGAATTTATGTTTGACTTTAAATTATAACGATAAATACACATACAAAATTGCACATTACACGTGCAGAAATTAATAAGTTATAATTTATTATGCTAGGTTTATTCGAGGTAATAAGGTAAATTATTTAATATTTCTGCGAAGCGTTCTTATTTTATTATAATTGACGAACCCTTTACGAGCTTGCGCAATTGTGTATGTTTGTTAACGTGATTAAATTATATGATAGAAAAGCCACAAAAACATAAACTAACTAACTAACTAACCATCACGCCGTCTCACACTGGATCCATTTGGCAAAATCAGGGACTTAGGGGTCGAACTCCGAATTTTGCCCTGATTTTTTTAAATTAGGTCCTTTGTGTGATTCCAAACCACTTTTACATTTGAACTTTTCTTGATATAACTGCTAATTTCCAAGAAAAAAAATGTTATTGTTTTTTTTGTATGAAGCAAAACTGATTTTTTCAATTATTTCGGAATCAGGTGGATACGTCAAAACCAAACTTGGTAAGGATTATAGAAGGCATAATCTTCTACATTACTTGTTATGACATCTACTTCATATCTCTGCCCGTTTAAAAGCAGCAGACATTATAATTTTAATTAATTGTTACGAGTATAAAGTGGTTTCAGATTTTTTGTTAGATGCATAAATATGCTAAAATCACTCCATTCTTTTGTAAAGGAACGCGATGATAATTTATGCATCTAGCAAAAAATCCGAAACCACTTTATACTCATAATAATTAATTAAGATTTATAATGTCTGCTGCTTTTAAACGGGCAGAGATATGAAGTAGATGTCGGAACAAGTAATGTAGAGGATTATGTCCTCTATAATCCATACTAATTTTAGTTTTGACGTATCCACCCGATTCCGAAATAATTGCAAAAATCAGTTTTGCTTCATACAAAAAAAAAATAACATTTTTTTTCTTGAAAATTAGCTGTTATATCAAGAAAAGTTTAAATGTAAAAGTGGTTTGGAATCACACAAAGAACCTATTTTAAAAAAATCAGGGCAAGATTCGGAGTTCGACCCCTAAGTCCCTGTTTTTGCCAAATGGATCCAGTGTGCGTCTCTCCGAAGGAGTAGGCAGAGAGGATGGACCGCCACTTCTATCGCTCGAGCGTTTTAATTTAATTTCATTTCATTTAAAGTGCACAATGGTCTTCTTGTACCAACCCGTATTTATGGAAGCGAAGCATGGAACTGCCAACGGAAGGATGAAAGTAGAATAAATGCAGTAGAAATGAGAGCTCTTAGACCAATGTGCCAAATTATTCTTAGCATTTGACTCGTTTCCAGCCCTTCTCATTACCTCGATGGTTTTAAATTAATTAATTAATTGATTTAAATAAAAATATTGGATATTGAAAGAAGGGTTGGGGCAGGCAACAAAGTGAATAGTGCACTTAAAGTTGTTATCGCAAACAAAATCGCATCCAAAAAAGCTAGAATGGCAGTGCACAATGGTGTTTTTGAAGCGACCCTTATGTATGGAAGCGAAGCATGGAACTGGCAAAAGAAGGATTAGAGTATAATAAATGCAGTAGAAATGAGATCTCTTAGACGAATGTGTGGATACTCTGTGTATGATCGAGTATCAAATGAAAATATAAGAAGCGAATGCGGTGCGAATGATGGTGTCATGAACACAATAATGAAAGGATCATTAACATGGTTTGCACTCATGAAAAGAATGAATGAAGAAAGAATGGTAAAAATGTATTATATTATATATGTTTACGATGTAAATGGAACTGGAAATAGAGGGAGACCGAGGAAAACGTGATACAATCAAATAAACCAAATATTGAATGTCGGCCATGAGAGGAGTCAGAGAAATCGACGTACGTGTATGACACGATGTATGAATTTTGAGGAAGCGAGAAAAATATGTATTCTTTTAAAATTTGGCAGCTATACGCTTTCAAAGTTCGAGCGTCCCTATTGAAAAACCCCATACAAGTAGCGTGAATGGAAAAAAAATGTCGCGGAAGGCCAAAAAAGACATGGCATGACCAAATCGATCAATTATTGAATGGTGGCCATGTTCGAAGTAAGAAAATCGAAGAGTCTTGCATATTATGTTTTTCGCTCTTTTTATTATTTTATTACTAACTTACCATCACGCCGTTTCCCCGGAGGGGTAGGCAGAGAGGATGGATCATCACATTGTTCTATCCTGACATAACTCTCGCGCCTCTTCTACATTCACACATCGTGTTGATTTAGCAAAGATATTGCTCTACCTACCGGCATAACCATTTGGAGGTTGGTTCTGCATCGTGGGATTCGACACTCTATCATACACAATTATTCCACGCATTCGTCTAAGATCTTATTTCTAATGCATTTGTTCAGACTAAAGATAGTGTGAGAATCAAATTGTCTTCACCGGGAATCAAACCCGGGACCTTCAATGTAGGGGTCTTAGCAGTTGCCACTCTTCCACGAGTGTAGTACCTATACTGATACCCAACACTGTTCTTTCTGAAGCTCTTTGGTCAACTCTTAAATTAATGGCGTTTCTTCGAAATAATGTTATCTGGTTATAAACTACGCATAAGGAAATATGATGTGTTCTTTCGTCATCTTTGCCAGAGCCGGTTAGTAATATAGTTGTTCTATGTAATAGTTCCATTAAAATGCTTGGATTTGTTTTTAGGAATGTCAAAATATTTTCGAACACACAGTAATTCGGGTGTTGTATAATTCCCTGGTAAGAAGTCGGCTGGAATATAGATCCGAAATTCTCAGATGGTGGAGCGAGTGCAGAAAAAATTTCAGCGCTTTCTTTACCTCAGGGAGCGCGGTTATTATCCGTGGCTCTTTCCGACTGAATTCTTGCTAGGTATGCTAAGCTACCAATCATTGGAGAGAAGGAGGAATATCCACTTGGGAGTTCACTTCTTTCAGCTGATTGGCGGCCGTATACAAAACTCGGATGTCCTGAGTGATGCAGGTCTATTTGACCCTGATTTGAACCTTTGTCAAAGAAAGCACAGATTGGTTTATTTGCCGCGCTGCAGAACCAACCTGGCAATGGTTATGCCTGTGGGTAGGGCAATCTTATTGCTTAATCGGATCGCCTCGGAGGTCGACATATTTCGTGATAGTGTGAGTTGCCTCAGGGATGCAATATCAATGTTATGATTATTTCTAATTCTTAAGCTTATTTTTATGTATTCTCTAACAAACAAACAAACAAACAAACCATCACGCCGTTTCCCCGCAGGGGTAGGCAGAGAGAATGGACCGCCACACTACTCTATTCTGGCACACCTCTCTAGCTTCCTCCACATTCATACATCGAGTCACACACGCACGTCTATTCTTCCGGCTTCTGACATGACCAACTTTTAATATTTGATTAATTTGGTCATGCCATGTTTTCCTCGGTCTACCTCGACTCCTTACTCCATTTACATTGTTAACGTATACTTTTTTAACCATTCTTTCTTCACCCATGCGCTCCATATGTCCGAACCAACGAAGCGAACCTTTCATAATTTTGTTCATAATACCTTCTTTCGCTCGACACTCCTTCCTAATATCAGCATTTGAGATTCTGTCGTACATCGTTCTACCACACATACGTCTTAGGGACCTCATCTCTACCGCATTTATTCTGCTCTCATCTTTCTTCTGCCAGTTCCATGCTTCGCTTCCATACATAAGGGTTGGAACCAGAACTCCATTGTGAACGGCCATTTTCGCTTTCATTGATAAATTCTTGTTTCCAATAACTACTTTTAAAGCTCCATTCACTTTGTTACCCGCACCAACCCTTCTTTCAATATCACTGTCCGTTCGGCCATCCGCTGTGAACATGCTATCTAAATACACAAATTCACTCACCTGTTCCAATTTCTCTTCATTTACACTTACATTACAAACTGTAATTTGCTCTTCCCTTTCAAAAACTAACACCTTTGACTTTCCGACATTCATCATTAAATCGTTCGACTTGCATACCTTATACATTCTGGACACCAAGACTTGTAATTCTCTATATTCTCTGTATTCTCTATATTCTCTATATCTCTATATATCTCTATATTTAATTCTCATAATGTAATTGCAAAAGATCTGGAAATATGTCTGTAATGTTTTTAATTTTTATTTAAATAAATAAATGAAATTAAATGAAAATAACAGAATCAGCGAGTGGTATGGGCGTCGCGTTTCTGGTAGCCTCGCTCCTATAGACTCTCGTATATGGAAGTGAACAACGGAACTGGCAAAAGAAGTGAAAAAATTAGAATGAATGCAGTAGAAATGAGATCTCTTAGACGAATGTGCGATAAATCCATATATGATAGAGTGTCAAAGACGGTTTGAATACGTGTAAATAATAAAGGAAGGGGGGAGGGCAAAGAGGATAGACCGCCATACTGTTCTATCGCTCGCGCCTCTTTTACAATCACACACCGTGACACGCACGCTCGTCGATTGTTCTTACTTCGAACACGCCCGCCTTTCAGTAATTAAATTATTTTGTCATGCCATGTCTTCCTTGGCCTTCCTTGCTTTTTTTTTCATTCACAATACTTATCTTTTTAACCATTCTTCCCTGATCCATTTGTTCCGTATAACAAAACCATCTTAGTGACCATTTCTTATTTTTATTTATCACGCATTCATCCGTCATACATTTCTTTTTTACTTCATCGTTAGGTTTTCTATAATACGTTGTTTTTAAGCACATTCTTCTTAACCCTCCCTTCTTGCTTCGTTACTTCTAATAACTATCAATATCTCTATAAATATAATATAATAAATACAATGTTAAGATTTTAGGTATTCCTCCATAATATATTTACGCATTGATTTAAAAAATAATATCGATAATAATCAGAATTTATCGGGTACATCGAAGGTATTTTGTGAACATCGGAAACAATTCGCGTATAAACAGCGCTGCGAATGCGCGACACTATATTCGCATCTCACTCTTGCATACTTCACTGTGGAAGCGCGAGGAGCTCAATGTTCTCACTGCCGCCGGCAGTAGCTCTCGGGCTTGCAACCGGAGTGGACCTATGCCCGTTCCGTGAGCGTTGCTAGATGTTTTTTTTTAATGTTTTCATCAAATAAATCTCAATTATTATAATTTTTGACTTCAATTATAATTAATTAAGGGGATTTGCTATAAATGCTATTATTTTTTCGATTTAAAATCGCTAATTTTTGATCGCGTACTGACACCTAACACCGGATTTATTTTAGCACCGTAAGGTAAAGGTATTTAATAAAAGGTCGAAAATAATAGAATTGAATAATATAGACCTAAAACTGAGAATACTCCCCGTCAAGACCTATGTATGGAGTATATTGATGTACGGCTGCGAGACATGGTGCCTATCCGAAAGAGATAAACGGAGACTAGAGGCTTTTGAGATGTGGTCTTATAGACGACTATTAGGAATTTCCTGTAGAGACCACATCACGAATGAGGAGGTTCTCCAAAGAATCGAAGGAGGAAGGCATCTGCTCAGGACCTTGTCCGAAAGGCGTGCAAGATGGATCGGCCATGTAATACGACAAGAAGGTCTCTTGCATGCCATAATGGAGGGTATGACCAAGGGGAGAAACTCTATGTGACGCCCACGCCGAAAGTACCTGGAGGACCTGTTGGTGGACGTGCCCTGCTCATCATATCAAAAGAGCCGCACAAGACAGGGAAGGATGGAAGAGTAGAATAGAAGAAATTGCTGCAAACCAATTCCAGGATTGAAACTTTCTGACTTATTACTAAGGTAAAGGTTAGTAATCTAATTTGTATGACATTAATCCTACTTTTATCTTTCTTCTGCACACTCCAAGCTTCATTAAAAATCCAGGGCCTCTTGCTAACGGTTGCTACAGGTCTCGCCTTGGCTTAATCCGGCCCTGATCATTGTCTTGCCAATAGATGGATATACTTCACATGTTGTCTTACAGCTGATGGAATTATCCTTGACTTTAGTTAAGTGCGCACAAACTTATCATTGATGAATCTAATTGTTCGGAAACGGACACAATTCTCTTTATTAGACGCTAACTACTTTACCAGTGCGCCACCGAGCGTCTCAAACGAGACCAGATATGACCAATTAGCACCAACTTTATCATATTTATTGTATTTTGAACATGATTTAAAACTCTATATTAAATAATTAACAACAACAAACTGTCATACCGTTTCCTCGTAGGGGTAGCCAGAGAGAATGGACCGCCATACTACTCTATCCTGACACACCTCTCTAGATTCCTCCATATTCATACAGCGGTCATACACGCACGTCGATCTTCCGACTTCTAACATGACCAACCTTTAAAATTTGATTAATTTGGTCATGCCATGTTTTCCTCGGTCTGCTTCGACTCCGTACTCCATTTACATCATTAACGTATACTTTCTTAACCACTCTTTCTCCATCCATGCGCCCATATGTCCGAACCAACGCAGCGATCCTTTCGTAATACCTTCTTCCGCTCTACATTCCATTCTTATATCAGCATTTGAGATTCTGTCGTATATCGTTCTACCACACATACGTCTTAAGGGACCTCATCTCTAACTAACTAACTAACTAACCATCACGCATAACCAAATAACACCATCCTCTGACTCCTCACATGGCCGACATTCAATATTTGATTTATTTGATCGTGCCACGTTTTCCTCGGTCTTCCTCTATTTCTGGTTCCATTTACACCATTAACATATAATTTACCTCATCTCTACCGCATTTATTCTGCTCTCATCCTTCTTGTGCCAGTTCCATGCTTCGCTTCCAAACATTAGGGTTGGGGCAGAACTCCGTTTTCGCTTTCATTCATATATTCTTGTTTCCAAGTACTATTTATATAATTAATACGAATGAATAAATTCATAACGATGTAAATGGAACTAGAAATGTTAATAAAAGGGTTATTAAGATGGTTTGGACACATGAAAAGAATGAATGATGAAGAGAGTATAATATATTATATAGACGACGTAAACGGAATAAGAGATAGAGGAAGACCGAGGAAAACGTGGCATATGAAACAAATCAAATATTGAATGAGCATGACACGATTTATGAATGTTGAGGAGCGAGAGTAGTATGCCAGGAAAGAAGAGTGTGGCATTCAATACTCTCTGCCTACCCCTTCGGAAAGACGGCGTTAGTTAAAAAGAGTAAGTTAGTTTTACATATATTTATTTTTCAAAAGGAATTCACTCTTTGTACATACATCTGTATGATTTTTTTTTATTGTTACATACGAGTACATACGATTTTTTTGGAAGAGTTAACCTTCAACCAACCATTGCCGCTGCAGAAAGTTCAGTTTTATATTTTTAGTTTCAAGCCATATTTTCAGCCATACGATATTGAAGCGGGCGAATATTGACGTGGATGTATATTGACGCGGATGAATTTTGACACGGACGAATATTGACGAGGACGAATATGGACCAATATTTATATTTGATCACGTCAATATGGACGAATATTGACGTGGAAGAATATTGAAGTGTACGAATATTGAGGTGAACGAATATTGAGAGTGACGTATATAGACGTGGACCAATATGGACGAGGACGATTATTGACATGAACGAAAATGGACGTGGATAAATATTGACGTGGACAAATAATGATAAAGATGAATATGGGCGTGAACGAATATTGACGTTAACGTATACAGGCGTGGACGTATATTAATGTGAACGAATATCGACGTTGTCGAATATTGTCATGGACGTATATTGACTTGGACGAACATTGACTTGGACGAATATTGAATTGGACGAATATTGACGAGGACGAATATTAACATGAACGAATATCGGCATGAACGTATATTGACATGAACGAATATTGACACTGACGAATATTAACGTGGAGGAATATTGACGAGAACGAATATTGACATGGACGAATATTGGCGTGGATGTTTATTGACGTGGACGAATATTGACATGGACGAATATTAACGTGAACGAATATCGGCATGAACGTATATTGACATGAACGAATATTGACACTGACGAATATTAACGTGGAGGAATATTGACGAGAACGAATATTGACATGGACGAATATTGACTTGGACGAATATTGACGTGGACGAATATTGACATGGACGAATATTAACGTGAACGAATATCGGCATGAACGTATATTGAGATGAACGAATATTGACACTGACGAATATTAACGTGGAGGAATATTGACGAGAACGAATATTGACATGGACGAATATTAACGTGAACGAATATCGGTATGAACGTATATTGACATGAACGAATATTGACACTGACGAATATTAACGTGGAGGAATATTGACGAGAACGAATATTGACATGGACGAATATTGGCGTGGACAAATATCGATTTGGACGAATATTAAATTGAACGAATTGGACGAATATTGACTTGGACGAATATTGACATGGACGAATTGGATATCCACAGTATTTTTAACGTTCTCTTGCCGGTGCTGTTTGGCCGAGAAGCCCGTTTTTAAAGTAAAAAATTAAGGTGTTACACTTGTATTCGTAAAAGTGAGTTGTGCATACATTATACATTTTATTTGTCATGCTTTGTTTCGTCAGAGCAGCTTGCGGATGGCCGGTTCGCTCTCTGCCTCCTAACGGTAATTATTGCCCAACACTAGTTCCGACTCATTTCTCTTGGAAAAGAAAATCTTGACACGAGAATCGAACCCGGAATCTCTTGATTTTAAGTCGTACACCCTACCAGTGCATCATAAACAATTTCGTCATCAATCCAATCTGATCCAAATACAAGAAGTGAATGCAGTGCGAATGAAACTTTGAGTTGTCATCGCAAACAATAGTCTATTCAAAGCATGGAACTGCTAAAGAAGTATGAAAGTAGAATAAATGAAATGAAAGTCAAGAGACATCATCAGCTGTCCCTTGTGTCCGAGGAAGACTGTCCTTCACGGTTGTGGGTCTGCATGTGACTGAAGAGCCCGATACTGGACCCACAAATTCTGGGGCATCTGGGGCAGAGGAAGGCGCCTGTAATGGATCCGTCATCGTCTCCCAGTGGTGACCTCCTGACCATCGTGTGGGCGTTTCCCTTGGGTAAGCTGAGAGTACATAATCTTCCTTGGGAGTCTTGTCTCAGGCTATTCCGACGTGTCTGTTCAGATCATCCTTCCACCGTAGTTGCGGTCGCCCTGCACTTCTCTTCGCCGTCATCGGTCTACAAGTTGTGAAATCTGCTGATGTATGAGAAATAAGACATAATTGCTGTCATACAAAATTTCCACGGAAAACTATATGACCAACAGACCCCAGCACCTTGACAACTGAGAGAAAGTAACCAGCGATTGAACATGAGTTCAGAGGAAATTCCAGAAGTAACGCAAGCAAAAGTCAGAGCTGCACTAGAATAATTAAAGAACAGGAAAAGTCCAGGAGAAGACAAAATCACTGCAGAAATGCTCAAATATGGTGGAAATCCTCTAGAAGATGCGTTATGTGTTCTCCTTAACAAATGCTTAGACGAAGAGAAAATACCAGAGAGATGGCAAAATCAATCTAATATGATACAAATACAAGAAGTGAATGCAGTGCAAATGAAACTTAGAGTTGTCATCGCAAACAATAGTCTATCCAAAGCATGGAACTACAAAAGAATGATGAAAGTAGAGTAAATGTAATGAAAGTCAAGAGTCTGTTTTCTGAACGCACTCCGAGTAAATCATGTTCCACTGACCGATTGCTCCTTCCATCGCCATCAATAGAGGCAGGTTAGTTCATGCGGCCGGGAGAAAGAACAATGGCTGGCGCTATTGGAGATAACTCGGGAGCAAAATAACATGGGACGGTCGGTCTAAGAGCGAGGTCGACAGCCGTATACATCAGGCTAGGCTTGCATTTAATAAAAGGTCGAAAATAATATAATCAAATAATATAGACCTAAAACTGAGAATACTCCTCATCAAGACCTATGTATGGAGTGTCCTGATGTACGGCTGCGAGACATGGTGCCTATCCGAAAGGGATAAGCGGAGACTAGAGGCTTTTGAATGTGGTCCTATAGAGACTCTTTGGAATTTCCTGGAGAGATCATCACGAATGAGGGAAGTTCTTCAAGGAATCGAAGGAGGAAGGCACCTGCTCAGGACTTGTCCGAAAGGCGTGCAAGATGGATCGGCCATGTAATACTCAGAAGGTCTCTTGCATGCCATAATCGAGGGTATGATCGAGGGGACAAACTCTAGGGGACGCCCACGCCGAGAGTACCTGGAAGACCTGTTGGTGGACGTACGCTGCTCATCATATGCAGATCTCAAAAGAGCCGCACAAGACAGGGAAAAATGGAAGAGAATAATGGAGGAAATTGCTGCAAACCAATCCCAGGATTGAAACCAGAGAAAAGAAGATTGGAGATATCGGGAACCAAAATACCCACACCCTCCAACGCGGTCATCAATACAATATATTCCGTGATTAATCTAAAGAAATGGGTATGTGAAATCTGTCTCTTCGAAGCTACAGAAAATTAGAAGCTAACATTCCCAAAAGAAATGTGATGGGATAGAGCCACGGATAGCAACCATATTCTGTCTGTCCGAGTTTCTGTGGCCGGTTCTCGGTCGCCACTCCAGGGTGCATCTGGTCCACTGATCATCCGTTGTCCTCGCTATCTTCTTCTTCCACAGACTATTCCCGTCCACTCTTGGACAAAGGCCTCCTTTATTCGCTTCCATGTCATTCCGTCTTGTGAAGACTGCATGCAGGTTATTCCGACGTGTCTGTTCAGATCATCCTTTCACCGTAGTTACGGTCGCCCTGCACTTCTCTTTGCCGTCCACGGTCTCCAAGTCAGCAGTCTTCTTGTCCATTTTTCATCTAAGCTTCTGGCTACGTGACCTGCCCATTGCCATTTTAGAGTCGCCACCCGGTGGATGATGTCAGTGATCTTTGTTTTTTCTATCACCGTATCGGCTCTGACTCTGTCTCTTAGGCTTATTCCTAACATGGCTCTTTCCATGGCTCACTCATGGATCACTCGTAGTTTCTCGGCACTTTGTTGAGACAATGTTACAGTTTCAAGACCATAAGTACCAACTGGCAGAACGCAGGCTTCATAGACTTTTCGTTTCAGGTTAATCGGTATTTTCCGGTTTTTAAGGTTGGTAACTCATGTTCCCGAAAGCTGCCCAGCTTAGTCCAATTCTTTTTT
>JAHDVF020001470.1:0-358802 GCA_022606425.2 Lepidostoma basale
TAGAATGTATCGTAGACTGTACGGAATAATTCGTCTTTGGATCTGCGTTCAGGAGAGAAATTACGTCAGCTGAAGCCTTCTACATGAGAGATGATTGGTCTTACATTTCACTTTTATAAATTTTATGTATAATATTAAAACTTTGTGTTTGAAATAAACAAAATACTCACCGAGATCATTTTGATATCGCGGTAGAAAAAAAACATAATCATAATTAAAAGTGAAGCCATTAACGGGACAAAGGCGCTTCGCTTACATTCCGCAGTTAGAAATGTGTTTATTAAATTTAATGTAATGCAATTAAAACACTTGGGAGTGAGTGACCGCAAAGGCGACGAGAAAAATGGCTCGGAATAACTATTTTAATATCGCTCTGATGGTTATACCTGCGGAGAGGCACTGCTGTTATAATATAATATAATGAAGACATATATTTTTATTTGCGCTGCTTAGTCGCTACGATGTTCGCAATTATTTCATTTTACGCCAAACATCTATGTATATGAACATATAATTCTTCTTTCCTCTAATCTTATATAGATATAGGCCGCTTCCATTTTTCTCCAACTCCAAATACTCGTCCCTGTTTTTTCCTGTCTTCGTGGCGGCTAGAAACAACATCTGTTGTTTAGGTTAGGGTGGCTGAAAATAAAGATAACAACCCTTCTGGAAAGCGTGGTATCTAGATGCAAAAATTCATTAATAAATATAACCATCCACTCGAACAATATTTATATATTTGAAACGCTAAATTACTGGGTGATGAGAGACACGCGCTGTTGCAGATGCACAGAAATGAAAAGACTGGCTGGAGACAAAACTGTGTAGAAGGAAGCTTGTTGCAGACCAATCCACAGGATTGTAACCACGAAGAAGTAGAATAAATAATCTTGACTGCACTTTAAAAAAATTAAAAATCTTGTTTTATTTATTGTTGCTTTAATAAAATATATATTTTAAAGTATTAATATTTGATGTCTTATTTTATCCATTATACAAACACTATAAATTTACATAAGTAATATTTATAGATTCCATGTATCGCCTTGACAGAACATTGGTAATATGATTTTGACATTTGAAAAATATTATTATTAAACGATACGAGTCAACCATAAATATTTTAATAAATGTCTGTAAAACACGAAGCTCCATTAGATAATTTTATGACCCATGCTTTTAAAAGAGATTAATATAATAAATTATAATAACATATGAAATATTATTATCCTTATAATGAATTTGTGAAAAAAAGAAAAATATATAGTCCATGTCGTTCTTTCGACGATGAATCTAAATTATGCGATGAAGTGGAAAAAAAGTGTTGTAATATATAACAAAAATATTATTGTTTAGTTTAATACATTTAAGGTGCATAATAATATTACTAAGTGGTTATTCAAA
The DNA here is from genome assembly GCA_022606425.2 of Lepidostoma basale. Lineage (NCBI taxonomy): Eukaryota > Metazoa > Arthropoda > Insecta > Trichoptera > Lepidostomatidae > Lepidostoma > Lepidostoma basale. The sequence goes on from JAHDVF020001470.1 coordinate 1,405, forward strand.
TACAAGATATATTATTTGGTTTAGTTTTGCAATAGATCAGCATGAAACATGATATAGATTTATCCTGAATTATAGAAGAAAGTTTATTTACTACGCATCTAGTCTTATAGGTGTGCAGAAACTTTCTTCAATATTTAACGAAGTTTCTAAGGATAAAACAAGTTCATATTGGATGTCGATCTACGGCAGATCGCCGCTTATAGCTTGGTAATGCACGCCGCTGGTACTTATTGTAAAATAATACATGTTGCCCTCATAGATTTGTGACAGAATGCGAAATAAACGAAAAAAAAAGCTCATAACGCATACATCTAATTTGTAGTGTTCTAGAAAAATGAAACGAATAAACAACGCAGTCAACATATTTAAATAAAATTTCAAACACTTACTATGGTAGGATTTAATCCTTTGATAAATAATTCACATAGGATAAGTCACTTATTTAGCTAACATGATATATTTTATAGTGAAATAAAAATAAGGGCGGAATAGGGAATGTTATATTTCATAAAGCGTGCGCTTAACCCAACCAATGACAAGTCATAAGTCCTGTTAACGCCTCGACCACCATATTCTGTTTCCAAATTGCATCTTCGTCTCTATTGAGATACAATTAATCCTTAAAATGATAACCCGTAATGGGTAAAATCCAGTATTCGTCTACAAGTATTTGTATACATTCAAAATGTAAAGACTTTCAGAAAAATTATCAGAGAGCAAAACATTCAGTTTTGGATACAAGGAGGGTTCAAGGTACACTTATATAATCCTGGTCGCATGCAGATCTGGGACGTTAACAAATGACATAAATTTGCATTAAGTAAATATCAAACGCACAAGGATTGAATAATTTGATGATCAGTGAGATATGTATATTGTGGTTTAGACCATCATACGGAGACGCAGAGGTGGTCGGAAGGATGGCATCTCCAGGCTACTCTCACCGGTCACGTGACGCGCGTCCTGGCTCACACCTCTGGCGGTGAGCCGCGAAGAGAGATTTTGAATATATTTTCTTATTTTCACCTCGGTTACGTCACCGGCCGGCCGCACAATCCCACCATAATACATTTCCCCGCGCGGAGAAAGTGATTGGTGAAAAACTGCATGCACGGGTATTGTACATACCCGCTTGGTGTGTGTTTATGCAGAATCGCCGGCTTATTTATTCTATTGTTATTTTAATAGGTGTTAATTCAAATGGAAATACGTGAAAATTGCCCCTCAAATAAAATACGTGTGTTACGTAATTGATATAAACTGAAATATTATTAAATAAATAACGGAATTAAACGTGCGGCAATTTTATCGAATATTCCAGGCATTTAACGTTAATGGTTAACGTGAATGATGCACTTAAAGTTGTCAAACAAAAACCAATCGAAAAAAGCTAAAATGGCAGTGCACACTGGTGTTCTTTTACCGACCCTTATGTATGGAAGCGAAGCATGGTACTGGCAAAAGAAGGATGAAAGTAGAATAAATTGCAGTAGAAATGAGATCTCTTAGACGAATGTGTGATACTCTGTGTATGATAGAGTGTTGAATGAAAATATAAGAAGTGATATATTAACGATGTAAATGGAACTTGAAATCACGATAAAATCAATCAAATATTGAATGTCGGACACGTGAGGAGTCAAAGAAATCAACGCGCGTGTAGGAAGCGAGAGAAATATGTCAGGAAAGAAAAGTGTGGCAGTCCATTCTTTCTGCCTACCCCTTCGGAGAGACGGCATGATGGTTCGTTGGTTAGTTAGTTAGTTCTAGGCAATTTCTAAATGAACTTTGTTTGTATACTAATCGAAAAATATATGAGTCGCTACACCTACACATTATCCGAATAGATACAAATGAATTGAAAGATTTTTGTTAATCATAACGATTAATAAAAACTTAAACATATTTAGCGAAAGTTATGTCCCGGTCAGTAGAATTAGAAGTGATCCCGACGGGTATTCTTATGATGTGCCAAATTTCTGATTCAACGAATGCAATGACACAATTACATGTATTTATTAATTTATAAGTTTACAATACATTATAATAGTATTAAAAAGATGTATTAATTTATTTTTTAATAATAAAAAAAACGCGATAATGTTCCGAATTTAAATGCAAAATAATTATAAATATCTCCACAGAGTTAACAATAATTACACAAAATGAGGTAATATTGTTTAATTCTTATTTCACAGTAGCGGTATTGTTGTTTTTAGTGAAATAAGTGTGCCGTGCGAAAATTCTGTAACTCAAACCATAAACTTAATCAGATTGAACTAAATTCACTTGGGTCTTACCCACCTGAATCGGTAATGATACTTAATAATTTTTACGAGTTAAAGTGCTTTTAAATACGAGCTCTTAAATATGATTTTCATTTTCTTGCTAATATAACAATGTAATTATAGAACTTTAATGATGGCTAGAACACATTATTATAAATTCTGATTCTAAGCAATACCTACATAACTGTTACATATTTTTAGAGAGATTTTTAAATAATAAATCCATTGATTTATTATTTTATATTTATACACCAAACAATTTTTTCTTAAGTTACATGTGGCTTTATAGTACTTTATATTCTTCTTCTTTCTTTTTTTACTCCAATTTTACTCCATTGTTGGATATATGCCTCTTTTAACCGCCTTACCTTCAGGTAATTTTAACCGCCTTACCTTCAGGTTTTTTATTAATGAATATATTTTTTAAATTACGAAACGTCAAATACTCTGCCGCTCACTTCGCCTGCCCCTTGTAAAACTATCATATTTATGAAGACTTGTACTCAAGTGTTGTTGGCACACGCGCGTATCCCTAACAGTTTGTAAATTTTAGGTACATTACTTTTTCTCAAGCGCGTACGTGATACGGGATAGCGCAGAATGGTACAGTCAAAGTGAACGTATCACGTACGTTCAAATACGTAGGGTGGTAAAAGTCTTCCAACTTACGATTGTTACTTACGACGTTGAATAACATCATCCGTCTACCTTTTCTGTGGTTTTCCTATTCCTATTCTGTTGTTTCAAGGCCTCCACTTCAGGATTATAGGTGACCACTTAAGCTCACCCTGTCTCGCTACATGCTCCGCCCACTGCCATTTTAACTATGCTGTTCTTTCTGGGATTTCGGTAACCTTTGTTCAACGTCTTATCTCCTCATTTCTATCACGGATACTGACGCCCAACATATGTGTTTCCATTGCTAGCTGAACACACTTAATCTTTTGTAAGCTTCTGACAGTGAGGGACATTGTCTTTTCCACACGAGTCATAGACTTTAGTTTTCAGGCTTATAGACACTTATAGAACTGTATCTACGTGTTCACAAATTTTTAAATTAACAAACATCCCATTATCTAAAAGACCTTTACATGGTCATTGACTGAACATGCTCTAGTCTACGTTGCGATCTAAGTAAGATATTTTTAAATACGTTTGAAAGTTTGTGTACTGCATCTTCTATATTGTTTCATGGAATAATCAATCATCTTATAATATAAGTCTGAAGAACGAAAAAGATTAAAGAGGTATTCAGGAAATCATAATAAAATATAATCTTAAAAAAAAATCGATGACCAGCTTTTTATAGCAGCTTATCTTTCAGCTTTGAAATACCTTCCTGGTGACCTCAGATGCATAGTGAATATATCACAATTACGTCCAAGAATAATGACACGTATTTAAAACTATCGTGTCTTTATATGAAGTATTGACCCATACAATCTAAATTGCACTACTATAAAAATTTACTTACAAGCAATTTAGATGATTTATTCATTAAATGTCAATATATTTATTTATATACTATAAGGCAAGAATGCAGTATCGAAATATGAAACTCTAATGTTATTTTTATTCAAACACGTTTGCAGCCCAGAAAGATATAAAAATAACCTAAATTGATAATTGATATGCAAATATTTTAAGTAAAATAAAACCCGATAAAAAGTCCGCCATTCTGTCATTGTTGTATAAAAATATTTCAAGTTAACGACGCGAATAAGAGACACTTAAAATAGAATTTTGTAAATTGTTGTTGTCCTTGGAGTTCCAGGAGCCAATAAATACTAGGCAAAACCCACTAGCTGACTCAGGAATGGTAGGAGTCATATAATAATTACGTTCACGAGAAATGTGACGGGTGAAATATTTGAATGTTCAGAGAATCATTTTGAAGTTCATTTGAACAAAATATTATTTATTAACACCAATAATTTATTCACGGTATTGTCAAAAAAAATCATGTATACCAATCACAAATTAGTTTTTTGTTTACAAAAATCACTTTCTATTATTAAAACACATTCTATAATATTTAAATATACATACATATACAACAACTAAGAAACTAAGCAGACCAAAAACTATGGATTATTAGTTTGAAATTGAAATTGAATTATTTATTATTCCAAATTAACATTACAAATATGAATACATTTAAGTCGCCGCTTTGGAAGAATGCATCAATATACACGTGAACAATTATAATACTACACTAATGAGGCTGAATACTTTTCAATATTAGAGAATTTTTCTTTTTAACATTGTTTTATCTAATAGTTCATATTTTTGGCCGAAACACTATGATACTCTAACATTACAAACTGTTAAATTAAAAAAAAGTTTTATGTATCACAATTGTATTTTTATTTTACGCAACAGCTGTTTTGTCAACCTATGTTGGCATCATCAGCTGTCGCGTAAAATAAAAATACAACTGTGACACATAAAACATAGTTTTTTAATTTAACAGTTTATATTGTTTTTTCACTTTGAAAAATATCGATATTCTAAGCGATACGATAATATAATATTTTCCTAAAGTGAGGTGAAATAATAAATCATGATGAAGATGTTGGACCTGTGTCGTGTTGAAGATAGTGCCCACATATCCTGGATCCAGAAGTCACGCGTTCTACCACCATAATTAAAATTTGAGTATGAGAATGAACCGTTATTTTTTATAGTTACGTATTTCCATCAATTACCAAATATTATGTATTACTTTGAACACGATTCAACTAGTTGTTCTCTTATATAATTTTTCACGTACCTTATTTAAAAAAAAATGTATTCGAAATTTCATGGTTGAATTTCATTGTAAATAACGACAAAATATAGTATATATATTTAGTTAATTTCACTTATGTTTAAGGCTTCGACTGGTTTCGGCATCTCACTGCCATCTTCTGAGATGCAGTAATGAGACCAGAAGATGGCAGCGGACGAAACCGGTCGAAGCCATAAAAATAAGTTGATAATTATATATTTTTAAAGAATTAAAACACTATTTTTTCCATTTAAGAGTTTGTTTTTCTCGATATGTTTCGGAGGCTTACTACTTTATCATTGGGGGAACAATATAAACATTTTTTCACGTACCTCATTTCGATAATATCCTAATAAAGTTATGTAAGAAAGAAAAAAATATTAGACTTTCAATTCAAGTTATTTTGTAATGATCTGTATATTATTGGAAAATATTGAAAGGCTATCATTTATTGTTAGTCGAACAAAGATGTAAAACTTCATACTAAAAAATAAATATAAATGAAAACGTTTTGCATGTTTCGCCCGTCTAAGGCATTATCAAATGTGCCATTTGATAATGGATTAGAAGGGCAAAACATGTCATTCCATATAAAACTTAATAAAACTCCTAGAAGACAGACGTTTTCATTTATAGTAATTACTATCCATAATAGAATTCATGAAATATCGCGATGCCGGTATTCTTGTAAAATCTCGAATCGTAGCTGTTTTCGTTCGATTGCCTGTGAGAATGCCGCAAATAATAATACATGTAAAATATAATGTGAATCATGCGAGCACAATTAACATTATTGAAATGGAAATTAGAATTCAAGGTTACGTTTTTACCGTATAGTAACAACGGTATGCTTAAGAAAACAGGTATTGTAACTATCTAAGTACGTATCAAAATAGAGGTACTTAATATTTAAATACACGGAAAATGTGTGGTATGCATATGTTAAGAAACCAATTTGAAATAATTAGAATGCTGATTTCAAAATTTAGGAGTTATATGAACAAATAAAATAATCCGAATTTAAAAATCGACTATTGTAATTGAATATTTTTTTTTGTATTTTCACAAAATATTTTTTGAATTCTGTTGTAAAAATACAGCGTTTTTAAAAAATCATTCATTTGTAGTGATGACAAATATATATAAAAAAACGATATTTGCATTAAATTGCATAAACCATCTGAATTAAATAAACGAAAACATTAAATATTTTATCATTTAAAAGTATAATATAGGTATATTAAGATTGAATACAGTGACAATAGCACAAAAAATATCTATCTAAAATATCCATCAATAAAACTCCTAGAAGAAAGACGTTTTCTTTCATATTTAAAAAAAATCAACAATTGAAATTTTAGGGAATTAGGTAGGTACCCTAGATTATCTTAGACTAAAGAAGCAGGTTCAGTGATTTTTTTATGTTAATTCAATTGATTAATTCGATTGAATCTATTTTATTTTTGATACCAGTAGCTTGAAATACTTTCATTGTATTCTTTGTGCATAATACTATATCAAAGAGATAATTAATTATAAAATAAATGGGCAGCTTTTATTCATAAAGATGACTCATTCTTCTTTCGACGGCCGACTGGCTTTAAGTATTAATAATGTAAACCAATAACCTATTTTATTGATAGGAAAATCTTCTACCAGCTATATGTTATACAAAAATCATATTTATTTTTAAACATGATTCAAATATCCTTGATCCTATTTGGATGTTAAGAAACTTGATCTTTCGTAGGAAATTGATATTTAGAAATATATAGCACCATTTTTATTTATTTGTATGGAACAGAAAACCGTCATGCTGATATGAAGACTTTTACAAATGAATTAATAACTTCGATATGGTTGCAGTCGATTCGCAGAAATTTTGACACCCAATAACGTTTGTGAAAATCGCGCACCGTAAGATTAATGCATAGAAATATAAGGTGTTTATATATGCACAATAAAAGCAGACACACGTGATTATATGATATGTCTGTTCACTCGAATCGATTCACATGAGTACATGCGATGTGTATGCAGAATGATGCTATTCTAGAACAGAATGTTCAGTAGCAAGAATTTATTGCATCATTTAGGTCACTACTGTAAACAAACAAAAAATCGAACGCATTAGTTATTAATACGTAAACACCAAAAAAACTATTAAAATTTTAGTTTCTTTTTCTTCTTCTTCATTTAATAGATCTGATGATCTGTGACACGGAAATGTGATGAGATCCAGCTGTCCCTCTATCTCTTAGGCGGTCTTCTAGGTGGGCGGTGTCCGGAGGGGAATTCATAAGCGGCTGTATATGCAAGTCTGTCACCATCCATGGTCCCTCCAGTATCTTCTTCTGGATCTACTCTACTGAACGATATCCTCTATTTCGCAAGTTGTTCTTATGTCTACGTTGCGGACACGATTTCGGAGAGTTTTTCCAGTAATTGAACTAAGGACCTTCATCTCCGATGTTCTAAGTAGTCCCTTGGTTCGCACAGTGTCGGCCCGCGTCTCTACAGCGTACGTCATGATAGGTCGCACGCATGTTTTATAAATTCTGATCTTGCTGTCAATATGCATGTGCTTGTTCTTCCAGACCAGGAATTTGTTTTCTAATTTATTTAATCAACGCCATAACGTTTTTTCACAACCTCTACAAGTATAAATGATTTATACAAGCGCCGGGCTAAATTCAGCTATCTATTGCCCCTTAGATTAACAACCATACGATTTTTCCACCAGACAAAACGCCCTCGAACTTTTTTATTACGACAATTTTGATTAAGACAAAACAAACTCACAGATTATGTAAATTGTTTTATGGGAACAGAATATAGTGGTCGAGGCGCTTACAGGACTTATGACGTGTCATTGGTTGGGTTAAGCGATCGCTTTATGTTAACAACATTCCCCATTCCGCCCTTCTTACGACCACCACGTCTGACAATTTTTTTGAAAGATGTATATATGCTACTATGTTGAGACACACTTCACATTTTAAGTTCAATCTACACTAGCGCCATCCATTAAGATTAGGTGGTTTCTTCCATCATAGGTTTCTTCCAACAATATCCGATAGTGTCTTAAATAAATGTGTTTAATAATAGTTAATATATTTTAGAATAGTGATATTTGTGTAACATTTCATTGAATACACTCGTATGTATACATTTATCATGAAGACGTCATTCAGCCGAGTTATGGAACAGCATCACGATTATATCCAAAAGCTAAGAGATGATCCTGCCAACCGTGATAAACTAAATATACATTTAACAGAGGTTTAAAGGTTCAATATTTCAGACGTAATTAGTAATAACACTGTGGTGACACAATACTACTTCATTGCAATCTGCTTTATAACTAGTTTTAACCACCGATTACTTTTACTTATGGGCCGGCTAGCAAATAACGCTGTATGAAATACTGTTGCCTATACTAAATTGATAACAATGAATTTATTACTACATCGACCTTTTGTTATTAAAGTTTGATATGTATCGTCTTAATATAACGTTATCTAAAAGATGATTCCAAATATGGAATTACACCCTAAGGAAATTGAATAAATTTGTAATTCGTATACATTTAAAATACTAATATTGTTATTTGAAATTTCATGGTAGAAGTTCATTGTAAATAATGAAATTTAAAAAAATATATACTAATTTAAATAAAATACACTTATGTATATCTTCGACCGGTTTCGGCAGCTCGTTCCCATCTTCTGGTGCCAGAATCCTTCTTCACCAACAGATTACAGCGAGCTGCCGAAACCGGTTGAAGACACAAACATAAGTAGATTTTTGATGAAAACAGCTGTCGCGTAAAATAAAATACAATTGTGATACAAAAAACAAAGTTATTTAATTTAACAGTTTAAAATGTAAAGTTATCATAGGGTTTCGGCCAAAACAATGGACAATTTAAGTAGATTTTAACCAAACATACATTTAAAATAAAAAAAATAACACGATATTTCGTTTCTATATCAAAAAGGACGTGCGCTGCTCATCATATGCAGATTTCAAAAGAGCCGCACAAGACAGGGAAGAATGGAAGAGAAGAATAGAAGAAATTGCTGCAAACCAATCCCAGGATTGAAACTTTCTAACTGATCAAAATCTTACCAACATACTTATGTTTTTTTTGTTTTTGTTTTTAAATCAATCATTAAAAAAAAATTAATAATATCATTTCCCAGATAAAAGTTAACATTTATCACATTTGGAGTAGATAGTTTGCTCTTTTAATCTATCAATTGTTTGGCATTTTCTTTTCAAAGACGACTGACGATAAACCATTTGGGCTTTCCAAGGTCTTCATTTTGGCTGTCCGTCCAATATCTGAAGTTCGCCTTGCTCTTAATTTTTGTGTAATCAAGATAACACGATTAGGACCCAATATTTCACAAGGAATAAATCAATCGTGTTGCACGCTCAAATGCTAACTCGTAAACGTAAAGTTTACTCCACCATTAGGCTTCAGAGGCGGCCCGCTCGCCCGGGAAATTAATAATTCTCGATGTGAATATACGATTAATTCCGTGAATCGTGAACGGAATAAACGCCTTTGAATAGCATCAAGATTGCAAGTGAAGATTCATGAAACTATTCGGGCATGAATTGTTAACGCACACCAAACTCTTGAATATTTGGTATTTAAAATCAAATTAAAAAGTATTCTAACATTCTACATTCAAATATTTCAATATTAAAAATTTAAAAAAAAAGCGTTTCGTTGTAATATCTAAAAGCCTTAGACGAAAAGAAATCCAAAATATATATAAATCAAATCAAATCAAATCATAAGAAAGGAACTATCCAAGTAATATTCACTTGGATAGTTGGTCCACAGACAAGATACAGATTAAAAGGAGAATCCGACAGGGAGACACAATCTTCTAATTAAGATTAAATTATACCTACGTGGTGGACAAAGAAAATCGCTTGTCTCATTATCTAGTTAGCATGGGTTTAATCCTATACCTGATAACAAAAGACAATCTAGACAATGAAAATTGTCAATTCAAAACACGTTATTGACCCATAATTCGTGTCAAAGATCTTGATAAGTATCGAGCGCTGATTGTGAGATCTTTTGGCTTGCAGAAGCATCTTGTCTCTGGTGATGCCAATCTGGCAACAACTTGCCTCTCTTAAAACCACTCTATAAACATGTAATTAAATTGCCTAACTTTATATAATTCGAAGCCGGAATAATCGACGTGCTTGCATGGTACGATGCATGAATGCAGAGGAAGCCCGAGAGGTATGCCAGGACAGAGCATTGTGGCGATCCATCTTCGCCATATAAAAGGGATATTTATCAGCGTTTCTAATACCGGATACTGTTCGTTTAGTTTCGGATTTATGTTCTTGAAGTCATAATGGTTCTTGTAGAATGTAAAATATTAGTTGAAACAAATTAATTAGTTTAACGATTTTTGTTACGATATTTATAAACACAAATGGACGTTACAAATATATGCTAAAAAATGTCGTCGATTCAAAACAACACTTATTTAATACCAACAGCATAAGTGCAATAAAGTAACATTTATTATATTTAAAAAAATATCGAGTTTATTATACATAAAATATAATTTTTGAAATTAACTTCGCCAATATGCTGATATTATAAGTGATCCTGTTCGGAAGTTTGAATGCTCATCTCACTGGCATCGCCAGAAGCAGGATGGTTAGCAGTGGTCATTGAATTATTTATTACATAATAATATTAGATTATGCGTCCGTCTATGGGCTTAACGAGTCTTAGGCTGAAGAAAACTTGACGGAAGATGTAAGTACTGCAACTGGCCTATTGTGGGAGTGTAACATTTCCAATGACGAAGAATAACGAAACAAGGATGCGGCGAGGGTCTCTTTCTCTATTGCGCAAGCACCTCGTGCGGCATCCATGATTAACCTTTTATTATCATGTACGTCCAAATATGCTAATATTTAAATAAATCCGTGCGTTACATAACGTATTGTTGAAATCAGCCAAACCAGTAAAAATATTAAAATGATAAATTAAACACAGAATGAAATATTGCAATTAACTTATCATAAAGATGTACAGTAATTTTTCACCATTTAAGGGACGAGACCTATTACAAAACATAAATTTATTAATTTGATATTTTTTTCACAAATAGCTTCATCCTTTTTTATAAGCTTGCTATTAACTACTCATATAGTTGACAGGTTTAAATATGTTCAAAATCAGCAAAAAATTACTTTTTATTATGGTATATAATCCACTCACTATAAAAGCAACAAAATATAATTATAATGGAATTAATAAAATTCGTATTAACGAGACAAATAATTAGATTATCTGCATCGTTTTGTGAGTAATAACATATATTTTTACAATAATTTAAAATCAAGTATTCTTAACATTGCATTAATAAATAGCGTTGTACTAAGTAACTAACTAACCATCACACCGTGTCTCCGAAGGAGTAGGCAGAAAGAATGGACTGCAACACTTTTCTTTCCTGACATATTTCTCTCAATTCCTCAACATTCATACATCGTGTCATGCACGCGCGTCGATTTCTCTGACTCCTCACATGGCCGACATTCAATATTTGATTTATTTGATCGTGCCACGTTTTCCTCGGTCTTCCTCTATTTCTGGTTCCATTTACATCGTTGACATATAATTTTTTTACCATTCTTTATTCATTCATTCTTTCCATATGTCCAAACCATCTTAATAATAATAATAATTAGGCTAATTTGTATAGCGCCGTTTTCGTGAATAGCTCACCTCAATGGCGCTTTGACAATGTTTTTAGTCATGAGAGCTGCATGTGACACCAGCAATCAGGTAACCGTTGTTTACATTTTATGGGATATTTTGAAAAGGTGGGTTTTTAGGTGAGATTTAAAGTCTGTCGGATTGTCAATGCATCTGAGGCGTGCAGGAAGCATATTCCAGGCGGACGGACCTGACCCTTTCCTTATTTTGTTCATAACACTTTCATTCGCACCACATTCACTTCTTATACTTGCATTTGTCACTCTATCATATACAGATTTTCACACATTCGTTTTAGAGATCTCATCTCTACTGCATTTATTCTACTTTCATCCTTATTTTGCCAGTTCCATGCTTCACTTCCATACATAAGGGTCGGCACAAGAACACCATTGTGCACTGCCATCTTGGCTTGGAAAATATTTATGTGAATCCGATATTAAATGAACGCCTGCAAAAATAATCAATTTAAACTCAGAAACAAGTAGTATTTTATAATTTCACATTAAACACGTTTTTACTTTCTAGTAAATAATTCTTAATCAATTCTTTTGTATCTGCGCTGCAGACAAATATAATATTCCTACACATAGAAATGAACCAATTACTTATATCCATTCTTCGTACAATGAAGAATTGTCTATGAAATTGAATCAGATGGTTCCACTTGATGTACGAATGTGTTCACTTTATAAATATTGTGTGGTTAATGAGTAAAAACGCCTTTAGACTAAGGCGAAGCTGTGTATTTCAGAACAATCGCAATCACAAAACGAAAGAGAAAGTAAAATATTACGTGTACGCAAAATAAAAATTTCTAACAAATTACTGTAAATAAATACTCGGGTAGCCCAGTGCCCTAGATACAGATACGGCAGGCTATTTTCGCGGTTTCCAGCGTTACTTAATCCCACATTTATTGCGGCATGGATGAATGAAACCATTAAATAATAACCGTCAATACCTACAGGCGCGCGCCGGAGCCCATTACGATAGTAGCGATCTTATCACATCTCGTCCTAAATTGTGAAAAGTGGAGTGATCGTGTTGTTATTACGGTAACTGTCGGTAGATGGGGTTTTATTGAAATCTTCTAGTCACTTAAATATTTCACATCAAAATATTATTATTAGGTCACTGTTATTCGTATTTTAAACCCTTTAAATCATAGGTTTACAATCTTTTCTGGGCCACCGCCCCCTTTACAAGAAAAATAAACGTTCAATGCCCCCTCTCATAAAAGTTATTCCAAATATTTAGAAACACAGAGTTAAATTTTAAAATATTATTACATATTTTACGTATCTGAAAACGACATATGGTAGAATACCGAACGAAGAAAGGGAAGAAATGATTGGCGTGTTTTTTTTTAAATCTTTTTAGACTATATTTTTTTATCTGCCCACGCTCTCTACTTTTTCTAGGTCTTTTACTGCCCCCCTGAAAGTCTCAAACGCCTACAAGGGGGCGTAATCGCCCACTTTGAGAACCTAGGCTTTAAATTAAATAACTAACCATAACGCCGTTTCCGAGAATAGCATTTCAGAGAGGGTAGACTACCATACTTATATTAGACACTTACTTTTAAAAATGATTTTTTATATAAATAATGTATAAATAATTTATAATAATTTAAAATAAAACATCGCTTTATATTTAGCCACAGAATTATTAACGATACTTGAGGTATCCATGCTTTTATTGCTTAATGAAGCTTGGGCACAAGCGAAACTAGTTGTCTTCAAATATAAATATTGTACCATTACTTAGTTAAATTATATTTTTATTTTTATTTATTATGTCTTACTGTGAGTGTCTTCATATGTCTATTGGTTTATTCCTACGTTTTCATCGTACCCTATTTTACGTATACCTTCCGTTAGTTAGTTAGTTCCGTTTATAAATTACTCAATAAGTAATTAATATAAATGAAAACATTTGTCTTGTAGGAGTTTTATTATATTTATTATAAAATGACATGTTTTGCCCTTCTATGGCATCATCTAAGGGGGTAGAAATACTCAATAAGAACCTATAATAAAATACGAAAAAACTTTTAATATATTTAAACATTTAAATAAATTATGACGTATTTTTTTTAAATCGTAGGGATCTTTTTTTAGCAAAGCCTAACAACTTTACTGGTTTATGGGATGGCATTTGGGCCATTAATGTGGAAGTTTCCAGATGCTTTCCATATTTTTGTATATAATAGTTTATTTTGGATTTTTGTTTGCTATTGATTCTCGTAGATAGTCTATCGCCATTTTTATTGTCACGTGAATTCTATCAGACCAAAGACAGCATGATATTTTTTTGTCATTGCCAATCGATGTGTGAGTCATAGCTATTGCTACTTTACCACCAAGGTCGTCTTGTTATTTAATACAAATTTGAATGTAACTAAGTTTATATTAACGTCATTTGTTGTAAGCAGGTTATTGTCTAAATGTAATAATGTATTATAAATGCATGTATTATTGTGAAACCGATGTTATAATAATAATGCCCTACGAGTTATATAATTGTTTTACATCTATGCATTAAATGCTTTCACACACAAGCATTAAATTCACAAGATAATGTGTCGAAGTGCGATGGTGTTACACAATGATTGAACAGTAAAATGAAACTTGAGGCAGCGTGCAGTAGTTACGGCGCGGATGCATGTGACCGGTTATTAAAGGTCAGCGCAGGTACTGGCAGATCGGTTCATTCGGGTCAGAGATTCCCAAACTTCTTTGTCATGAGCACCGCATTTCGAAAATATTTCATAACCACATTTTTTATAGTTTCAGACATTGATATCATAATATGTTATATTGCACCTAAAACATTTCATTATCTATAATTAAATATTTATTAGAATGTGTGTGATTTAATTGTGCAATTTTTATTATTATTTTTAATTATTACGAAATCGCGATTGTTCGAGACTCGAGAAAAACTTACAAAATAGAAGATATCGTTCGGTGGAGTATCCAGATGAAGATACTGGAGGGATCATGTTGCCAGAATGGATAGTGACAGACTCGCATATACAACCGCTTACGAAATCCCCTCTGGACATCATTCACCTGGAAGCCCACCTAAGACAGAGGTTCCCAAACTTTTTTTATCCCGTTGCCGATTTCTTCTATTTTGACTGAACCCACAGCTTTATTTAATATTGATATTTTCACAAATCCATCGATAACTGTAAAATTAGTTTTTAGAGCTGACACAGCACTTTAATAGGGCTTACTGTAGAAAATAAATAAAATAAAATGTATGTTAAGTTTTATAGTTTAATATTTTAACTGTTATATATACAACACTTTTATAATACTCGTATAATATCAGAATGTTGTAGTATACCCTTTTTTAGATTGTCACTGTTTCGCCAACCGATGTTGTCATCAGCTGATGAAACAGCTATCGCGACATTCTCAAAATGTGTATAGGTACTAAAAAAAATCTCACAGTATAACAGTGTTGTTAATTTAACAGTAAATAATGTTGAAGTATCATAGTGTTTCGGCCAAAACAATGGACTATTTAGACATACACTAATTGATTAAAACGAAACAAAATGCAAATCCTACAATTTTACATAAAATAAAAACACAAACAAATCAATGTTCTAATAGGAGGGATGAGCCTGATGCTATGATATCTAAATTTCAATATTGAACTTCAATTTAGTTAAAAAATCTCTTGCACCCCCATTTACATCTCGTGCAGTCCCAATTTCTTTTCCAATTGTCGTAGACCCTTTGCAAGTCGAAAATGACCCCTGGGATCGATATAGACCACTTTGGAAACCACTGAAGAGATGGAGGAACAGCTGGTCCTCATCATTCGAAGAGATTTATGATTTATGTGTCATAGATCATCAGATGTATTAAAGAAAAAGAAGAAAATTTTGAAATTTTAATTAATAATTTGAATTAAAATAAGAGAGGACTGCCTGACTACAGGAACAGACCAAATGTCTAAAATGAGAAAAAGAAGAATTAAAACATAAAGTCAATCCAGCGTATTCGAAAACAATATTTTTTCTTTCCTCAATCATGCACGGATTACCTTACAGAGATTGTCCTTGTGAAATAAGCGGTAAAGTAACAACATTACAAGTAAAAAATCTTGTTTATTCCAACAGCAGACCGATTTGTTTTTTCAATAACTTTGGTAGGATTACTGGAATTATCTTAGATAATGGACTTCAAATATAATAAATCTAAAACAAAGCCTTATGCACTGTTTTTCGATCAATGATATAAATATATATTTATTATAATTAATATGAATAATAACGTGTGTTTTCTATTTTATATTTATGCATTATTTGATAATGCCTTAACAAAGCGAAACATGTCATTCTCATAAAATATGATAAAACTTAAAGAAAACGTGCGTTTTTATTCATATTAATTATAAAAATATGACAGTAATTATGAGCTCTTCTTGCAGTTTCGATTTCATAATGTATTCTATTCTTTCATTGACTCAGCTTGGAACACCATAGCGGAGAGGCGCGCAAGATGAATTGGTCATGTGTTGCGACACGAATGTTTCCTGCATAATGTGTTGGAGGGAATGGTCGAGGGATCGATTGGCAGAGCACGACCTCGCCAGGAGTACCTAGACCAGATTTGCCGAGATATGGGCTGCACTACTTATGCGGAGTTGAAGAGATTTGCCGAGGACCGAGCGGAGTGGAAGAGGAGATGCGTCGCCATGCTGCAGACCAATCATTAGATTGAGACCGGAGAAGAGATTGACTAGACTCTTAGATATTTTATCTCTCAACATCCATCTGAAAATTTTCACAATTTTTCAACAGTTTTGAGAATCACTGATCAGCAAATAATACACATAGCCGAGTGTACGTAATGTGTAAGTACTTGCATTATAGACAAATGTTACCTTGGCTTTAAAATTTGACATTTGAGATGATGAAAACACTTTTCAATATATATTAATGATGTGCATGATCACGTTGTGGGTTTTGTTTTGGGCGCCTGGTTGGCATCATGTGTCTGGAATGTGGATTTAAAATACTTAGACAAAAAATATGAACATTAAAACCACCATTTATTGGTATTTGAAATGGCGTTCTCATAGTTAATGTATCAATAATGATGGTATATATAAAACTGACGATGTTTTAATGACAGAATACTCTAAACGTGCACCTAAATAATTTGAAGTTTAAAGGAAGATATAATCATTAAAGTTGTATATAAAAAAGCTTATATAATATTATAGAATGTGTGAAAATTTCGATTATTTCATGTTTACAATTCAGATACAATGCATTGACTAATAAAAAACACGGCTTTCAATACAGCTGTTTTGACAGTGTATTTCACAACATCGATAAGGCAACAGAAAATATTTTTTTATAATATATCAGTTATTTCATTTTATAGAAATGGCATGTTTATGGGAAAGGCATGTTTTGTATTTGATAAGGCATTGTCAAAAATAAAAGTTCTATGATAATTAGCATGAAGGGCAAGCACTTGTGAACTTTTTAAAGTTAATAGTCGTCGACTTTGCAAGAAAAAGTTCTTCTTCATGGAGTGCCATGTTAAGTCTCGTCGACGTCGGTTATCACCTTGGCGTAGGCCTCTCTGTTCTGTTCCAGACGGTTCATAGTGATATCCTGGGGAGTTTGCCCAGAGTGTTTTTCCCTTGGCTTCTCTGGAGGAAGGATTTTCTGTCGGGGTTTCCTTTCCTAAGTTTTATGGCGCTGGAACCTCGCCATTCGCCCTCTTTCTATCTATAACAGTGGTCATATTGCCCAGGGTTCACGGCACCTGCGAGACCACTCGAGGACGCTAGAGAGTTGGACTTGGTAGTAGTGTTGCTGGTAGAGTTGCTTACAATAACCATATCTTGTAGGGTTACATACACCGAGGACAGGAAATTAACTTCAAATCTGAACCGCAGAGCCATAAAGTATTAAGTGACTTTTTGAAATGAGTCCGAATGATGATCACGTCAGATTTTTATAATAACAGACAATTGCCCTAGATGCACTCAAAAGCGTCCAGGGCAGTTGTCTGTTTAGACACATACTTCTTACCAGTGGCGGTATTCCCATAGAAGCCCAGAATCCCGGCTTGCGTTAGAAATTTTGAATCAAAACCTCTTCTGGCTTACAGAGGTTCGGCTCTTGTGTCTGATGGGAATATTGTTGGAATGTGATTTGGTGGGTTGTTGCTCTATGCGGGGGCACGATTACTTAGATTTGGAGGGTTTAGTTCGAATTTTTTTAGGCAAGCCAGGCTTCTGGGCTTCTATGGGAGTACCGCCACTGCTTCTTACTGTACTATTTACTGTGTAGTAGATATATGTACTACGGAAAGTTACTAGAAACTACTATATTTAAAAAGGCCTAAGTAAGAATCAGCAAAAATGTTGGTAGCCATTGTGGCAAACCAATCCCTTGGGTTAGAACTTTAAAAAATGTATATTATATTTAATACTGGAATGTCAATGATAAAATAATACATGAATAACTCATTTCGGACAAATATAGATAAGGCTTTATTTTGGCGAGGACTTGGGAAGAAAGAGACAGAACAATATGCATGTAATTTAATGGAACAATTTTAGACAGCCATTGATGATTTTCATGGATAAGTTTGTGTTTCATGTGAAAGGTTTCGATTGTTTATTTGATTGAGTCGGTGTTGTGAGATAAATATTGGACAAAGAAGATTTCCTCGCGCCCCCGCGCCTCGCGGATGATATCTGGTCGGATTGGATTCACTTTCTACTCGTATTGTTGCAGTTCTGTGTGGAGCTGGTGTTAGCCATGCTAGACTAACGCGTGGCCAGATTATACATGCCCGCTACAGAGAGCCATCTAGCGCGCCGTGATAATACGGGATGACTGAAACTCGTTGCGAAATAAGAAAGTCATACAAAATACCCATATTCAGGTGTTTCATTTGTGTTTCATATACCATATATCGCTGTAAAAGTCGTTTATTTAAGAAATGTCTTAAGTTATTGAATGTGTTTTAAAAAATCTCAATGGTCATATAGTGGTAATTTGTTGACATTTGAACACATACTATTTATCTTTATTTATTGTTTCTTGAACAATGATGTAAAAATCCATATTCAATAATTAATATGAATGAAAGCGTCTGCTTCCTAGAAGTTTTATTATTTAATATTATACGGGAATGTCATATTTTGTCATGCTTAGAGATTATTAAATGTGATCATTTTATAGTGTTTTAACAAGGCAAAACATGTCATTTCCATAAAATAACGATATGTACTTTTAGAAAACAGACGTTTTCATTCATATGAACTATTTACCTTCATCTCTATTAGCTCTATTTCTATCCTGGTTTTATATGGAAGTTTTCAGACCAAAGGGTTTATCACGTCATATTTGTATATTAACTTTTTAAATATTATACATATGTTTATCATTTAATATAAAATAAATTTCGATGACGGTTTTGTTTTATACAGAAGTTTATAATATATTCAATACTACGAGCAGCTTTTAATGATGAAAACCCGCTATTCGATTAGGGGTTGTGGAATTATGTATATACATTTTTAATTTTGAGCTTTTTGTGTTAATTGAAAATCGAACTCTGTTTAGATATATAATTGTTATTTGAAATTTCTTGGTAGAAGTTCATTGTAAATAACGAAAATAAAAAAAAATTCGACAGCTAAAGCCATCTTCAGGACAGAAGATCGTAACAATCGAAACACAAAGATGAGTGGATTACAATTAGATTACTTAATACAGATAAATAATAATAAAACATACAACATTTTTATTTTTGTTATAAAATGTATAACTTATTAAAAAATATTTATGAAACGTTTTATATTATTCATAGGAACAATTCTAAGAATCAAATCTCGCAACAATTACATCTAATAGCACAAGCTGTGTGACATTAACAACAAAAGTCAAAGAGATGCGACATTATAAAATCGCGACATCTCAGAATCATGTGATATTACGTCATTTATCCTCTCTTGAGTTTACAGACCCACTAAATAGTATCTTGATTCCGTAAAGAGTTTAATCATTTATTGTCTCACTCGACAACATAATGCCAGAAGTATTGTACAACTATCTCTAGGTTTTCCACCGATAACTTTAGCATTTTAAAATGATCACGCGGAGTTAGGAATATGGTGATAGCATTTTATTATTGAACACATTTAACCTGTCCGGTAGTGAGCTTAAAAAAAAAAATCGGTCCCGCTGGAGTGAGGTTTTTTTTTTATTGAAAAAAAATCAAATAATAATGTCAATGTGTAGAATATGAAAAAAAAAATTGTATTTTCATAGAAACTAGCTCAAAAAAATCAGTAATAAGCAATTTAGAACAAAAAAACAAAAATTCTTTCCCAGAAATCCCAAACCATCGGTCAGTCAAAAGAGATAACATTTTTTCTTGTAAAAATAATTTTTCTTTCGGCGGTTTGAATTATTCCAAGATGAATGTATATTTCAACTTTTTTGCACCCACTTACACATAATATTACACTATTTACACTTAAACTTTTTACATTATTTTTATTATAAAATCTCAATATAGGTATCTTTTCACACATATCAATTACAAACAATATTCTGATTATTATATATACAATCGAAGCAATACAATCGTCTTCTCTAATTAATATTGTTTTTTTGTATGGTAGTCCTCAAAACACGGATACACACAAAGTGCAACATTGCAGTCGGTGCACATATTTTGTGTCACTTCTTTTTTGAGGCCGAACTGCTGTATGTGTACACACATGACACCGTCGTTGAGTTCGTCTTCCTTGGGCTGCAGTTTGTGGTACGGGGTGAATAAAATGTTTCCCTGAAAGGCGAGTTGGATGATCCACTACTCGCTTTCCACCAGATGATGTCGGCCTGTTTGTATGATATTTTTCGACCATCTGGGCTATTAAATTTTCACGAAATTCGCTGAATGA
The DNA here is from genome assembly GCA_022606425.2 of Lepidostoma basale. NCBI lineage: Eukaryota > Metazoa > Arthropoda > Insecta > Trichoptera > Lepidostomatidae > Lepidostoma > Lepidostoma basale. The sequence continues at coordinate 22,199 of JAHDVF020001470.1, forward strand.
TTGAACCTTTTGCGTTTTTAAACGAAACAAAAATAAAGCATTTAGTGTTCCAACATCAATCAATCTGAAGAAAAAATTTGTGTACCATTTTAGAGACTTACGGGAACTATCCGCGAAGCCCAATATGCGATCCACTTTATCGACAGCTCCCATATGTTTTGAATACTCTAAAACTGCCTCTGGTTTTATTTTATTTTCTCCCGTAGAATAATCGATTTTATTAGTAACGACCATTGAATTTGTGTGAATATTAGTAAGCATTATTACATCCCTTTTATCATGCCATTTCAGCGCCATGAGATTGTCAGAATGCAAGAACTTTATTTCACCTTTTTTCAATTTGTCATTACCAAATTTAGGCATATTTTTTCGGTTTGCTCTAGCTGTTCCACATGCGTTAGTTTTATGTTTATGCAAAAAATCAAACAATGCTGGACTTGTATACACCAGTTGTCTAAAAAAATTCTGTGACCTTTGTCTAAATAATCACTAAGCATAGTGGTAACCACTGATCCTGAGATGCCAATGTCGGGATTCATTTCTATGTCTGAATCAGATCCAGTGTACACAATTAGATCCAAAACATAATTTTATCTACAAATAATTTTATTCCAAATCTGTGGCGTTTAGAGGGAATATATATTTTGAATGAAAGTCTTCCTTTCCATAACAAGAGACTCTCGTCTATACACAGATTTTGAAAAGGATAAAATGTATATTTGAAAATGGTCTTCATCGGTTCCAGAAGATTTCTTATTTTACACAATTTATCGGTTGTTCTAATGTCGTTATCAGAAAAATGCAGGGCTCGCAGCAAAAGTAAAAATCTGTCTTGGGAAAACAGTACATTGAAAAATGGAGTCTCAATTATTGGATTATTTGTCCAGTATTTCTTTAGCGAGCTTTTTCCCACAAGACCCATCAGCATAATTGTGGCTAAAAACATATACGAGTATATTTCAGCCTCCGTGGTGTCTTTCCACCTCTTCATTTTTGAACGTAGAGAAATGTCTAAAGAAATTTTTGCTGCATATTTATTTGTTTCCAAAACAATTATATTGATTATATGAAGCGAGAAAAATACTTCAAAAAAATCAATTTCCAAAGAATTTTCGGTAACAGGAATATTCGATTGTAAACCCGAGTTACTGGAATCGAATTCATGAATAATAGGCGTAAATTCACCATAATGCCATTTACGGTGATCAACTTTTTTTCTGTTTAGCTGCCAAACAACTAGGGACAGTTTCTTCTTCATCGGATATATCGGATTCACCGGATGAGCTATCTGAATGTATTGGTAAATCGTCGATATTTTCGTATAGATCCTCATCTTCACTCTCGATCAAAATACTTGTAATGTCTTGTTCACTCATAGGGTTAACCATTTTCATAAATTTAAAATAAATGTAAAATAAATCAAATGTTCCAGAACCAAAAACACTGTCTAATTACGGTAAAACAGATGTACTCGTTACTTATAATATAAATAACTCACGTAACAAATACAGTTTAGTAATATTACACTTCGCAATACAAAAAAAAACTATTGAATTTAGTTTCAACTTCAATTCAAGTTGTCAAAAAAACAAAGTCTAATCACTGTAAAACAGATGTCTATTTGTCTTATAACACAAAATAATAACTCACAGAATATATAAAGTCAAATAATATAACAGTATTTAGTTCGCAATACGTAAAATAAACTGTTGAATTTTGTTACGAAACTGTCAAAAATTGAATTCAAACCATACTAAATCACAGTCGGTACATTCAAATATAATGAATATACACAAAGCATAACGGATAAACAATTAAAAAAGCAAAACAAATAAGATATTTAATGTAAATGTCACTGAACAATCACTGTTTTATTTCGTCTGACACTGTGTTAAAACCGTTCGCGAAACAATAGTTGCGATTTACCGCCAATCGATCTGTGACGTCACGGAATATTTGACCAGGTCATAACTACGTCGGTATCATAAATAGATCGCTAAAATCTTCGATAAGTTGTGTTAAACTGTCCATAGATGTCAATGACCTTCAGTTTTGAGAAATAAATTTAACAATATTTAATTTGTAGGCGCAATCGTACAGGTACGGCCATACTCCTTCTGGGAAAAAAAATTCTTGCCGTACAGTTACGGCCATACCACCGGACAGGTTAAAGTATCTTTTGTTTAATGAATTAGACGATTAAAATTTTATATACATGGTTAGGCCAGTCCTCCACCTTTGAGCTACACACCGATAATTTTTTCAGATGTTTCAAAGTATCACAATAGATTAATTTGGATAAGTTCAAAAGTATAAATAAACATTGGCATGTTTGAGGTGATTAATTTGACATACTTTGAATTGACATTGAAACGCTTTCACAAATTATTGCAGAATACCTAAAAAAGTTGCATCTCTATATAGAAACAATATATTCTACTTATTTCTCTCATTAATCATTTTTAATTTTTTTATTCAGTTTTATTATTATTATTTTATTCTCATAATTTAAATGATTATCCCTTCACTTATAATTAACACTTTCTTTATTATCAATAATAATTTACCATATATCATCTAATTCCTTTTTCCAATTAATATCGATTTCATTAATACAAATTCCTTAGCGTCATTGTACTTTCACTCATAAAATTTAGGTTTTGTATTTTTTATTTCAGTAGTCACATGAGAAATAGTTTTATCTCTACTTTCATTTTTAGTATATTTTAATTAAACTTTGCTGGACTTAAAATAAAACGTTGTTATTTTAATTTACTACGATGTATTTTGAAGGAAGACAAAACAAATTCGTTAATATCTTAACTATTTGAAAATGATTGCAATTTGAGTGTCACGGATTTAGAATATTACTGAAGTTGCATTTTGCCATGGGGAGTTATTTTCACAAGTGTTTGGCTCCGGGCCATTTCACGTTTCATTCCAAACCTGTCTGAGATGGAGAACTCCAAACAAATATAATATAATAGTTGGTACAAAAACGAACATTAGTGTGAGTTGCATGGCAGCTATTTTACTGAGGACGGCTTGTATTAAGATACTTTTTAAAAAGGTGTTTAAGAAAATAAATTAGATTTTTTCCTGTATTATAGCCACCTTATTTAACAAAAGAAAACTGTATTCCAAAAAACCCACAATTGATGAAACCCATTGACACTATACCAGCTAGGGTGACCCTAGCCGGTTGCAGCAGGTACCGAATGAAATTAATTGCCCGGTTTACTATCGCGTGATTAGCCCACTTCCTAACGAAAGTTGTTGGTTCTAGTCGGATATGAAGTAGACTGAAGGGGAAATGGAAAAGTAACCCCCCACTCTCACCTCCCTAATATATTTTTTCGTTTTATTTAAAAAAAATACTTTTACATATTTAAATCGATTAATACAAACTAACTAACTAACCACCACGCCGTCTCTCCGAAGGGGTAGTCAAAATAATGGACTGCCATACTTGTCTTTCCTGACATATTTCTCTCGCTTCCTCAACATTCATAAAACGTGTGATGCACGCGCGTCGATTTCTCTCACTCCTCACATGGCCGACATTCAATATTTTATTTATTTGATCGTGCCACGTTTTCCTCGGTCTTCCTCTATTTCCAGTTCCATTCACATCGTTAACATATAGTTATATTAGCATTCTTTCTCCATTCATTCTTTCCATGTGTCCAAACCATCTTAATGAGCCTTTCATTATTTTGTTCATAACACCTTCGTTCGCACCGCATTCACTTCTTATATTTTCATTCGACACTCTATCATACACAGAATATCGACACTGCATTTATTCGACTTTCATCCTTCTTTTGCCAATTCCATGCTTCGCTTCTATACATAAGGGTCGGTAGAAGAACACCATTGTGCACTGCCATTCTAGCTTTTTGGGATAGGTTTTTGTTTGCATTGACAATTTCGATTAATACAACCATTCGACAATCGTCAAACAAAGCTGAAGTTATGTGCTGTTGTGGGAATAAAGATTTTGGCCGTGTCTAAGAATCAAACCGACGTATTTTGGATCAGTGAGTACAGTAGATTTTAGATTTTTACTGTTAATAATAATAATAATAATAATAATAATATGCTAACTTTTAAAGCGCCGTTTTTATGATGTAATCACCTCAAGGGCGCATTAAGACGTGTTTTAAATCTAAATGTGATCGCTGCATCTGATTGATATTCGCGATCGATTAGAAAGTATAATAGAACAAAATTTACAGGTTTTAAATTGGGTATGAAAAATGAAAAATATGGGTTTTCAGCTTAGATCTGAAATCTGTCGGATCATTTATGCATCTGAGGTGTGAAGGAAGATTGTTTCAAGCTGTTGGACCGGCTACCGTAAACGCTCGATCCCCGAAATTTGTACTGGGGCAACGCTTTGGTTCAACTAATCTTCCTATTGCCGAGGAGTTTGCCGAGCGAAGTGTGGATTTCCTTGTTTTATACTGTGTAATGTAATATATAATATACAAAATTTTAATCTGATTTGGAATTATAATTTGTCAACATAAATTTACTTACTAAATATCAAATTCAAAAAACAAGTCAAAGATGATGTATTATATGTAATTACAGAAACACAAAATCAAAAGATTTCGTCACGCATCCACCAATATCCAAAACTATTAACGCCATGAGTTCAAACGTCATCAAATCAATCATTTCCTTCAATGATAGTCGCCGAATCTTGAATTACCATACACTTAATTTTTGTGAGAGCAAGTCAAAGTGATCGTCAGTGCAAGGAAATATTTTGCGTTCATTAATGAGGGATATGGGAAGTACACTTATTTACGATTTTTCACGGTCATTATTTTACCGCAATATTAAATTTACGAATTAATTTAAATATGTTTTTATTTAAGTTCTTTATTTAAATTAAATCATTGCCTACACGATATGTATTTTGGTAGGATTTGGTTTAGAAAATCTTAGAAATGTTGCATATTTAAGGACATATGTAATATAACATAGAAAGCATTAAAATATTAAATCCATTCATATTAAATGTTTTAACAAGACAATCACATGAACATATGAGTTTGTTTTTGTTTGATTACATTCATACTTCAGTGATCCGTAAAACCGCTCGTACAAATGATACCAACGAACGGCTAAGCACGCAACCCGGAAAAGATTTTAGATTTAGTGTATTATTTATATATTATACGTTTATATAATAAATATTACAATCGGTACTTAATATTCAAAGAGTCAACCCCTTTCTTGTATTTTGAAAAAAAAAAGTTTATGACTATTATGAAATTCATTAAAGTATAAGAACTTTTAACAAATAGGGAAATATTCTGGATTTTTATTTAATAAAAATATCGGATTGAAATTAAGTATTCACAATATCACAAGAAATTATATATTATTCCAGGAATGTGAATAACACTTGATTATCAATGTTGTCTGAAAATCAATTTGTTACTTGAATAAAAATTCATTAAGTTGTTCAATCGAAAAAGAATCTGCTAAAAAAATGTTAGTAAATTTCTATGCATCTATGATGATGTCGCCGCATTCATTTTTGAACACCAGGAAAAGCTTCATCGTGCTACGAGCTTCTGCTCACTTGCATTCCAATCACGCCCCTCTTAAATAAAACCACACCGCGTCCCAACTTTTCCGAGAAAATGCGTCAGATCTCTTCCAAGGCGATGACGGGCGAGTACGTGAACAAAAAGTAAATATTAGCTATGTAAAAATCGTAATTATGTACATTTGTTAGCGCAACACAATTTCATTTAAATTGGAAACTACTGCATCGTTTTTTATCAGGAAGTTTGTTCGTGGGAAGGACATTTGATTACGCGAGTAAATTAAATGAAAAATAAAAATGGCAGAACTGGAATTAATATTTTTGCAAATAAATAAAAATCAATTTATCTTGTGGATTAAATATATCATATAATACACCTTTCCGTACAAAATAAGGAGGCTTTTTACACATAATATAAATAAGAGATTAATAAGTTTTGGTGGTATTGCAAGGTAACGGGATGACAATTATTTGACCTCATCATAAAAATTATTTGAAATCATACATTTCAGAATTGATAACTTCGAACTTCTTAGCAAATTGACCATTAATAACCCTATGTTTCGTACAAGACACACCGCGAGTATTCCACCTTCCTGCTTATCGCACCAATTACGCTCAAAGCGCGGCAATGTACCGGATATGCGACACTTACAACAAATCTTTTAATGTAATCGATGTTTTTCACCTAAACGCTTATGATTTAAAAAAAATAGTTGCAGCAACTTTTCGGTGTGTATATTGCTATAATGATATATTCATTTATTTGTATTATTATTATTATTATCTTTTCGTTAATTTTTATACTATTATCTTAGTTTTATTTTGATTTTAGTTTAGTTAAATCTCGTTTCATACGTCTATAATGTTAACTCTGTTCTTTAATTTATATTTGTGGTAACATGTAATTGGCCTCATTTAAGTACTTATTTGTGTATTTTTATAAATATACTTATTTGCTGTTTGTTACCCAAAAATTAAAAAAAAAAATAATAACCACACTGAAAGTGGGGACTGTATCGATCTCCAAAACGTCGGGCCAGAAAGACAAGATTTTCTCAAGATCCCAAAAACATATTATTTGACCTTTATAAAAGAACGTTAAACACTAAATATATACTCGTATAAAAAAAAAACGCGAAACTGTTCTTCAACCGTAATCAAATATTTCTCATTTAGATAACAAATTTCAAATGCTTTTTCTTGTGCAAGCTAAAACTTGGAATAACGTATTTATATAGTTTGACACTTTTACTAATGATTGAGTTTCTGCATAACTACTTACAAATAATCTCCGAGCGTCTAACCTGCCAAGACCCGAGGCAAAACAACCTCTATTTTTTGCATTGGTGATTAGGCAAGAATATTGACAGATTGGTTGTTTTAATTTTGTAATAGGAGATCTTGGATGGAGTCTGTGTGTGTGTGTATGTAACTATTCAATGTGATCGTGTTTATGCTCAGGGTTTTCGTATTGCCTCATTATATGTATATTTTGTCATCAAATGTTTTTATGCATTTGAAGTCACATGTGGCGCAATGAAAAATCTCCAAGATATGTAATCATTCCAAACATACAAAACTATTTCAACGTAAATATACTAAATACTTATGTAACGGACAAACGAAACGTGATAATCCTGTTAGGTTAAATCATATTGCCAAAGTGTTTTAGAACATACCGGTGGCCACCGCCAAGCTGGCTCAATAGATTACGCTCTGCACAGTTCTCAGGAAAATTATTTCCGCTGCGCTGCTATGAACGTCGTTAACATATAAAAAGTCAGACAATTATTTATCATGTTTTGTAAATTAATTAAAATACTGTTATTCTAACAAATTGTTAATTCATATGTATTTTTGTCCCTATAATAATGATGTAAAACTCCATATAAAAATACAAATTGAAACATACGTTTTATAAAAGTTTTATTCATTTTTTTGGGAATTATATATTTCGTCTTGCTAAGGCATTTTTTAAAGCCTCAGCAAAGACGAAAATATTTAGTAATGCCTTAGTAAAGGGTAACACATCTTTTCTACAGCAAAAAAACTCCTAGAAAGCAGATGTTTTCATTTGTATTATTGATACGTAGATTAATCAATCATAAATATGGAATTCTACAGTTTTAACGTCGTAACTAAATAAACACTATACCGTTTCCTTGAAGGGGTAGGCAGAGAGAAGGGGGAGGGTAGGCAGGATCGCTACACTGTTCTATAATTTCATAACTTTTGCGCCTCTTCTACATTCACACACCGTGACAGGCACGCTCGTCTATTGACCCGACTTAGAACATGGCCGCCTTTTAGTAATTGATTAATTTGGTCATGCCATGTCTTCCTTGGCCTTCCTCGACTTCGCCGTAATTTCATTAATATTAAATATGTATAATACATTTGTTTTTCTTGAAATATGCGTAATTTAAAAATACTTTTGATGTAAAAGAAATAAAATTAAATAATCTTAATTCATATCCTAAATATTTATATTGAAGAACGTAAAAGCAGAAAATGGGCTTAGGAGAAGAAGGCGCCCTGGAAGTGGGATAAAGCAGCGATCAGCGCGTGTGTGGTAGCATGATCCGGTGCAGCTGGCGCCGCCCGCGGCCCTGGGGGGCGAATGAAAAAAGCGAAAGTTATCTCGCCGCTGACCTTTAACATTACTCTCAACTGATATTGGGGAACAGTCCCACATCTCTGCCGGCCGAGAGGCGCCGCGATGTGTTCCGAATATATTAAAACTTTTACTCTTTATCGTTATCTAAATTATAATCGTTAGTATTTAAAAATGCCGAAGAAAGTTTAAATTATTTCATAAACATGGTGTCCGCACCGGTGCCCACGGACAATAATATCAATGCGCGTATCGCAGAATAACTAATATATCCAAATTTGAAACACGTTATGACAAAACGTAACACGCTCGCATTTCTACAATACATGCGAGAATAGAACGATTTCATACAATAAGATTTATACCGATATTATAAATATGATTTATTTGTCTCCTCATTTTACAAAATAATTTATTCTCGATATTTTTATTTTTACTCAACGCAACGAATCATTAAATGTATTCAAAACAAGGATTATTTATGACGTATCTTTGAGATTGTGTTATTAATATCAATATTATTATTGCATCAAAATGTGACACAATATGTTACCTGAAATAAGCTGTAATAATGATTTTACGAAACAACCGGCGTAGTTTTTGGTTTATTTATATGATTCTCGAATAATTTTCACCCTCGTTGGATATTTGTTAAAAGCGCGTTACAAGATTGTACAATTATAATAAGGGGGTAAATATGGGGGTACTCACAACGCTATCCTTAGAAGCATGGTGTCCACAGATTCCGACTTGATATCACTTATAAGAAATGTCTTGGATTGAGGTCTGTTTGGCTTCACTAGATCACACTCATCAGGAGGAACAAACGAGAAGTGCACTGCGGGCGATGTTGGTCGCGGGTGAAACTGAAAGTAAAATTGGCGGTCTCGGTTGCCGCGAGCGCGATCCGTCCCAAACTGTTGCTGCGCGGCCTCTCTCCGCCGCCGTATTTATAGAGGCGCCCCTCCAGGCCGGCCCGAAAGGTACCGAGCTCTTGCACATTTCCCTACCGACGGTGACGTTATCACCGCCGAAGGTTCTGATCATCAATTCTGTGACATTTTCGTCTCCGTACCCCCAACTATCTATCTACCATCCGTCAGCGGAGCATTTCATTCTCGATACATTTCCTTAGGAAATTTCTACGACTTTCTTGCCTAATCTTGAGGAAATAGTACAAGTGTGCAACAATAAAAATATTGATAACGTGAAAAAAACTCGAAGCGGCACAGCTCCTACAAATTTCGAAGATGGCGGCAAAGGACAGCAGGAGTTGGAGACAGAAGTTGAAGAAAGCCAAGGATCGATTTGGGCTACAGCGCCATCGAAGAAGAATAAATAAAGGTCGTGGCTTTATTAAGGGTAAACGTTTTCATTGTTATGTGTCGAAGACGATAAATACGCACGTAATTTTTATTTTAATATTACAGGTAGGATCTGGGACAATCCAAGGACAAGGGAGTCTGGATTCATATCTGGACACGACCGATTCCTCTTCCATAATATTAATAAGCTATGTTATGCACATTAGAGATTGTATAATACATTATTAAAGCTTGATTTAAATCTTAGGTATTAGTATTTTTAACAATAATAAAAGTAATGTTGAAATGTCGCAAAATGGTATGTAGATAATTGCGCCCATGGAGAATACAGTTTCCCTTCAACAATAGCAAAGCGTAATGCTTTGTTATTCCTTACTGACATGACAATTTAAATACGAAGATACGAATAAATTAATATAATGCTTTCAAAAGAAAGAAAGGGCATTTAGAATATTGAAGCGTAATTGCGATTCCGCTCTAAAAAGAAACATTCATGAGATATACATATTATACATTATAAATATATCTACATATACCTGTATGTGGCCTACAAGAAATATAATTGAACGATACCTTTGCATTTTAAATATTATTATTATACATTATAAATATATCTACATATACCTGTATGTGGCCTACAAGAAATATAATTGTAGATACCTTTGCATTTTAAATATTTTAAAATTAAATACAGACCCATTATTATTGTATTTGGGAATGCATTGTTGTAATAGGGCTTGTACAAATTAACACGTGAAACGAATATAGTTAACTTCTTATATGCAAGTATAGTGAGTTCATCGAAAATTGTCTCAACTGAAAATCTCATGCTATGCAATCCAACGGATTAGGCTAGAATTATTTTACAATACTGAAATCGTTAATGGACTTTGGGATTATAAAGTGATTGATTTAAATTGTTTTGATTCAGTATTTTAAAATACGTGTACTATTCACATATGATCTAAAAAAAACATGGTAGAAATTTATAATAGTTCATTTCTAAACAAAATATTACGATTGTTATAGCGGATTTTATTTTACTTTAAGTGAATAAAACTTTATTCACTGTTTTGTTAACTAACTAACTGTTTTATTATAAAATCAAATCAGTTTATTTTCTCAAAAGACATTACAAACATTTATTAAAGTTTAAGACATCTATTGAGAACAGGTAAAATATAATAAATATAATACGATATAATAAATATATACATATATATATACATATATATATATATACATATATATATATAATAAATATATACGATATAATATAATAAATATAATACGAGAGATGGTTCGAAATTAGGAATACCAGATACTCTCCAAAGTCAAGAGTATTTATTTGTCTTCTGAACGTACTTTCACGAATATGAAAGACATCGATCTCCGAAGCGATCATGTTACCATCATCACGTGTTACAGTCAGTTGATTGAAACACCTGAAGATGCTAACATTGGTTAGCGAAACAGCTGTTACGACAATTTCATAAAAATTAAATCAATTGTGATATTATAGCAGTGTTTCAATCAAACCGTTAATAAAGTTGAAATATTAAGGTGTTTCCGCCAAATCAACGGATTATCAGAATTTAAACTTTATTAAATTTTGGAAACACCACATTCACTAATGAATGTTGAATGAATGAAATACAAATGTTTGTATACCAGTTTCCAATATTAATTTAGCATATAGTAAAGCCAATCGAAGGGAGGACAACATCTGATTGAAATATAATGGAATGCCTTCAACAAAGATTTGCGCCCAAAAGACAATGTTGGCGAAATGTGATACATTAACATTAAGAGAATCAAATATTCGTACATATAATTAAAAAAAAATTTTAGTCTGCTGAATTAATGATTCTAATAAAGTATAGTGCCACATATAAAATACTACACGAGATTATGTCATATAATCTGTAAATTATCACTCTTAAGGTCCATTTACACTGGACAGTCATCAGCCGATACCGACACGTCACGCGTTTGCGTTGAGCAAATAATCGTTTTGTTTGTTTTAATTGTGTCTTGTTACTTTTAATTACTGCTGATTCCGTTCATATTATATTTGAATTTTGAGATAATCGGCTTCTCCATGGCGAATTTAAATGCTAGTAAAAATGGTATTCTGAAAAAAGAATTATATAGTGTAGGAAACACATCCTGAAAAATATTGATCATTTTTATTAAGTGTCAATTTTATGTAGGTGGGTGCTTTCTTCGGCAACCCCCAACGGCAATTTTATTATAGCATTTGTGATAACGAGTCAGTGAGATTTAAGGCTATTTTTATCGTGACGTGTCGGTATCGGCTAATGACTGTCCAGTGTAAATGAAACATGATCAGAGGAAATTGCCTGCCGTACACCTTAAAAAACAAATATTTTTTAAATAATTATGCAGTTAAAAAATCCTGTATGAAAAGATTTAATACTTTAAGCAAACAAATGTTATGCATCTACCCTCTGACAAAATTGTAATAATTAAACAAGCTAATCGAAGAGACAGAAAATTGTAAAATCTTTAATGTTTCTGTTTATGATCTTTCATAAAAAAGGTGTTTCGCATTCACGTTTTGTTTTTTGTCAAGACATTTTTCGGTGAATGTATTATACTATTCAATGGGCGCGGGTGGACACAACGTATTTCTACAATGGAGCAGTGAGAACAAATTAGAATTTTTATTTTTATTTGAATTCTGATTGTCTTTTTGTAATATATTATATTTGAATCCGAACTGAATTGTTGCTGTGGGAAATTGCATTGTTATCGTAAGAGGAATAAAACGATTATTATTTTTTTAATATATGTTTTATCTGAGTCACATCAGTGGAGGTGATCTAAACAAACTGAGACAGTACTTGTATTCAATCATAAGACGGAATTTGTTAAATTGCGTAGAATAAATTTTTTATAATTATTATAGTTATAGCACAAGAAAATATGATAATTTTCAACATTGCATCAATGATTACTATAAGCCTTTTCTAAATCAAGGTGTTCAGAAATATTTGTTAGGAACATGTGATAATTTTATCACTTTAACTAAAAAAAAAATAACATTTCGTATTTTGCGTATATGTACGACCTACTTTGTAACTAACGACCATCACGCCGTCTCTCCGAAGGGGTAAGCAGAAAGAACGGACCGCCACACTGTTCTTTCCTGGCATACTACCCTCGATTCCTCAACATTCATACATCATGACATGCACGCGCGCCAATTTCTCTGACTCCTCACGTGGCCGAGATTCAATATTTGATTTATTTGATCGTGCCATTTTTTCATCGTAATTGTAATTAAACCAACTTTGTAATTATCATAATCTAAAATATTATCACAGATAAAATGACTAAATTTATTGTTTCTTGAACAATGATGTAAAACTCCATATTAAATAATTAATACGAATGAAGACGTCAGTTTTCTAGAAGTTTTATTATATTGTATGGGAATGACATTTTTCGCCCTTCTAAGGCAATATCAAATGTCACATTTGATATATCACATTTGATTATGTTTTAGTAGGGCGAAACATGTCATTCCCATAAAATATAATAAAACTTCTAGAAAACTGACTTTTTCATTCATATTAATTATGACTACGTAAAGTTTGTTATTTACCATGACCGTAGTTAATTAGTGGGGAAAATTTAAGGTAGCAGTGATATCACTATGTTTTTGGTTAGTTTTATATTCGGCATCTATTGATTACGATTGAAATCTATTTGTTCCAGGATATATAGCTTATGTCCTTTATTTTGAAGTGTAGCGAAATAGTGAATTTATGAGGTTTAGGAAGTGGTTGAGGGTAATGAGAAAGTTTGCAAATTGAAGTGTGTTCCGAATATCTGGAAACAATCTGCCAATTTGTTCGATGTATAGTATACCGACGTACTCATCATACTTAAATTTGTGTATACTAACGTACTCTTCATTTTCACATCTGCTGTTATTTTAGAAGTTTTTAGTACATTTTATTATGTTGTTGAGAATATCTGAAGCAAATTTATGAGGTGAGTGCTGCGGAGGGCCGAAAGGAGTGGAGGATGAAATGCAGATATTTGCAGCAAAACAACTCCGTGGATTGAAATCCACGAAGAAGTAGTTGTTATAGATCATTTTTCAAATATTTTTGCTATTATCTGAATTGGTTAACGAAAAATTCTAACTAACTAACTAAACATCACGCCGTAGGTAGAAATAATGGAACGCCACACTGCTCTGTCCTGATATATTCATACATCTTGTCATGCACCCACGTCGATTTCTCCGACTCCTCGCGTGACCGATATTTAATATTTGATTGATTGCGAAAAATTCAATATAATAAAATTGGTAATCTTGTTAATTTTTTATATTTGGATTTGGATTTTGTCAATAACGTGTTTTGTGTGTATGTATGCAAAATCAAATAGTAAATTTGGGTTTTGATAGAATATGTGGATCTTCTATGTCCGATTTTAAGAGTAAGAGTCTATGTCCCATCTAACCTTAAAGTCACGCCTATGCCCCCTTCTCCCCTACCCGTAATTAAGGCCGATATTGTAAATTGAGTTTTGTTCGTTTTTATAGTTGTAGCTAAATAAGAAAATCCTGTATAGAAAACCTTTGAGAATGGTTCAGTCGTAGAACAACTTTCCTGTTTAGAGCTGCTGTATCAAGGGTAGAAATTACCATGATATTGTCCAACCTTCGATAAGAGAAGAACAATAACAAGAAGAAGTTTGTGATTCCAGGGTGTAATAAACATATATTGATAGTTGTATATGTTTTTATTATTTTTAATTATTATTTTATTCAGTAATTAGAAAAATACGTAAACATAACCAACAGATGGCTAATAAAAACTAGTCAATGAACAAACAAACATGATATCACTACCTCTACTTATATTTATATATTACATATGTGGATTAATTTTAAACAAAATAAGAGATGTGCAAAATAATAATTGCCCTTTTACTAAGTTTCCAAACGGTTGACTGTTGCTTTAGTACTTCAAAGTTCTTTACTATATTGTTTGTATTCGTAATAACAAAACAATTTAATGTAGGTAAGTAAATAATCATGAGATAGAAATTTAGATCACAGTGTCCTAGTAGAGATGGAGACAACAGAGGAAGACCAAGGAAAACGTGACACGATCAAATAAATCAAATATTGAATGTCAGCCACTTGAGAAGTCGGAGAAATCGACGTGGGTGCATGACACGATGTATAAATGTTAAGGAAGCAAGAAAAATATGTCAGGAAAGAAAACTGTGCCAATCCATTATTTCTGCCTACCCCTTCGGAGAGACAGCGTGAAAGCTAGTTAGTTTTTAAGTTATGTCCTATTAAGATGAAAACAATAAAATTAGATGAAAATTGTCCCAAAAAATTAAAAGATATTTTCCTGAATAGAATGGAATTCTACAAAATTAAATCGGAAACAATTATTACATAATATAGGTACATACTCTTATAAAAGTTATCTTGTTGCATTTGTGTATAGCATATATTTTTATAACGCTTTTATTATTGAGAAGCAATAGAAGCTAGAGAGTTGAGTTGTCTTATGCGGAGATGAAGAGAGTTGCCGAGGACCGAGCGGAGTGCAAGGATGCGGAGATGCGTCGCCTTGCTGCAGACCAATCATTAGATTGAGACCAGAGAAGAAGAGAGTTGTGTCAGGATCGAGTAGTTTGGCGGTCTATTCTTTCTGCCAATGATTGCCATCTAAAATGAGTTCTTTTTTTTTTCAAAATAAAATAGTTTGTTTTAATACAAAACGAGTTACAACATAATTCCGATTAGAAAGCAAAGTGAATTGTTTGTTTAACTTTTATTCATAAGATCATTTAGAAAGCTCATATAGCGTCAGAAATATGAGAAAATAAAACGTTTTATTATGCTTACCTTCGAAATGGTATTATGTACGAGTATATACAAATAATAAATACAGATAACAAACAAACCATCTAATATATCATATATCATAACTAACCATCACGCCGTCTCCCCGGAGGCGTAGGCAGAAAGAATGGACCGCCACACTGTTCTGTCCTGATATACTTCTCTGGATTACGCTACATTCATACTTCTTGTCATGCACACACGTCGATTTCTCCGACTCCTCACGTGACCGACATTTAAAATTTGATCGTGCCACGTTTTCCTCAGCCTTCCTCTGTGTCTAGCAACGTTCACGTCGTTTACATATACCTTCTTCACCACATTTTTTAAAAATACTAATACCAAGGATTAAAATCAATGATATTAGAATTTATTTTACAATCTTCAATATGAACATTAGAGGGAATGGTCGAGGGATCGATTGGCAGAGGACGACCTCGCTAAGAGTACCTAGACCAGATTTGCCAAAATATAGGCTGCACCTCTTATGCGGAGTTGAAGAGAGTTGCCGAGGACCGAGCGGAGAGGAAGAGGAGATGCGTCGCCTTGCTGCAGACCAATCATTAGATTGAGACCGGAGAAGAAAGAATATGAACAGAAAATAGGTCATTATTATGAAGAAGTAAACTGGTCGTGTCCTGGCTTGAATCCAAGTCCCCTGGATCAGGAACCAAACGTTCTATCCCCTAGATTACCACCCGATCTTAACGACCCTTTCAATATTTAGTTCTTAACACTTTCATTCGCACCGCATTCACTAATTATATTTACATTTGACACTCTATCATATACAGATTTAGCACACATTCGTCTTAGAGATCTCACTTCTACTGCATTAATTCTACTAAATACAAAAATATGCATGAATTAAATTATGGAATTCCACAGTGTTAACGCCTTAAGTTTATCTAAAATTAAAAAAATTATACATTTTACTTATTAAGTAGGTTGTATTGGTTATAAGTTTTTTTTATTTTCAACTGTGACTTAAACAACATTGTGACCATATTTCACGTTGTTCTCTCTTTAACCCTTAGTTTCTCGTATAACTATTTTAAGTAATTTACTGTAAAGAAGAAAAATAAAAATAAAAATATTGTAAAAAAAACCCATTAAGTATCATGGTTTGAGCAAAACAAATGATCGAAATGAAAAAATAAGTTTTATTTTATTTTTAATTTAGGAATAAATGCATAGATGAAAAATTAATATAATCGTATAAATAGATGCAATATCATGGTCTGAAATAAAATAATTGATCAAATCAAAAAATACCTCATTGACAAGGGTGGTTGTGTCGGTCATATCACACTTTAACGGTGAGTTCGTGGAACGAGCGTTGCTTTAACGCAACGTACGCAAATAACGGGTTAACGCTCTCGCCCTCGCCTGTGCTTTGATTCTAGCTCGCGCGTGCCCTGGGTACCAAGTGCTTGAAACTTTATACATGTTTTTTTCTGTGAACTCTCTAATTTTACAATTTAAAAAAATACGAATACGTCTATTTTTTAGGTATTTGAATGTCGCGAGAAATATTATTGATTGCATTAAATACGACTTCCACTACCAACGAATCTACCACATTTTATAAAATAATGTAATGTTGTTGATTGTAATTTCTTGTCTAACTAACTAACCATTACGCCGTCTCATCGGAGGGGTAGGCAGAAAGAATGGACCGCCACACTGTTCTGTCCTGGCATACTTCCCTCGATTCCTCTACATTCATACATCTCGTCATGCACGCACATCGATTTCTCCGACTCCTCACGTGACCGACATTCAACATTTGATTGATTTGATCGTGCCACGTTTTCCTCGGCCTTCCTCTATTTCTAGCTCCGTTCACGTCATTTACATATACCTTCTTCACCATGCTATCTTCACTCATTATTTCCATGTGTCCAAACCATCTCAACGACCCTTTCATAACACTTTCATTCACTTCTGATACTTGTATTGGGTCCTTACATATGAAATTGGCGTTTTGTATGGGAGGAACATAAAGTTGATTTTTTTAAATGTAATATATTTATTTAATCAAAGTATGTACCATTGCTATCTATGCACTTTTTCCATCTCATAGGTAGTTCATTGTTCCCTTTACTAAAAAAACCATTCGGACGGGAATCAATAAAATCTTTGAAGTCGGTTTGGACTGCCCCATCGGAGTTGAATTTTTTCCCTTGCAAGAAGTTATCCAAATTTCGAAAAAAATAGTAATCTGTTGGGGCAAGGTCCGGAGAGTACGGTGGATGTCTTAGACATTCCAATTGAAGCTTTTCTAATTTGGTAGCCGTATGTTGTGCAGTGTGTGGTCTAGCGTTATCATGAAGCAGCAGTGGCCTAGAGCGATTAACCAGCCTCGGTTGTTTAGCAGCTAGCTTTTCCATTGCGGTTTGCAGTTGCTGACAATAGACATCTGCCGTAATCGTCTGGCCAGATTTAAGAAAACTGTAGTGAACGACACCAGCACTAGTCCACCAAACGCTCACAAGTAACTTTTTGGAGTCAATTTTCGCTTGGGGCATGGTTTGGCTGGTTCGGCAGGGTTCAGCCATTGCGATGAGCGCTTCCGATTATCATACAGGATCCACTTTTCATCACAGGTAATGATTCGATTTAAAATCCCTTCATTATTGTGCCGGTTGAGTAATGCAACGCAGCAGTCAACGCGCGTTTGTTGATTTGCTTCACTCAATTCGTGAGGTACCCACCTTTCAAGCTTTTTCACCTTCCCAATTTGCTTCAAGGGGATTAAAACAGTTTTATCACTAACACCGCAGCCTGCAGCTAACTCGGACGTGGTTTGCGATGGATCCGCTTCCACAATAGCCTTCAATTCTTCATTATCAACTTTGGTCTCCGGCCGTCCACGGGGCTTGTTCTGCAGGTCGAAATTTCCAGAACGAAAACGTTGGAACCAAAAACGCACTGTGTTTTCTTTTGCGGCACTATCGCCATACACATCATTAATCCTTTGAGCCGTTTCTGCAGCACTGGTGCCACGGTGGAACTCGTACTCGTAAATAACGCGATATTTCAAGTTTTCCATTTTGTAAACTGAGTGACGCAAAGAAAAAAAACAATTGAGGAAAAAACAAATGAATTATAACTTTCGAAACACAAATACTTGAGTAAATAGCTGTATAAATTTGAATTTGGAATTCCTAACCAAAGAGAAGATATTTGAGATCAAAGTTGCCAGTACGGCAAAACGCCAATTTCATATGTAAGGACCTAATATTTGACTCTCTGTCATATACAGATTTATCACACATTCATCTTAGAGATCTCATTTCTACTGCATTTATTTTACTTTTATCCTTCTTTTGCCAGTTTCATGCTTTCACTTCCATTAATTTCTTATCAAAACTTATTTATTAAGATTTACAATAAATATACATAAAATATATTATCATAATATATCATTTCTCAATTTCCGACCGGTTTCGCCAACTCGCTGTCATGGTCTGGTCTAAACTGTTCACTTTTTCACACTGTTCACAAAAACCACTTTTCAATGCAACACAGAACAATAATAAGTAGATGAATTTTTTTTTACATATTTTGATATTAAATTTTTTTAATTTTTGAAACTGTTTCTTCTTTAAAAAAAATATTATTGTGAGGCTCTGAGTACCTCATAAAGAGATCTCATTTATATTGCATTTTTTCTACTTTCATCCTTCTTTTGCCAGTTCCATGCTTCGCTTCCTTTCAAATGGGTCGGTACAAGAACACCATTAACGACACTTGCTCAAATCACTTTTATTAATTATTTTAGCTTTAAAGTATTGCTCACAGTCCCTTTACTATATACAATTTGTTTTTTTTAGCTATTATAATGATTCTCTTGACATGTGATAGGTAGCCAAATCAATCGCCATTTTATCATCACGTGAATTACTCACGAGACCAAAGACAGCGTGACATTCACACCGCCAGCGCCGGTAATTGAACACGGGACTTTCGGTATGCCAGTCAGAACTCTTACCACTCTGCCACGAAGGTCGTCGAAGGTTTAAAATACTATAGTTATTATATTGAATAATATTTAATATTCAACCCTCACAATCAGCATAGTGATGTACTGGAGGAAACTCAGATGACTTGAAGAATAGATAAGGATGACCAGGGACAGAAACCAGTGGTTTTTTATCATCATCATCATCAGCCGTATGTCATCCACTGCTGAAGCCTCTCCCAAAGCACGCCACCGCCCCCTATCCATTGCCGCTCCCATCCATCCATGTCCAGCAATCCTCTTCAGATCGTCGGTTCAGCGGGCAGGAGGACGTCCAACTCTGCGGAATCCTGTACACGGTCTCCACTCCAGAACCCGTCTCCCCCATCGGCCGTCGGTTCTCCGACAGATATGGCCAGCCCATTGCCACTTCAGCCCGCCCATCCTCAGAGCCACCTCGATCACCTTGGTTTGTTATCAAAGATGTTGTGGTTTGTTATGGAAGATACCAATTCCCATACCGAGATGTGGCCCCTAGAAGAATAAATCACTGCCGAAACCGGTTGTTAGTGCCATTTTTTTAGACAAAAAAATTTGATGATACTCGTATATTCTATAATATTATAATATATAACACATTTTTTTGGTTTGTAGACTAATGATTTTAAACAATTATATAAAATAATGAGATTGTATTAGCGTTTTTAAGATAATCAAATGATTTTACTGAAATCTTTTGATGGAAGTTTATTTTAAATAATAATTAAATAAAACTATGTTTTTTTAGACCAGTCTGTCGATACCAGCGAGCACGGCGAAACCGGTCGCTGTTGAAATAATGACAAAAGTGGAAGTAGTTAAAAAAAACATCGTTTTATTTAATTATTATTGTATTACCGAATTCCCAACTAGGATACGGCAGTAAAAATAAATTGCTCAGAGTTTCAGAGTCAGGCCCCAGAGGACAACTGCTACCGGTTATGGTCACGATATTCAGTATACTTCATGTATGTACAATATACCCCAATCGTGGAGGCAACACAATACGCCTCACGTGTACACATGTGTAGTAAGCATGTAGCGTATATGTTACTATGAAATAGATCACTTAGAGTTGGTCCAAATATCAACGACCGGTTCAAGAATAACTCTTCAGTTAAGAAAATTAAATAATTAATACGAATGAAAACGTCAGTTTTCTAGAAGTTTTATTATATTATATGGGAATGACATGTTTCGCCCTTCTAAAGCATTATCAAATGTGATTATCAAACATTATCAAACATTTGATTATGCCTTAGAAGAGCGAAACATGTCATTCCGATAAAATATAATAAAACTTCTAGAAAACTGACGTTTTCATTCGTATTAATTATTTAATATGGAGTTTTACATTATTGTTCAAGAAACAATAAATAAGGAAAAAATCAAGATTTCGGTTCTTTCAGTAGAGCTTATTTCAACGCGCATGCATTAAACTCATATCTAAAAGTAATACATCAAACCCATATTATAGAAAAAGGATCCGTTTAGAAGTCAAACCGGTTCAGCATTCGTCGACTCTACTGGTGCCGTATCAGGTCCTCCCACGTTGGCGATCACTGCAGCTAAAGCATATCAATCCTGCGCTACTTCGAACAGATTCTCAACTTTCCTCATTCCTGTCCCATCCCTTATATTACTGCCAAGATAACTGCCATTTGCCAACATCCCGTCGTCCTTTAATCTTGCTTGTGATTATCAGCCGAAGGACGTGGTATTTTTCTCTTCTTAGCACATGAACCAAATATGAGACCATTCTAACCTTCACACTGGACAACAGTTCAGAGGAGCTTTTGAAAGAATATTTTTCGGGGGAGGCAAAGGAGAAGACATTGGCATGCACACGTAAGAATAATGGACCCCTAGACAGTGGCGGTAGGTACTATCATAGAAGCCCAGAAGCCCGGCATGCGTAAGAAATTTTGAATCAAAACCCCCAAAATCTAAGAATTCGTGCCCCCGCATAAACCAACAACCCACCAAATCACCTTCCAACAATGTTCCCATCAGACGTAAGAAGAATAGCTACAAGAGCTGAATCTCTGTAAGCCAGAGGTTTTGATTCAAAATTTATTGCGCAAGCTGGGCTTCTGGGCTTGTATAGGAGTACTGCCACTGCATCTAGACCACATCACATTGTGTTGCAGGGCCAACTCCAAGGTAGACGACCCCGGGCAGACCACCCAAAAGATAGATCGACACCTGGCCAATCCCTCTTGAGAAACAGGCCACAAGCCCGTTATTATCAGGCCTTAAGAAGAAGAAGAGAGTTTGCATACCTATAACATGATAACCGGTTGACGCAAACCGGCGCAAAACCGAACGGTTAATCACTAAGGAATATAAGCTATGCTGTTTCTGAAAAACCAGTTTCAAAAATTGTAGCTGACATTGGCCGGACAGAACGAGGGTAGAGGGAACTTTCGTGTTGGATGATTAAACCAAATTCCACGGAAATTAAAACCACAAGTGTCTTTCCATGAAATTATCATAACTTCTACGGAAAAATATACTAATAGTGCATGTTTAAAATGAGTGACTGTATTTTTTACAAACTGTATTGAATGTATTTTAATATCGATTTTGCCAGCGACAGGGACTATTTATGACAGTATAACAGTAAAAAAATCTACATTAAATGTTACCATGACGACATAATGATGATATCCTTTCGATGAAATCATTTATTATTATAAAAAAAATAATATATGGAACCATAATGTATGGAAGCGAAGCATGGAACTGGCAGAAGAAGGATGAGAGCAGAATAAATGCGATAGAGATGAGGTCCCTAAGACTTATGTATGGTAGAACGAAATACGACAGAATCTCAAATGCTGATAAGAAAGGAATGTAGAGCGGAAGAAGGTATTATGAACAAAATTATGAAAGTATCGCTGCGTTGGTTCGGACATAGAATTCGGAGAAAGAATGGTTAAGAATGTATACGTTAATGATGTAAATGGAGTACGGAGTCGAGGCAGACCGAGGAAAACATGGCATGACCAAATTAATCAAAATTTAAAGGTTGGTCATGTTCTAACATGTCATGTTCTAAGTTGGAAGAATCAACGTGCGTGTATGACTCGCTGTATTAATGTGGAGGAAGCTAGAGAGGTGTGCCAGGATAGAGTAGTGTGGCGGTCCATTCTCTGCCTACACATACGGGGAAACGGCGTGATGGTTTGTTGTTGTTATAAAAAAAATATTTTTCCCAGCACGTGCACAAAACTTCAGGATCACTCTCGCCATTGGTATCACCAAAAGTAGCTAATTATGTAGGCTACTAAACTGATAGAAAAGCAATCAACTGATATTACCTTTAAAGCGTAGTTCGGTGGACGAGAGTACACATTTTTATTTTAGTTTTTCTTGTCCGGTGACGTGTGATGGGCGATTAGCATTTTTACATATGCATGTCGAAAGTAGTCCCATGTTTAGTCTCGCCGTGTACAAGGGGTTCAATGAACCAGGCGCGGAGTAAGGATATGTATCAATGCCGACATCCTCATGGTGGAATACCTTCAAGCAGAATAAGGACATTGCGATACGTTCTCTCGCCCCCTACTTTATTTCAGAACACTTTTTTTAATGCTCTGATAGGTCTTCCTGCCGGTTTATACATACGGGACGCAGCCTCCTTATTTTTTAGTTACAGTTCTCGAGCAAGAGAAGTGAAGGTAAAATATTATCACTTTGCCGAAGGCGTTCTTTGTTTATTTAGTAATTTAGTACTCACATCACCTTAAATTTTATTTTTTTTACCTTTCTTCTTCTTCTTTCGGTGCCGTGTCAGGGCCCCCTTAACGTTGGCGATCACTGCAGCAAAGGCATCTCTATCCTGCGCCACTTGGAACAGGTTTTGAACTCTTGTTATTCCTGTCCACTCTTTGATGTTCCGCAGTCAGTCATTCGCCATAGTGATTCCTGGGAAAAGGTGACCAGAGTGGTTTCCCGTTGCTTTCTCTGGTGGATTTTTCTGTCGGGGTTACCTTCCCTTAGCTGGTTGGATCTGGTTTAGAGGCGCCAGAAACTCGCCTTTCATCCCCTCGTTATCTGCTGTGATCACACGGTTATGAGTGTGATCCCATTGCCCGGGGTTCGCGACAGGGACGCTAACGAGTTGGACTAGTCAGTAGTGTTGCCGGTGGAATGCAACTGGGCGTTTCGCAGCATTTTACAGAATCACTCCCTCCAACAAGATGTGACTCGCCGCGACCCTACTGACAGTTCGATCCCCAACGTTTATTTTTAGTTTTTTTTTACCAAAACACGTTTATTTTTAGTATTTTCCTAAGATATACACTATTTAATGCCAACCCTTATGTTTAAAGTGAAGCATGGATTGACAAAATAAGGATGAAAGTATGCAGAATATATGCATTGGAAATGGGATTTCTTACACGAATGCGTGATCAATCTGTATTTGATATTGTCAAATGCAAATTTAGGGTGTTTTTTATAGAGGTATAAAATACGAGTACATCTTCTTCTTCTTCTTTAACAGCCGTTGTCGCCCACTGCTGGACATTGGCCTCCCCCATACTTCTCCATGTATGACATGTCGTACGGGGGGTGGTTGGCATTACAACGCCACGCTTGCCAGGCGGGTTGGCGAGGTGTCCTTCCACGTTAGCCTATGCATCAATATTATTCACCGAGGTTATTCACACTCGATCTCTAACATTTCCCATAGTTTCCAGGGGTGACCAAAGTTAAGGAGGTGTGGATAGGTACTTGGGATCAGATCAATCCTCCAGTATAGCATGGCCATCACCACGGTGATGACCATGCACCACTCGAAGAGTCAAAAGGATCTCCCTTACTCCCCCTATGAGTACATATTAAATATGATAAAAATCACATTAAAATAATATTAATGTCTATGATATTGGCTTTATTTAATAGATAATTTTATGCCATTATTGTTTAAAAATGATTTCGGGCACATGAGCGCCACGGCTAGCTCGAATGAAGCGTAATCGTGAAATCCAATTTTCGACAATTGTCGTCTTTGTGGATGTGTATTATCCACTAGAGTGTAAGTGGTGCGAAAACGATCCATGGTCTTCCGAATAACTTGCTCGGATGGACGATTATGTCGACCGCAAAATTGACGTAGTGCACGATAAGTTTGGCGAACCGAACCATGATTTTCAAAATAAATTTGCATAAATTGCAAGCGCTGTTCTGAAGTCAGTCTATTCATGGTAAAATGGCAAAACGTACTGACTACAAATCAACTGTCAACTGTCAAATTGACAGTCTATAGAAACAATGTTAGCAGTTTAAAAACCAAACCTCTAAAAATAAACATCCTATACAAGAAGTGAATATAGTGCGAATGAAAGTGTTATGAACAAAATGATAAAAAGGTCACATGGTTTGGAGATATGGAAAGAATGAACGATGATGGAATGATTATGATAGTATAGGTATTTTAACGATGTAAACGGAACAAAAAATAAAGGGAAGACCGAGGAAAAGATAGCACGTAATAATCAGCCAAATATTCAATGACGGTCATATGAGGAGTTGGAGAAATCGACGTTCGTGCCTGAGACACGATGTATGAATGTTTAGTTAGTTGATTATCTACATCCCAAATATTAATAGGTGAATCTACAAATTTTCGGGGCCTTGATAATATTACATTTTATGGGAACAACGTGTTTCGCCTTGCTAAGGCACATTTAATAAGCTGTAATCTAACACAAATGGCCCTATTTACGATGTTCATGCCCAATAATTTAATTCTTTATCCAAATACATAAGTATTACTTATTTTACAATGTCGAAGTGTTGTTTGAGGTTGCGTTTACTTTTAATTATATTTGAATTTTTTGAATTTGTATACGTCCATTCTAAACAAATGCTGATAGAAAAGAGAATATGACATGAAAAAGTGCTTCAGGGTAGAAGTGTGGATGAGTTCATCTTGGGTGACTTCAACACATCCAGTCTAGTATTTCAAACTTCTTGATGATTGTGTGTGTGTGGGTGTATACAAAACTTTATTTAAGCCCAGTGTCTTGTAACTTCTAACGTTTATGAATGAGTGGGTTCCAAGGCATGTTTCAAACACTCGAATCTTTCTTAAGGAATAGCTCGGCGGGGGCTCTCTCGAAAACATGACATAGGCTCATCCTAAAAACGGGATGTTGAAATATGAAATCTGTTCGAGCGTACTCTGTGACACTGGGGTGCCGCCCGTACGCAGGCGCACTGCGCGTAGGCAACTCTATAATAACACATGAGTTTGTGCCCGTTCCCATTGTGTGATGAATGAATTCAAGGGTAAACTCGTATTTTTTATAATTATACGTTGAATTTTCCCAATGAGTCGAAGGTGTCCCCTTTACATATCAGGGCCGAAACGATTCGTAAAAAGCGCGGCCTTTGACCCTGAAACTAGCTTTCTTTTACGGAACTGTTTCTTCATCATTGGCAGTGAAATTATTCTCTATGTGTTCCGTTCGGTCTGACTCTTGTTTAACATAACGCCATTTTACTATGTCTTCGTCCAACAAACCAATTTTCGATTAAGAAATGAAAGCGTATAAAACTAAAGATTGTTCACAATCGACAAGATAAATCCAAGATATAGATTTCATTTTTTCAAATAAAGCTATAGTTTTAACGAAAACGATTTATCGGTAATTAACGAAAACTATTAATTGTTCATTTTTTACAGATCTTTGACAAAAATTGTATCAAAAACAATAAGTAGTAAAAGTAATCAAAATAAATTCATATATATATATATATATATATATATGTATATATATATATATATATAGCATATATATATATATATATATATATATATATATATATATATATATATATATATATATATATATATATATATATATATATATATATATATATATATATATATTGTATGTATATGTATATGTATACTATAATATAATATAATATGTAGTATATATTATATATGTAATAATAATATGTATGTAATAATAATAATAATAATATATATATATAATAATATATGTATATATATAATAATATATAATAATAATATGTATGTAATAATAATAATAATAATAATATATAATAATATATATATAATATATATATATAATAATAATAATAATATATATATAATAATAATATAATATATATATATATATATATATATATATACCGTATATATATATATATATATATATTTTTTTAATAAAAGATTACCAGATTTTTATTTAATGTACAGTTGGAAAATAAATTTAATGCAACGATACCTACTATCATAAACGCCATAACTAACTAATTAACCATCACGCCGTCTTCCCGAAGGGTTAGATAGAAAGAATGAACCGCCACATTGTTTTTTTCTGGCATACTTATCTCACATCCTAAACGTTCATTAATAAATCTATGGCTAATTCAATAAGCTACCTACCTCGTACCTACTGTTGTATTATAGTTATATTGAAACACAGCGCAGAGACGACGTCGCAGAGAGGAGGAGGGGGAGAAAGGAGAGACCACTGGAAGACGGTGATGGCTCCATTACAAGCGCCTTCCCCTGACCCAAATGCCCCAGAATATGTGGGTCCAGGATCGGGCTCTTCAGTCACATGCCGACCCACAACCGTGATGGACAGTCTTCCTCGGACACGAGGGACAGCCGATGATGATGATAGTTATATTGAAATAAAGAATGGATCTATCGATATAAAGTTGGAAGTAAGTAAATGCAATGGAATGAAACCATTTTTTAATCAGTTTTTTTTTTCATTATTTACAATGAACTTCTTGTAAGAAATTTCAATTATCAATATTAATATTTTGTATATCTGCTACATTGTTAAAAGATTATTACGGCGAATATATGCATAGGTGCAGGTACTCGCACGAACACCTGATCCAAATTCAAAAGGCAACTCAAGCATATTAATTTCTTTAAATAAAATATTATCTGACTTCCTTTTTTTACTGAACATAATTAAATACATATCATCTCGCATTAACGTTCCACCAGTCGACTCGGGATTAATCCCGCGCAGAAAGCCAACGAATCGAAATCAACAAGTTCACCAATACGAAAGTTTCTCAGAGGTTTATATATTACATATTTGGCACGATCATGATGTATCCGCAACTAGAGATGAGTAAGCATTGAAGAACCAGGTTCAAGAACTCGATTTCTCTCCGGGAATCAGGTTTCAAACATTTTTTAGAACACACAGGGAAGATTTAGAGTCAGTATCGATATTTGTAACAAACCAGAAGTATTTACGTATGTTAATTCTATTCCTAGTGTTTGTAATACCTTGTAAGACTATTTTGTCGATGTGATGGACTGTGTTGCCAATAAAAGTGGAAATAGGCAGAACATGTCGCCAGATAAAGAACAGATATATGGGTACACAGAGTCTTGATTGCACTGAGGATGTTGGGCTTCATCATTCGGACCGGAAGAGTTTTCAGAGATCCCAATGTGCTCAGAGTCCTATACAACGCGTTGGTTTGGAGCAGACTCGAAAGTGGTTCTGTGATATGGAGTCCTCACGAGGCGAGATATTCCGTTATGCTAACATGAGGGAGTATGGTAGTTATCCGTGGCTCTGTCCCACGGTATTTCTTTTGGGAATGCTCGGAACAAATTTTTTACAGCTTCGAAGAGATGGGCATCTCATTACCCATTTCTTTAAATTAAAATTTAATCAGGGGATATTTCGAGAACTCGGCCGTGCTAGAGGGTGTTTGTCTTTTTGTCCCTGATAGATTTCTCCGACAGCGATAGCACAGCTTGTTTTACCTACCGGCCACCAGAACCAATCTGCCTCTGGTGACACGAGTTGGAAGAGCAATTAGTCTGCTGAACGCTGTCTCCTCGGAGATCGACGACTATCATATTAGTGAAGGTGCGTTCAGGAGTCCACTACGTCCATTTTACGGTCGACATAATCGTTCATCCGAGCAAGTTATTCGGAAGACACTCTAGTGGATAATACGCATCCACAAAGACGACAATTGTCGAAAATTGAATTTCACGATTCCGCTTCATTCGAGCTAGCCGTGGCGCTCATATGCCCGAAATCATATTATGTAAACAATAACGGCATAAAATTATGTATAATAATATATAAAGCCAATATCATAGACATTAACATTATTTTAATGTGTTTTTTTTTTCATTTTGAATATGTACTGTATACCTCTAAAAACTACACCCTATATTAACTAAATCATAAGTGAACAATGGTGTTCTTGTACCGACCTTTATGTATGGAAGCGAAGCATGGAACTGGCAAAAGAAGGATGAAAGTAGAATAAATGCCGTAGAAATGAGATCTCTTAGACGAATGTGTGGATACTCTGTGTATGATAGAGTGTCGAATGAAAATATAAGATGTGAATGTGGTGCGAAAGATGGTGTTATGAACAAAATAATAATGAAAGGATCATTAAGATGGTTTGGACACATAGAAAGATTGAAGGAAGAAAGAATTTTAAAAATATATATACGTTAACGATGTAAATGGAACTAAAAATAGAGGAAGACCGAGAAAAAGTGGCACGATCAAATAAATCAAATATTGAATGTCGGCCACGTGAGGAGTCCGAGAAATCGACGCGCGTGTATGACACGATGTATGAATGTTGAGGAAGCGAGATAAATATGTCAGGAAATAAAGGTGTGGCAGTCCATTCTTTCTGCCTATCCCTTCGGGGAGACGGCGTGATGGTTAGTTAGTTAGTTTTTAACTAAATAATATTATCGGTGGGTATATCATCTCTAAAGTTAATTTAAAAAAAAACTCTAGATGTAAGCGGTAAATAGAAAACAAAAGAAAGGGTATTAAATAGATCATCGTGTACTTAAGTAACCCTTTACAATAAACTTTAGTTTTTTATCTTTAAATATTTTTTTCTGAAGATAACAATGTAAAGGCATAGTTTTTCACACATTATATAGCGATGTCAGTCACAAGAAAAAAAGGCTTTTTTAGTAAATTTTCATATTATACCATATTCATAGAATAAAATAAGTAGACTTTCATTAATGATGATATTAATTTGAAATTACAACAAAGAATGGTCAGATGCTATGTTTGGTCAGTGCTGTTATACGGGGTGGAATCATGGACCCTTATAGTCAATGTTATGAACCGATTAGAGGCCTTTGAGATGTGGATACACCGAAGGATGTTACGCATCTCCTGGACTGACATGGTCAGCAACACAAATGTTCTCTATAGAGCCAGAGTTGACAGAGAGTTGCCGAGCAACATCAAAGTCCGTATGGTGTCCTACTTGGGCCATGTTCTGAGAGGCGAAAAGTACGCACCGTTACATCTGATATTGAAGGGTAAGATTGAGGATTGACGATTGGGAGAAGGCGGGTTTCCTGGCTGAGGAACATCCGAGAGTGGACGGGGCTGAGGACCGTGGCGGAGCTGTTCCGAGCTGCCCAGGACAGGGAGGCCTACTCAAGGGTGATAGTCAACGTTGGGGAGACCTGACAGGGCACGAGAAGAAGAAGAAGACTTTCAAGAATTAATTGTATCTCAATAGAGACGAAGGTGCAAATTGGAAACAGAATATAGTTGATCAAGGTTTACAGGACTTATGATCTGTCATTGATTGGGTTAAGCGCACGCTTTATGTAAAACAACATTCCCCATTCCACCTTCCTTCTTATGATCACCATGTCTGACAAACTTTTTGGAAGTTCTATATATGTTAAACTCTAAGACTACTCTTTACGTGGAAGTTTATACAATCTACATACTAACGCCATCTAAGAAGACTTTCATTCGTGTCTATCTCACGCAATGAAGTTCTGTAATACTCGTATATTGTGAATATTTGGTACGAAATTTTTCGTTCGAGGGTCCCAGCCGTAAGCGAGTTGAAACCAGAAGTGGAACCTTTGGTGCGAATGAAAAATTGAGTGAATAACTTGAACATACGTGTACTTTTTAATAATACACATGAAATATTTATTTTCCGCACGTCAGTCAAGGCGACAAGGCTTGGCGCCCGGCACTGGCTCGCATCACGAGACAGGGCAGGCGGCACCTGCTTTCACCTTGAACCGGTATTTTTTTAAATAACTTTTTTCTATGTGTATTCAAATTCTGTTCATCAGTTTTGCGAATGGATAGGTCAAGGATCGGATCGAAATTATTCTATGTAAGCAGCGCTGCCGACGGATTGGAATTCGTAATTTAAAATTTTTGCGTTGATGTTGAAATTATTACTTCCAGTTAGACGATGTGACTAATATTCCATCAATAAATTATTGTCTTCTGTAGGACTAGAACCATAACCCTCCTATAATGTCTAAATGTGATTAAATTGTAAGTTTCATTAAATGATTTCAAAATTACGCGAATATTAGGTACGTGGATTAAGGTCTATTTACACTCGACCGTCTTTGAGCAAATAATCGTTTAGTTTGTTTTGTTGGTGTCTTGTTACTTTTAATTAATCCCGATTTCGTACATATTATATTTAAATTCCGAGATAATCGCTTTCTTCACGGCGAATTTAAATGGTAGTAAAATAATAATTATCATAGCATTTGAGATAACGAGTCAGTGAGATTCAAGGCTATTTTTATCGTGACGTGTCGGTATCGGCTAATGACTGTCCAGTGTAAATGGACCTTTAGAGATGATACAATAAACTCGTCAAGGGTGGAAATACAATTATTGTCAAATTAACACGTTGACTGCCACGGTACATTTCAGAATTCCGGTGTAAAAAGCCAAACAAAACTAAAACCATAACTTAATCATATTCTAATATTAAAACTCCGTTAACGCGTGACTGACGGCGCTTGAGGACCTTTACTTTTTTTGTTTTAAGCGTTGGCAGTCACACATGACTGCTACGGCGTAATGGTAACAATTGATGGCATTCACATAAGACTGCCACGGCGTGATACGTGTTAAATCCCACAAACGTATCACAAAAACATTATAATTGACATTTCATAAAGCAAATATAACGATTTTTTAAGAATTAAAGCACTGATTTTTCAACATTTGAGTTTATTTTTCTCGATATGCTTCGAATATTTAGGTACACCTTCATCAAAAGTGGAAAAACAGTATCTTTAGTTAACAAGAACACTTACACTTATTGGACTTATAAATAGACAACTTAGATTTTTTATTTATCAAGATCACTACCTGCCTAATACTACCCAAAATGTTGTTTTCTAATTTTTAATTGATGCAAGCGTATTGGAATAAAAAAATATTCGAATAATCTACATCTGACTACCATGTTTAAAATAAGTGTATCGTCCCTAGATATTAAAATTATTTTCCAGATTTAACCTTAAGATTATCTTCTAGATGTCCATATAATTTCTGTAATAAACTCTAGATCTCCCCTATCGCCTTCTGGAATTCCTTATCAAATCAAATCAAATCAAATCAGTTTATTTTCTCAAAAGATATTACAAACAACAATTATAGTTTAAATCATCTATTGAGAACAGGTAAAACATAAAAAAATACATAATATCAGGAACGCATGAGAAGTTCGACATTAGGAATACAAGATATTCTCCAAAGTCGAGAGTATTTGTCTTCTAAACGTATTTTCACGAATATGAAAGACGTCGATCTCCGAAGCGATCATTTTCAGCAGTTTGATTGCTCTCACCACCGGCATCACCAGAGGCAGGTTGGTTCTGCATGCTGGGAGATAAAACGCTGTCGAAGATAACCATCTGGAATATAAAGATGGATAGCCTCCAAGATAACGGAGTTCTCAAAGAATCCCCTGATAAGTCTGAAGAAATGGGTAAGTGTGCACCCATCCCTTCTTATCTCCAAACTATTGGTCCCCAGCATGCCCAAGAGGAATGCAGTGATATTGCGAATGCTTATAGCTCCTTACTATCTATCTGTTCTCATTAATTAATGATAGTTTTGGGTTACCTACGTCATTCGTCATATTAGAATTTAAACTAACTAACTAACCATCACGCCGTCTCCCCGAAGGGGTAGGCAGAGAGAATGGACTGCCACACTTTTCTTTCCTGACATATTTCTCTCGCTTCCTCAACATTCATAAATCGTGTCATGCACGCGCGTCGATTTCTCTGACTCCTCACATGGCCGACATTCAATATTTGATCGTGCCACGTTTTCCTCGGTCTTCCTCTATTTCTGCTTCCATTTACATCATTAACATATAATTTTTTTACCATTCTTTCTTTCCATATGTCCAAACCATCTTAATGATCCTTTCATTATTTTGTTCATGACACCATCAGAATTTATTCAACAAATAATATTATTCAACAAATAAATATTAGAATTTAACTAACTAACTAACTAACCATCACGCCGTCTCCCCGAAGGGGTAGGCAGAAAGAATGGACTGCCACACCTTTCTTTCCTGACATATTTCTCTCCCTTCCTCAACATTCATACATCGTGTCATGCACGCGCGTCGATTTCTCTGACTCCTCACATGGCCGACATTCAATATTTGATTTATTTGATCGTGCCACGTTTTCCTTGGTCTTCCTCTATTTCTGGTACCATTTACATCATTAACATATAATTTTTTTACCATTATTTCTTCATTCATTCTTTCCATATGTCCAAAACCATCTTAATGATCCTTTCATTATTTTGTTCATGACACCATCATTCGCACCGCATTCACTTCTTATATTTTCATTCGACACTCTATCATACACAGAGTATCACACATTCGTCTAAGAGATCTCATTTCTACTGCATTTATTCTACTTTCATCCTTCTTTTGCCAGTTCCATGCTTCGCTTCCATACATAAGGGTCGGTAGAAGAACACCATTGTGCACTGCCATTCTAGCTTTTTTGGATAGGTTTTTGTTTGCGATGACAACTTTAAGTGCACCATTCACTTTGTTGCCTGCCCCAACCCTTCTTTCAATATCCCTCTCCACTCTCCCATCTCTTGTAAACATACTACCTAAATACACAAACTCAACTACTTGCTCCAAGTTTTCACCATTCACGCTAATGTTGCAGACTGTCATGGTTTCTTCCTTTTCAAAAATCATTACCTTGAACTTATTAACATTCATCATCAGATCATTTCGCATGCATACCTCATACATACAATTCACCAGGACTTGTAGTTCATGCTCGTTGTCAGCAAGTAGGACAGCGTCATCCGCATACAAGAGACAGCTTACTGACACTCCGCTCATTTTGGCACCAAACATTAGAATTTATTCAACAAATAATCAAACGAATACCATTCTGAACTATCTAACCATCATGCGGTTTCCCCAGAGGGGCAAGCAGAGAGGATGGACCGCCATACTGCTCTGTTCAGACATACCTCTCTAGGTTCATCTACATTCATACATCGTTACATGTACGCTCGTCGATTTTTCCAACTTCGAATGTGGCCGCTTTTCAGTATTTGATTAATTTGGTCATGCCATGTTTTCCTTGGTCTTCCACGGCTTATCTTTCCACTTACATTGCTTGTATACAACATTTCAACCATTCTTCTGTCGTCCATTATTTCCATATGTCCAAACCATCTCAAGGATCCTTTTTTAATTTTACTGATGATGCAATCATCCACCTTACATTTTTTCCTTATTTCGTCGTTCAGTATTCTATCATACATTGTTTTCCCGCACATTCTTCTCAGTGATCTCATTTCTACGTCATTCATCCTACTTTTATATTTTTGCTAGCTCCAAGCTTCACTTCCATACATAATGATTGATACTAGAACTCCATTATGTACTGCCATCTTTGGTATGGTTGATATATTTCTATTTGCAGGGATGACTTTGAAAGCGCCATTTATTTTGTTCCCAGCACCAACGCTTCTTTTGATATATTTTTCCATCTCTTGTAAACATGCTTCCCAGATAAATAAATTTGGTAACTTGCTCCAGTTTCTCAACGGTCGAACTTATGTCACAATTTGTCATACATTATTATTTTTTTCAAAAATAGCGATATTTTAGACTTGGACCCATTCATTACAAGGTCACTCTTCACACATTATTGATAATAAGACTTGTAGATTTTTAATAGTGTCAGCGGTTAACACAGCATCGTCTGCATATAACAAACAGCTGACTGACAAACCGTTCATCTTAGCACATGTTCTTTTTGAATTTTATAATATGTATTCTTCCAGACTTGTTATATAATATTAAGAAAGCTAACCTTATTCATAATTACCTAATATTTAAAAAAAAAATACTTCTCTTTTAAGATTAGGTTATTGGTAACTTACGACCAACCCGTTTCGATCCATCGGAGTTTAGTAGAAGCAATGCCGCTTCAAAAATGACAGTTATCAAAGCTGTAAACCTGTGATCGAATATGACAGCGGTTTTGTGTACTTCAACACTATATATTTTTCATACATATGTAATATCTTAAACAATCTTAACACTTCATTAATCGCACATGCAATCATTCACATTGTCAAATACCAATATACTTATGCCATTCTTACTTCACATGGACTAATTCGGTAAAATTAGAGTACTTTAAACGGTAC
This sequence comes from Lepidostoma basale, assembly GCA_022606425.2. Taxonomy (NCBI): domain Eukaryota; kingdom Metazoa; phylum Arthropoda; class Insecta; order Trichoptera; family Lepidostomatidae; genus Lepidostoma; species Lepidostoma basale. Next base: position 57,145 of record JAHDVF020001470.1, read on the forward strand.
ATGAACATCGATGTTCAAATTTCGGTGAGTTTCTCCCTTACTCTCTAAAGAGGAAGGTTGGCATTGAGGAAAGACAGGTCCATATCATTTAATGAGTAATGTGAGCGTCCTTGCTCGATGACAGCCCACCGTTACCACACTATTTTGGTACATCAGAATACTGTGACTCCAGCTCTATTATTCCTTGCACTACTCCAACTTCATCTTTCATTTCCAGACCACGATCTAAATTATTACCATCTTCCTTATTAATAATGACCCTTTACCACCAAGTTATCCACCATCATTCAGTCCTTTACCCCTCCTGCAATCAATGGGGATAAAAAAATAAACTCCCCGATAGCCCGCCAAACAAAATGGTCTCACGCAGGTTGCTATCTCCTACCACAACTCCATCCAGGCACTGCTCCTCTTATCTTCCCTCCGGGAACAGACTTTTTTTAAAATACAATCCCAACCCTAACTGGTCTTCCATTCCTTGACAATAATGTAAGACTTTATCATAAACCCTAAATCCCCCCTCGCCCTCTTTCGGAGGGACACTCCGGGCCATACATTTAGCCTCATCATAAAACAACTACCAAATCACATTCCAACAATGCTTCCTACAGACGTAAGAGGAATAGCCATTAGAGCTGAACCTCTGTAAGCCAGAAGATCCAAGTCCAAGTTGAGAAAATAAACTGACTTTATTTGATTTTCATTTAAAAAATCATCAGTGTTTCAAGACAAATTATAAACAATCATTTTCAACAATGTTTGGTATATTATAAATGATAAATATACACATTCAATATTCTTGGCACATTATAAATGTGGAAGATTCTACATCAAATTCTTTGAAAATGTAAAGCTAATGAAGGTCTTTATATTAATTTTGTTTTATAGATTAACCAATTAAAACAAAGCATAGTTATTATTTGTGACAATAAAGTTAGTGTTCATAATTTTAAAACAAACACTTACCATCATTTCGGAACAGAATAATTTATTTATTTCACATTGAGTAAAATCTTACATTTGGTTGAAGACATTTTTATTTGAATCTGTGTAAGAAATATCCTAGTAATTTATTGTGTAAACTTGATAATTTTATATATGTATATACTTACATTTTTATTGGAAAATGTATTAAATGCTTGAAAGCCAGGAAATGCGTTTAAATAAAACAAACTTTTCAATTTAGTTCTATAAAACAATGTTTTAAATTCAAGAAAATAAGCTGTGAATTTTAAATGAGCATATTACCAATTTGTTATGTTTGGGCTGTTCTGTTGTATGGTTCAGAATCCTGGACTCCGAAGGTGCATACTATGAACCGGTTAGAGCCATTCGAAATGTGGCTACACAGAACAATACTTTGTATACCGTGGACAGATTTGATCAGCAATTCAGATGTCCTAAAGAGAGCTTATTGCAACAGAGAATTATTGAAATGTATTAAAGTCCGTAACATTTCCTATCTGGGTCACATCTTGCGTGGAGACAAATATGAGATCCTCCAACTTATGTCAATGGGCAAAATTGAGGGATGACGTGGTCCCGGCTGAAGGCAAACGTTAAATATTGTATTGGACTACGGAGCGTGCAGGAATTGGTCCGGGTGGCGCAATACAGAGAAGCCTTTACAGAAGTGATTGCCAACGTCAAAGAAGAAGATATTACCAACAAAGGTACCATACAGAAAGGCAGATAAATCATACAGTCTATAATGCTTCGAATGGGATGTTCATATAAAATGTATAATTGTTTACAGGTCTGTGCTCTTCTCTTACAATTTTATTTGTATTGTCTGAATGAATCATTAAACTGTGAAAACGTTATCACTATCTAGTGTTGCAGGATTCCTTAAAATTTACAGTGTGGAAGATAATGAACAGTGAACAAATGAGCATTTATATTTATTTTTACACAAATGAGAAACATTCATGTGACTCATTTGGCCACAAAACAGTGTAATAAAATTAACAGAATTAAATTTTATAGGGTCCATATACATGATAAGAAACAACATATCTAATAAGGATCTCAAATATGTTGATGTCAGTAAAGCAGTACTTCTTCCATAATTGATAATATATTGTTTATGAATACTGCCTCACTGAAACAAAAAATGCCCAGATCAGAGGTACTTAAATTCTCTTCCTACTGGCTCCGAAGGTAAGTCGACTCTGTATCGGAGTAAAGAATAATTGATATCGGCGCTGATGCAGGTAGAAATTAGGAACAAAAAAATAGACCTCAGCATTCCAAAACATAGGGGTTCTCAATAGAGCCTCAAATTGAAAAAATGTGTCACCGTTAACCCTTCCCCTCCGGTTCAAGGGAGTTATACCCTAGCATACTCAAGAATAATGCCGTTGGATACAGGCAAGGATATACTTTGTACTCTCTCAGGTAGAGGATTCTAAATAATTTCTTTTGAACCCTTGATATATCATACCCTTTACAATTTTTAAATGGGTTGTTTAAATAAAAGATACAGTTGTTTAAAATATATTTTATTGTAGGTCTATGATATTGTCTACTGATGCTATTAGTAATGTCAAAATAAATCAGTTAAGAAAAATGAGAGCCTTTGGAATAACTTAACATGGCAAGGCTCCTATAAATTTATCACAGATTCATTCCCCTTAAGGCTAGGCGCTGACTGTGACTTTTTGTTGCAGTAACTTTTTGTAACTATCACGTTGCGTCACCGTGGATGCGCTCACTACTGGTGACAAAATGTTCATTTGAGCGATGGATTTCGAAGAGGTCGCAGTGATTTGCGCTCTTGAATTACGCAGAAGGAAAATTAAGCGAAAGAAACGCTACTGGGTACATCCCATATATAATGAACGATTATTAAAAGGAAAATTTTACACCCTGTATTCTGAATTACGTCAATATCCTCTTAAGTTTTTTAATTATTTTCGTATGTCAATAAACAGTTTTGACGACTTGTTATATTTGTTGGGACCTTTAATAACATTTCAAGATACATCATTTCGAAAAGCGATTCCAGTAGAAGAAAGGTTAGCGGTAACTCTGAGGTAAGAAAAATAAACAACAATACATATTTATTTATTTATATTTTTAATGTTATACTCACAGAGCTATGTAGGTACAATGAATTAAAATAAATATTTCAAGGCAATATAATTATATAACATAGGACGTGCACAATACAATGTACCTATAAAGTAAATTTCTGAGAACATCAAGAGTGAGGAAACAAGTATTTTATTTTTATGTATATTATAAAAATAATCGACACAAAGGTTTTTTAAATTAAAAACATAATAGCAAATTTAGAAGTAAACAAGAAAGAATAACAATAAACAAAGAGAAAGAAAGAAAAACTGCTACCTACACTTATTTGTATGATTATTCTGAGGTATAATATGTTTGTTTCTATATTGGAATCTTGTGTAGAGTATATATGATGGATATATATGATCCAATTGTTTCGTTTCACTGTTCATTATGAATAAATGCTTGAGGAGACGAGGAACCAGAGGGAATACAAATTGCCTGTGCAAGTGTACGAGGTGGTTGAGGTTGAGGTATAATATGTGAGGCAGCAGTAAGATTACAATTTGACGAAGACGAGGTATAATATTTTAAAATGTTTAATATTGCGATTTGTGCATCAATTTTTTGGTCTTGGGGAATCAATTTAAGCATCGGAACTAAAGATACCGCAAAATTATGTTCCGGATCCGTGTGTGTGCATCTATTTTTTTCTCTTAATATTTCTAAAAGTGACTCTTCATAACTTTTATTGCTGCTCTTTTTTTGTTGGGAATGTGGTCTTGATATTGGTGTAGATGTGGAAGAAGAACTTATGTTCTCTCCAAGTGTCTCATCAATGTCAAGCGATGTTGCGTTGCTGGATGTTTCTCGTACTTGGTCCATTGAGGGTACCAAGAACAGTAACTTTTCAAAAAACACATATCGTTTTCTTTTAGGTGCTGATTGGCCCGATTTGACTTCTTTTTGGAAGCGAAGCTCCCTCGAAAAACACGCTCTTAAATTTTTCCAGCGCAGCTGTAGAGTTTTCACTGCAAAAAAATTAACGAAATTTGTTTTATTTACAGGTATTTAGCTACAGGTGCAAGTTTTAACGCATTATCTTTTGAATACTTAATTGGGGCCACAACACTTCGAAATATAGTAAATTTAACATGCCGGTCTATATGGGAAGCTTTGCAACCACTGTATATGGCAGAAAAAACTGAAGAAGAGTGGTATAAAATTGCTGACCAATTTTATGAGCGTACTAACTTTCCTAATATTATTGGCGCCGTTGATGGCAAACACGTTAGAATAACAAAACCAAATAATAGTGGATCAGATTATTTTAATTTTAAAAAGTTTTTCTCCCTGGTTTTGATGGCGTGGGTAGACGCCGATTACAAATTCATCTATATCGACGTTGGATCGCATGGAAGCTCAAGTGATTCGACAATTTTTAAAAATTCAAATATTGGCAGAAGACATCAAGAGAACTTATTAAATATTCCTGTAGGAAGAACTCTACCTAACGAAGAAAATGGGAAAACAATGCCTTTTTGTATCGTGGGCGATGAAGCCTTTGGACTTACAAAGCATGTATTACGTCCGTTTTCTAAAAGAGGACTTACCATTGCTAAAAGAATCTTTAATTATCGACATACAAGAGCACGTCGAATGGTAGAATGCACTTTTGGAATACTATGTAATAAATGGAGAATTCTTCACAGACCTATTGATGTCAACCTAGAATTTTGTGATAAGATCATAATGGCTTGCTGTGTATTACATAACTTTGTACGCGTTAGAGATGGAATTCAATTTACAGATACTGCTTATGAATGTACGCTTATTAGCAATGCACTTATACATCAGACGTATAGAAACATGTCCTGTGTAAATATAAGAAATTACTTTGCTTCTTACTTTATTTCACCACAAGGTTCTGTCCCTTGGCAATATGATAAAATATAATATGTAACTCTTTATACATACATACCTAAAAGTTATAATGAGTAAATAATGTCAAATAAATATCCATAATATCTACAAACCTGTATTTTCTTTTTGTGCTTGTGTTAAAGTTGTTGCTGGAAATAATTTAATAGAAATATCCTCCCACAATTTCCTTTTTAAATTAATATCCGAAAATTCTTTTAAGTTTTTTGTGTACAAAGCTGGCCTTTTCTCTATTTCTTCTATTAAAAACTCATTGTCTATATCATCTTCTCGCAGAGAAGCCATCTTTTAAACTGAAAAATTCGCAACGCACGTCCGTTCGGTAGGCGCCTCCCGGCAGAGTGATAAAAAGTTTCTAGTGAGCGCACTCCCATACCAATGTACAGGCCGGGTGATAGTCACGTCACGCTAATGTCGCCGGCCGCTGGAACATTTTGTTACCGCATTGTCACGTCGCCACAGTGAGCGCACTCTCATTTACCTCCATAGCACTTGACTCGGCGACAAAATGTTACTGTGACTTTTTGTTACAATCAGCGGGGGCTCTAAAGCTACTTTTATTATTTTTGATATTATTTGAGCGCTTCTGTGGCATTTTCTTATGTGTCAGTGGAATTAATTCATGGTATATGTATTTAATACATATAAGTCAATTTAATGGAAATTTCAATGCCAAATTTATCTTCGATGGAATATGTTGCTTGTAAAGAGCCATGTAAAAGCGATAATACTTTCATCAATGCAGAATTTTTATGTGGTGCATGTCATTGATTCTATAAAGAATTTATTTTTCTTAACTAGTCTATCATTTGTGGTAAATGAGTTTGTTTGAATTTAAAGTAATATTAGATAGGGGTCTCTGGCACAGTTTTATTGAAAATTGGACAGTGAAATAACGGATCTTAGGAATGTGCGATCCGCACCTGAGTTAACTCAAAGAGTCGACTCACTTTGGTGAGCGATGGATTCATTAAAAAAAGAGCGGCAGCTCAATGATCCATTGGGTGAATCGTATATTATTGCAAACTCTTTTTAGTGAGCTCTTTAAGCCATTCCGCACCCAAACAATATACCCTGTTAACTACGACACGCCAAGGTATTTGTGTATTTTTTTAAGTCGTTAATTAAATTAATCTTAACAGCATTCCCTTTGCCATTGAGGCCTTGGTTTATATTAGACACTCATTACTGATATCATGGTACATAGATGATAAATAATATGAATCCTCAAGTGTGTCTTGGTTTTTTTTCGTTGCGGGAATAGGTTGCGGCATATGTTTAACTAAAATTTTGGCAGATAACCGTAATGGTACATCTTGTGACGTACGTGGACCAACTTCGGGGCGTGACTTAATACTATATTTTTCTAATAATTGTCTTATCACATGTAATTGGTAATCAGGAAAAGATATGTTTTTGGAACTAATGTTTTTGTGCATAATGTACGAATTCAATAAATATAAATCTATGAAATGAAAGAAAACTTTTGTGTACCACTTAATTGTTTTTCTTATCTAATCTGCTTTATCTACTAAGCCCATGTTTTTATTATAATCTTGGATACAATTTGGCTTTGAAATTACTTCTCCAGTTCTAAAATTTATTTTCCCTGTTGGAGAAACTGTATCATTATGAAGTATTGTTAACATTTGAATTTCTCTTTTGTCGTGCCATTTTAATTCCACCAGCCAATCGGAATACTGAGAAGCAATTTCTCCTTTCTTCAATTTATTGAATTTTGGCATGTTTTTACGTTTTTTTCGCACCGTTCCACATGTGTTAGTTTGGTGGTCATGCAAAAATTTAAAAAGTTTTGGACTAGTGTACCAATTGTCTGAATATAAGTTGTGGCCTTTACCGAGGTAGTCATTTAACATAGTAGTGACAACAGCTCCTGAAGCCCCAATACATTGCTCGTCAGTGAGATCCGTCCCATCACCACAATAAATAATAATGTCTAAAATATAACCTGTCTGCGCGTCGCACAAAACAAACATTTTTATTCCAAATGGATGGCGTTTGGATGGAATATACTGTTTAAACATAAGCCGTCCTTTGAACTCTATAATGCTCTCGTCAATGCATAGATTTTCATATGGCACCATTGTTTCCTTGGACATTTTTCGAGTGTGATTGCCCAGAAGTTTAATTTTATTTAATTTATCACCAGCAATTTGATTATCAGGGTCTGACATATGCAGCATACTCACCAATATCTGGTAACGATTTCTTGCCATCGTCTTGGCAAAAATATTACTTGTCAGAAGGGGATCTTTTGACCAGTGCTCTTCTATCGTGTGGTGCTTATTTCTGGTCATTAGCATTGTCACTGCAATAAATACGTAGAGCTCATTAACTGATGTATCTTTCCACCTGCGAAGCTGTGAATGTTCAGAAATAACTTTATTTCGAATAGTCGTTTGATAATACATATTTGTTTGTCTCCTTGACAATTTCGGACATTATATTTGTATTCAGAAAGTGCTCAAAAAAATTAATTTCCGGGGAATTTTCTGATAACAATCGGGTCGCGATTATTCCAGATGGAAAATCATTAAATTGGTGGATGATTGGTATAAAATTTCCTGAATTCACAGTCCAATTTCCTGACGAACTTGTTTGGGTAACTTCAGTATCCATAGGTTCATCTTCAATGTCACTATATTGCGTAATAAAATCTGAGTCATCCTCACTTTCCTCAATTTCAGAGTCAAGATGGAGAATGAATTCTCTTATATCTTCTTCACTGAGATTACGTCTCGACATATTTAGGAATATAAAAATTTATGTTTCTTTCCGTTTCAAAAAGTAACAGCACACTAAAAATGAAATACCGAACTAAAATTAAAAAAAAAAGCAAATTAAATGTTCTATTGTCGAATAAAAACACAAGTCCACATTTCCGCCAAAATGATTAATTTTGCCCATCCCTAAAGGATCTGTATTCCAACATTATTTCTTATCATAAGCACCGACAATTAAAAAAATGTGTAAATTTCAGAAACATTAGTATTTTATCATTTACGTTTTATAATACTTTGGATTTATTTGTTTCTTTAATTATCTTTGTCATTTCTTTGTCATTAAATCCCCATCACCCACCGTTTTCTAAGAGATTCCACTGCAGAAGTCGAGATCCAAGAAGTTGAGATTTATTCTTAGGTAACTCCAAATCCCTGACTAGATCATTCAATTCTGACTGAGTAACAAGGTGAGGTTGTCGATGAGCTGAATTAGTGGAACACTCTTCATCATTTGATTGTCCATTTGACGTATCATTTGATTGTCCAGGTTGTGGCTCAAAGTCTTTCAAATCAGTTTCAGGTTCTAGAGTATAGGTTTTTGGGGGCACTGGGATTGGCAAAGATTCCTTGTGAGGAACTGGCCTTAGAGCTGAAGGGATATTAGGATACTGAATTGTATGCTTACTTTTGCTAGAGAACCCGGCGATGGAAGTCATACAAAAGTAACAATCTGTGAGATGACAGCGAGGTTCGCGCCAAACCATGGGCACAGCAAATGGCATTGATTTACGGGTACCTTTGAGCCATTTGGTCAACTCACTGTAACAAGTAGTGCAGCAAACTGTTGGAGCCCAGTCCTTGTCCTGATCGCCAACTTGGCAATCAAAGTAAAATTTATAAGCAGTTTTAAGAAGCGGAGAAAGGGGTTTTCGTTGCGCTTTTATAGTCAATTCCCCGCAAACATAGCAGAAGCTATCGGGATGATTTTTACACCCATGTGGCATAATTAAACAGTAAATCAATGCTCGATACTAGTCACAGCTTACACTCATGTACTGTAAATCACTTGGAAAAAGCCGGAGTAAAAAAGATTCTACCATTTAATATAATTTAAAAACTCGGAAACACATACCCGACAAGTTGAATCTACAATCGCTAGAAACGTCCTGAGGGAAGATAAAGATTACAGTGCAGACTGTAGTGACAAGAGCAATGCAAGTTTAAACTTGTCAAAACATGAAAATTGCTGTGCAAACCTGCGCGCGCAGTTTATCGTGAATCTTCCGAACTGCAGCTATATATTTGTATTATTTCAGGGTGTTTGAGAGAGAATGAGGGGGGAGGGGGCCAGAAACTAGAATAGGTAGAAAATAAGTGAAAAAATTGAGAAAAATCAATCATTTTTAAGTTATTTTTTTACCATTTAAGGGGTCCCAAATCTACCTGATCTGAAGAAATGTAAAGGTGAAAATAACCCTTTTCATCCCAACTAAAAATAAACTGATTTGATTTGATTCGATTCAAATTATGTAAAAGTGATGGGGGGGCAAAATATGTGGGGGCCATCCCCTGAAAACGGTGGGTAATGGGGGAAAACTGAGGTCATATTCGGATTCAGGAGGTCATTTTACATAAGAATCAGCAGAAATGGTGTCAGGGGCAGAATATACAAATATTTTTTGCCGACCAGTGTAATAGGAATGGGTTCCTGATCTTCAAGATTGTAAACTTTCCTCGATATTCTCTTTGGTGTTATCAATTTCCGTTATTTGTTCATCCAAGTAGTCACTGAGTGTTCCGACATTTCAAAATTGGAATCTGACTCAGAATATCAGAAATATTTTGTTTCCTTAACTCTGGCACCACTGCAAAAAAATAATAATACTTGTATTAGGTTAAAAAATCATAATTGTGTTGTTTAAAAATATATATCAAGAGCACTGTCAATAAAAAATATAATAATAAATGCAAAGTATCACAAAAATTGGAATGTTCATTTAAGCTGAGATTTAATTTTCCTATATACAATAATATTATATTACCTTTGTACAGAACATCAAATTTGTACCCCAACAGTCAAACTAATTATTTGCGTTGTAGATTCTCCACAAGACGCGCAGTTCAGCCACCTCCTCAATTTTCAATCTAAAATAATACAGAATAACTTTTTTATTTTTTAATAAGATGAAGTAGATATTTACATTTGGGATATCATTATTTTTCTGGATATAATCGAGCAAATGTTTCACTTATGTTGTTACACCTGTAACAAAACAATTTTGAATTGTCTAATGAACTTCATTATTTCTTAATTTTAGTGAACCAATCATAATTCAAGTCTTTCCCCAAAACCAATAAATTAATAAGATTACTAGTTCAATACTGTTTCTATGTTTTTCAATATTTTAGTTTGAAATGGATTAAGTACATAACTATATCCACCCAGCGCCCCTAGAAACAATATGAAGTCAGGCAAACCTTCCACGAAAATAGCAAGAAAATGAGAAGATTATGTAAAGCTTTCTTGCCATTGATAAGAAGGAATAAATGTTTATCAAAAGCTTTTAATGCCCAACTGATAAGTGAAATGCACAATTTTCAATGTGTCAAGTGATATACTGACTCATGCAGGAATCTATTAATTGTAATGTTACACAGGAAGAGGATCAAGGAGTTGGAAATTACTATGATTACCCTACCTGGGGCTCGCCAATATAATCAATGCTGATCTGATAGAATGATGACATGTTAAAGTAATTTATATATAATACTGAATAAAACAATAAATAACTGAGCTATCTGTGGAAACTGTTTGCTAACCGAACCACATTTTGTGAACCGAGGTACGACTATATAAATTAACTAAAAGAAGAGAATAATGTATATTTGTACTCAAACCATTTTCCCTGTCAATGCATTACACAGTGATCATTTGGTAATTTGAAAGTCCTTTCAAATTACTTAGTAAATTACAAAGAATTATGATTGGTTCACTAAAATTAAGAAATAATGAAGTTCATTAGACAATTCAAAATTGTTTTGTTACAGGTGTAACAACATAAGTGAAACATTTTCTCGTTTTCTTGCTATTTTGGTGGAAGGTTTGCCTGACTTCATATTGTTTCTAGGGGCGCTGGGTGGATATAGTTATGTACTTAATCCATTTCAAACTAAAATATTGAAAAACATAGAAACAGCATTGAACTAGTAATCTTATTAATTTATTGGTTTTGGGGAAAGACTTGAATTATGATTGGTTCACTAAAATTAAGAAATAATGAAGTTCATTAGACAATTCAAAATTGTTTTATTACAGATGTAACAACATAAGTGAAACATTTTCTCGATTATATCCAGAAAAGTAATGATATCCCAAATGTAAATATCTACTTAATCTTATTAAAAAATAAAAAAGTTATTCTGTTTTATTTTAGATTGAAAATTGAAAGTACATATACCTTGACTTTATCAAAATATTACAGATGAAAAAAATACATATCAGCCCTGTGCCCATTCTACTAGCTGACCTTATCATGGTCTTCAGCCTCGCCTCCAGACGAGAGATAGATGGGCGGGATGGCCCTTGTAGACTTGAGTGCTGTAACTCCACTAGTTACATGGAGAATACCGTCTCTGAGTGTGTCATCTTATGGCTCTATATGCTGGAAATTCAGGTAAACTTCTTCTGCCATTTGAAGCACTCATATTCTTACCTGCAACCACTGCATTCGGAAGAAGGTGATAAGGCAGCTTAGCGCGGGGGCTCAACCAGGTAGATATTGCGGATGTGGCTACTCAGATAGCTCGCATTGGAGATGCTGGCGAATTCCTCCCAGAAGTTGCTGCTCCAAGTCTAGGACATTACATAAGAATAATTTTTATGATGCGTTGTTTATTTTTTCGTCTGGTAGTTCATGTGTGTTCGCATGTCTATTGCCTTGGAATGACGTTATACTAGATAATTAAATATAAACATTTAACAAAACCAGATGTATATTTACACTGCGAAACTAAGTTCTTAAAATTAATAATTAAATAAAATTTTATAGATATTTTTTAGCACAATGTTTTACACTTTACAATACAAGTACACAATTTTGTTTTTCTTACGTAAATATGAAAAACTCTAAGAAACTTGCATTAATTATATTTTATCTTGAATTGGGTTATAAACACAGCATTTTAATTTTCAAAACCAACAAAAATAACAATAACAAAATATCAAACATGAAAACATCAGATCAACGACTTAAGTTATTGTCATTTTCAATGTAAAACGATAAATATTACGAGATTCTTGTATTATTATGACATTGGGTATGGGTTTGGACTTGCATCTTCTGGCATACAGAAATTCATGACTTATTTTATATTGAAAACTTACATTTTTCTACTCGGGAACAGACGCACAAAAAAACTAAAACCCGAGTCAACAGTCAACATTCAACATAGTAAAATAAAATTTAAAATATAATAGGGATACCAGGTAAAAAATATAATGAATAAACCTTTCTAGTACCTACTCATAAACTTCTCAAGAGAGGCGCTCGCTAGGCTCTTTTAATCTAGCCATTTATATATTTACAATATTTGACTTTAGCCAATGACGGAAAGAAATACACACGGAATTCAAGAATTTTACTTATTTCAAATAGTAGCTCCGAACTACAGAAATTAATAAATAATAACAACTCAAATTTTGGCTGCAAATCTATTACGGGACATGTTTTCACACTGAGTACTGTATTGATGGTACCCGTTGGATCGACGATCTGAAGAGGATTGCTGGACATGGATAGATGGGAGCGGCAATGGATAGGGGGCGGTGGCGTGCTTTAGGAGATGCCTTCATTCAGCAGTGGATGACAGACGGGTGATGATGATGATGACTGCTTTGATATTAAACAAAAATAGTATTTTGAAACCATTCTTATTTTTACATGAAAGACCACTTGACATAACAAATTACAAACTTTGTACTCCGCCGTGATAGAAGTTTGCTGCCAACCTTTTTTTCAGCGTTAAAATGTTGTAGTTGACGATTATTTTTGCCAAATTGTCACGGGCGATGAAACAAAACAACAATCCAAATTTTATATGTAGTACTCAACTTACGAAATATTTGGAGTCATAAGGAGAAGCACACATTTTTAATACAATTTTATTTACAATAATTTCACAATCTAGATATTATCTGCATTCATTCGATTGTTAGTGCCATCTATGATGTCTTTGATAACTATTGTAAATTTCCAAGTTTCTTATTATAAGGGAAACAAGTCGAAATGATTTGCGCCCTTACTACATTGACTGCATATTTATTTTATTTTTCAACAGATGTCGCGTGAAAAGCTAAGCTTTAATTTAATAATAACACTCTATTTATAATAAATATCATTGGCTTTCCAAACAATATTATATTATTTAATTTGATATGTAAAGTATCTATGAATTATTCGTTGATGCACGTAAAGGTGGTTAGGTTATACAAATAGTACCCCATCTTTGCTTTGCGAAATATGTAAGTACGTAATTCAATATTTAAGCAAGCAATCACGATTATCGAATAATTTTTATTATAAAATATTGTTATATTATTAAGAATTATGTAAAATAAATATAGCAACGTTTAAAATTTTACTGCTAGTCCATTACTGAACTTCAAGCCTTAACACTAGGATTTTTATTAATGAGAAGCGTTTACTTGCTAGAAAACTTGCATAGCTTACGAAATATAAATGATATAAACCATATAAAATGATTTTTTAATAAATATAATTAAAACCTGGTATTATTAAACATTATTCCACTTAACACAGACAATTTTCGGTTACAAGTAAGCTTTATCAATGTACACATTTTGAACAATAAAATAAAATAGTTATGTATAAAGGTGGAGGAGGTTTAATTAGGTAGGATTGAGGAAAGGGGAAATGTAACAGGAACATTTCGAACTTGGGAATTGAATTTAAAGTTAACTAGTAGTATATTATATTTTAATTATTATTTTGGATGACATTTTTAATTTCAAATTATTTAATGTTAGGTTTTTATTATAAATTTCAAAGAAGCGCATTCTGAGCTCTTAGAATAGACTAGAATGTCAAGTTTTGGTTTTCGCGACAACACATAGATGCCGCTATGAGGTTGAATCAGAAACGTAATGAAAATAATATTTTATATGAATTCAAGAAATTGGGGTATAAAGCAAGGCAATATAAAGGCGGAGCAAGCGTTAACGCGTTGAAATTAATCCAAATAGTTTAAAAATAATAATAATGAAATAAAACGATATTTTTTTAACTACTTCCACTTTTGTATTTATTTCGATAGCAACTAGTTTTCCTGACACTATTGCAAACTGAGTACTTTATATACATACATATCAGGGGTGGTAACATGGTTATATACAAAAATAATCTTAAAATAATTATGTACAATTTATTGAATTTAAATATATTGGTATTAAAGTTATTTTAGAGGATTAATATTCAATATAATGGATTTAAAATTTTATTATAGCTGACATATTTAGATACAACGTTTAAAAATGATTTTTATGTTTTTAATATAACTGATTTTAAATATAATATGTTATACTAGTATGTTATATCTTGGTCCATTAGGTTGGCGTCGCCTTACTTGGTTTTTCTACCCATTAGTCCTTGTTTGAGCTGCAAAGGTCTGGAATCATAACAAAACAATTTTTCGGCAGTAATTGATTCTAGGAATATTTTTATTTGTTTATATTGGGTATAACAACGGTGAGTAAGCAAACAATAATTGGTCATTAAGGATTATTTGGTCAAGGGTGTTGTATTTGAGCCTTTCTTTTTGTATAATTTCTAATTTACCGAGATTTTTGCTTTTTGGGCATGTACGTAAAATTTTACCATTTTCAGATGAGTGGTTATTTTCTATTAAATTGTTAGTAAAAATTTAATTTTATTTATTGTTTTTCCAACTTTGAACATGTTCCCCGATTCCAACTTTGAAGGACCTTCCTGTTTAGACCACGTAACTTGCACGACACACTACAATTAAGTATACAGGTATATGAGCCAGAGGTATTAGGAGAGACTGGGAGATTTACGAATTATGACGGGATGCAAATCAACAACATTTTATGATTCACATTTTATTTCTTATCATTTATAATGAGTCGGAAGAGCTGTCCAATACACTAATTAGAATTAATGTATTTTCCGCGGGGAAATACAACACTATTTTGAGTGATTGAGTGACATGGAAAATGTCAATATCCGGAACCGTAATGCGAGTGCATACACAGATAAATGCTGATAGATTATTATCAGAATTTATATCGTAAGTAGTTAAAACATTAATAATTTCTTTTTGTATGGGTTATTATTTTCTTTGTATCAAGTTATCGACGAGTTTCTCATCGTAGCCATTATTGACTGCAATTGATTTTATAGGTTGGCATCGCCTTATTTGGTTTTACCATCCACTGGAATCATATCAAAATGAATTTTCGAAATTCTCTACCAACATCTCTTTTTGATAGTTTTGTGAGTTTAATGGAACATGTAATAATTTCTAGGTTACCAAGCTCTCACTTGGCAATGTGACCATAGAAACTCAATACTAACCGAAGGCATATTACAGATGGTCTTCCTGTTATTTGAGTTCATTAAGGACTAAGTGGTACGTCTTTTTTGCAGTCCACGGTATCCTCAGCTTGCGACGCCAACACCACATTCAAAGGCGTCAATTCTGGCGCGGCGTCGGGGATTTTGTTGTCCAAGCGTAGGCTCAGCTAGTATAAATTAAATTCAATACCGAAAGAAAAAAATAATGAAAAGGAACTTTCGATTTTTTTTGCATCAAAATAGGTGTCTTTTTACACTTATGGAATAAAAAAGTTGGGAGACATTGTAGATAGGTAACTAACTAAAATACCAACTAACCATCACGCCGTCTCCCCGGAGGGGTAGGCAGAAATAATGGAACGCCACACTATTCTGTCCTGACATACTTCTCTCGCTTCCTCTACATTCATACATCTTGTCATGCACGCACGTCGATTTCTCCGACTCCTCACGTGACCGACATTCAATATTTGATTGATTTGATCGTGCCACGTTTTCTTCGGCCTTCCTCTATTTCTAGCTCCGTTCACGCTGTTTACATATACCTTCTTTACCATTCTGTCTTCAATCATTCTTTCCATGTGTCCAAACCATCTTAATGACCCTTTCCTTATTTTGTTCATAACACTTTCATTCGCACCACATTCACTTCTTATACTTGCATTCGTCACTCTATCATATACAGATTTTCACACATTCGTCTTAGAGATCTCATTTCTAATGCATTTATTCTACTTTTATCCTTCTTTTGCCAGTTCCATGCTTCGCTTCCATACATAAGGGTCGGTAGAAGAACACCACTGTTTAAAAATTAAAAAAAAAAATATGCGCACGAACTCTTGGACTGACCTGATACAAATTTTATCAGTATATTATATTCATCCCAAATTGTTTTAAAATTTGTACATCGAAGTAGGTTTGGTGATAGCCAAAACATGTCTACAAAAAGAAAAATAATGTGTTTGAAAATACGAAGTGTTATTTTATTTATATTTTTAGCGTGCAAAAGCCCCGACGACGGTAAATAAATATGTCGCTGTGTTTTTCGGGCTGCCGATTTCAATTACGATATCTGGAACTTCAATTAACGCATTAATATTGTCCGCAGATCACCTGTCTGTGAACAAACCAAAATATCTTTGGTCTGCGTGATTTTTTATTTCACTTTCCAAAATTCCCCATTAGGGTCTTTGCACTAAGGAGGAATATGTCTTAGGAGTGTTTGCTTGTACACGAGCGACTAGCTACGAATATTACACACCTTTTATTATCCGGACGTGTCACAGTTCTCTGAGTACATTTAACATTAAAACCTTTTTTTTAGAAAATAAATTAGTATTGTATTAATATGGTGATAGACAGGTGTGTTGTCTGTCTAACAAATAACAAGCACCCCGAAAATGTAATGCGCAACATGATTTGACAATCGTCAAGTTGCTATAAAAAAAAATGTTTTCATGGTGTGAATTACTCAATGCAAATAGCAGTGTTTTCCAATCCATGTGTAATTTTTTTTGGCTAACAGACTTTTTGGCGTACCTAGTAAATATAGAATAATATATTATCTATAAGGTGTTTCGGAAAGCTCGATCAGTTTTACAACAGAGGGTTCTGGCTGCTTCATGCTTTAAAACTGGCGGCCATTTTTTTTAGTAAGCCTGAGCATCTGTCAATTAAGTTCAGTTCGCAAATGTTTTTTGACAACGCTCGACCTCACATCGCAATCGCGGTTAAAAACTACATACAGAATGTGGGTTGGGATATTATACCGCACTCGCCTTATTCACCAGACGTGGCACCATCGGACTACCACTTTTTCAGAACCATGACGCACGCCTTAAAAGAGCAGCACTTCTATTCATATCAAGAATTCGGTCAATGTCTGGATTACCTCAAAAGCCGAGGGTTTTTTTCGACGATGGATTCATCTATTGCCAGAAAGATTGGAAAAGTAGTAGCTTACGATGGAAAATATTTTGATTAATGTATTTTTTTATTTTATCTTTAAAATAAATGCGATTTTCATATAAATAACTGACTGAACTTTCCGAAACACCCAATATATAAATAATGAAAGCAAAAAAAATGGATACATTTTTTTTTCTTTTCATTATTTAAAATGAACTTCTACTAAGAAATTTAAATTGAAAACATTAATTACCCAATATATAAATTAGTTCTCACACTGTTAGGGTGATTTGTACGTATCACCGACTTTTGATTTGTTTATATTCATAATGGTTGAATGTCAATATTCTTATAGGTATAGGGCAATTCTAATTGGTGGATTAGAGCATAACGTTTTTCTGTAGACAACTTTATTGAATTCTGTGAATGAAAAATCTATGATTTAAAAAAAATGTGTAGTGTTTATGAGAATACGCACCAAAGAAATTTGTAATTGGGAACGTTGTCGATGGGATTGTCAAAGCATACACGTAGATGAATAGTATTTGTCAAGTAGGAATCATATTACAAACTTGGAATTATGCAGATATGTAAAAAAAAAAACTGCAACATTTAAAAAATGCTTTGGTGTATTTACCAGATTTGTGATAATATGATCATTTGTGATTTACGACCTTGGATTAGAATTTTCAAATGTTAAGGAAATAATTGGGGTCGATTACGATACATACGATATGATATTTACCCTTTACGTCGATTTGGCTCGCGCTGTAATGATGTTAAGAGCTTTTCAAAAAAAAATTTATGGAATATTTGATATGAGTGAAATAAATTCTGGAGAACTCTAATGCTAATGTAAAGTGTTTAAGGAAGAGAAAGTAATTGACTTGGAATATACGAGTATATAAAATAGCTACAAAAGGATTTATGATCTGGCGGCTTGGAAAAGGCAACTGCTTCTTTGTGAAAATATGTGAATATAAAACTAACTAATTTACTAATCAGCACGCCGTCTCCCCTAAGGAGTAGGCAGAAACATTTCGTGACATATTATTTTCGCTTCCCCGACATTCATACATCCGATTACTCCGACTCCTCACGTTGCTGACTTTAAATATTTGATTTATTTGATCGTGCCACGTTTTATTCGGTCATCTTCTATTTCTAGTTCCATCAACATCGTTAAAATATAGTTTTTTTATTATTATTCTTTCTTCATTCATTCTTTCCATGTGTCCAAAAAATTTCAATGTTCCTTTCATTATTTTGTTCATAACACTGTCATTCGCACCGCATTCACTTCTTATATTTTCATTCGACACTCTATCATCAAAGATTTTCCACACATTCGTCTAGGAAATCTCATTTATGCTGCATTAATTCTACTTTCATCTCTCTTTTGCCAGTTCAATGTTTCTATGAATATCTCGAACGAAATTTATATTTGAAAACGTTTAATTTAAAGTAAGGGGAATCCTATTGACTCTTCGAGCGGTGCAAGTTCATCACCGTGGTGATGGCCATGCTACGCTGGAGGATTGATCTGATCCAAAGTACCTATCCACACCTCCTAGACTTTGGTCTCCCCTGGAAACTATGCGAAATGTTAGAGATCGAGTGTGAATAACCTCGGTGGATAATATTGATGCATAGGCTAACGTGGAAGGACACCTCGCCAACCCGTCTGGCAAGCGTGGCGTTGTAATGCCAACCACCCCCCGTATGACATGTCATACATGGAGAAGTATCTTCTTCTCTGGTTTCAATCCTGGGATTGGTTTGCAGCAATTTCCTCTATTATTCTCTTCCATTCTTGCCTGTCTTGTGCGGCTCTTTTGAAATCTGCATATGATGAGCAGCGCACGTCCACCAACAGGTCCTCCAGGTACTCTCGGCGTGGGCGTCCCCTAGAGAAGTATGGAGGAGGCTTATGTCCAGCAGTGGACGACAACGGCTGTTAAAGAAGAAGAGGAAGAATTTAGATTAATTGCCGACTGGCTCAATTGCATCTAGATCTCTATAACATGTTTACCCATCTACGCAGATACGCGATAATTTGATACTACCTATATATCAGTTTCAGGAATTGAATTAGTAAAGTATCAAGGTAATATTGAATAGTTTTAAAATCAATAAACCGTTGAGGAAACACTGCCCCACGCGAAATAATTAATTCGTTTCATGTATCGATAAATTGACTCTTGTCATTCGTTACTGAAACATGTTCCTTAATTATTGCAAATTTGTAAACATGTAAGCGATATTTGTCTCTGGGGGACGTTTAGTGACAGGGTGTAATCCTGAGCCTCGTCCGTTACGTTTCAGTGGGCCACATATGGCTGAAACTTTAAATATTTGGAACATTATAAACTGCCAAAGTCTACATTATTAGGCCGGGCCACGAATCTATGAAAGCAGTCTTAATCAGAATATAATAGTAAAAAAAAGTTGCTAAAAGACAAATTTTAAATAAGTACAAATTATAGTTTAAAGATTATATTATACTAAACCTTCATTTTCCGTACGGACTTTGAAGTTGTGAATAATTAAAGAAATAAACGTAATTAATCTCCTCATACAGCCATGTTTTTTGCTTATACATATTTACAATAAAACAACATTTGAAGTTACATATTATTTTTTATAAGGATTAATTGTATCTCAATAGAGGCGAAGATGTAAATTGTTTTCTGGGAACAGAATATGGTGGCCGAGGCGCTTACAGGACTTATGACCTGTCATTGGTTGGATTGAGCGATCGCTTTATGTTTAACAACATTTCCCATTGCGCCCTTGTTACGACCACCACGTCTGACAAATTTTTGGAAGTTGTATATATGCTAGAATGCTGCGCCTATCTTCACATTTTTTAGTTCACTCTACACTAGCGTCATCTATTAAGATTGGGAAGCATTAAGCAGAAAATCTTTATTAATGCACTGTGAAAGGCTCTGCAAATCATACAGTACTAGATTACGCCTGGAGATGTCTCTCCAATTTTTAGACCTTTAACTTGGACCAGTTATAGGTAGGTATAAACTAACCAAAATTATTACTAGATTACGCCTGGAGATGTCTCTCCAATTTTTATGCCTTAACTTGGACCAGTTATTTTACACAACATTTTGAATGTATAAAAATTTATTTATTTATTATTTTGTTGAATCTTTTTGTTGAACCGCTCTTTACATCATTACAGCGCGAGCCAAATCCATGTAAAGGGTATAGCTATCATATTGATTCTCATGACATGTGATAGGTAGCTAATCTATCACCAGTTTATAGGCACATGAATTCTTCACCAGACCAAAGACGTTGTGACAATCATACTGGCATCGCCGGGAATCGAACCCGGGACCTTTACTATTCTATGACTATTATATTTTTATTATTTTTTATTATTTTATGTACCTATACAACAGGTCGTTTGAACCCTATTACTGTATACAATTTATT
Source organism: Lepidostoma basale (assembly GCA_022606425.2). Taxonomy (NCBI): domain Eukaryota; kingdom Metazoa; phylum Arthropoda; class Insecta; order Trichoptera; family Lepidostomatidae; genus Lepidostoma; species Lepidostoma basale. The sequence continues at coordinate 77,822 of JAHDVF020001470.1, forward strand.
TTTAGCTATTATATTGATTCTCGTGACATATGATAGGTAACCAATATATCACCATTTTATTGTCACGTGAATTCTACACCAGACCAAAGACAGTGTGACAATCACACTGCCATCGCCGGGAATCGAACCTGGGACCTTTTCGGTATGGAAGTCAGAGCTTTTACCACTCTGCCACGAAGGTCGTCGTATTATAATTAGCAACAAAATCAGAGAACGAAGGAAATAGTGAAGCGATTCATTCTTTCTGCCTACCCCTTGGGGAGATGTCGTCACGGTTAGGTTAGGTTAGGTTTGGCATCGCCGGGAATCGAACCCGGGACCTTTGCTACTTGATAACTATTATAATTATCAAAAACAGTGTAGCGATCCATTCTTTCTGCCTACCCCTTGGGGAGATGTCGTGATGGTTAGGTTAGGTTAGGTGTGGCATTGTCGGGAATCGAACCCGGGACCTTCACTACTTTATAACTATCATAATTAGCAACAAAATCAGAGAACGGAGAAAACAGTATAGCGATCCATTCTTTCTGCCTATCCCTCGGGGAGATGTCGTGACGGTTAGGTTAGATTAGGTTAGGTTAGGTTAGGTTAGTTTCACTGGCAATATAATTTTGATGACCTTTTAAATGGATTTCAGGTATAACGCTATGTTTCTCTTAACATCACCGTATGATTAAGCTAATAATACAAAATATGAATTAAAATTTCTTTATATAATAATTAAATAAAACGATGTTTTTTTACTACTTCCAATTTTGTCTTTATTTCGACAGCGACCGGTTTCGCCAGGCTCCATTTTATTTAATTTTTATTAAATTGAACTTCCATCAAGAGATTTCAGAAAATCATTTGATTATCCTAAAAAGTAATCGCTTCTTAAACAAGAGTATTATATTTTTGTGTTTTTTCTTAATGTAATAGACGAACATCAACAATTCCTTTAATCAACTTATTACAAATTTGGACAACATTTCTGTACTCTACTCAATTTCTGGTTCCAGAGTGTTTCAAAGTAGCTTTGTGAATAATATACTAAGAGAATATTCGACCCATTTCAAAGACTAGAAAGCATGTTCATTTTTAGGCCCCAGGAAAGCTTTTAGAGGTGAGATGGAAATTTGTGTTTTAGGCTACCGGAATGAGGATATTCCACACGACCATATTAATGCAAATCTTAGCTTGCTGGATTTGTTAATGGGCTGGAAAAAATAAACATCTAACTTAATGTTGTTCATTTGTTTTATCTCATTTGTGTAAAATGAAAATAAATAAACACCGTTAGTTCTTTTTAGTAGCGTCTTTTAATGTAAGTCACATTTTCTTTTACGTTCGCCATACTCTGTGTTGTAGATGTTTAATATATATATATTTTTATCTTATTATTATTTTGTTGAATCGCTCTTTACATCATGACAGCATGAGCCAAATCGATGTGAAGGGTTTAATAGCTATCATAGTGATTCTCGTGACATGTGATAGGTAGCTAATCTATCGCCATTTTATTGTCACGTGAATTCTACACCAGACCAAAGACAGTGTGACAATTACACTGCCCTTGCCGGGAATCGAACCCGGAACCTTCGGGGTGGCAGTCAATGCACATACCACTCGGCCACGAAGGTCGTATATACTTTGAATACAGCACTCACTTTATAAACAAATTAATATTAAACATCAAACATGTTTCGGACTACCCAGCCCTTCCTCAGTGATATTATATACTCGTAGATATTTGGAATACTCGTATTATAAAATTATTTTTTAATTAAAACAATTTTATACTTAATTAAATATTTATATAAAATCACTGAGAAAGGGCTGGGTAATCCGAACCATTTTTGATATTTATTTTAATTTGTTTAAAAAGTGAGTGTTGTATACAAAGTATACTCTTATAAAAAAATATAAGTCATATTTTTTTAAAAAGAACACTCCTTGATAAACTAACTAACTAACTAACTATCACGCCGTTTCTCCGGAAGGGTAGGCAGATAAGGTAGACCGCCACACTGTTCAATCCAGACACAACTCTTGCGCCTCTTTAATTATTTATTTTTAATTTTATTAGCATTAACTTTTAACAATGCGCTTGAAAAATATATCACTTTAAAATTCTACAGTGAATTAAGGATTTTAATTTAATTTTTAAAAAAATATCGTTGATTGTTTGTAAAATACAGCTTAAACGAAATGTCAGTCACGCGAGGAATCGGAGAAATCGATGTGAGCGCGTGACACTAAGTATGAATGTAGAGGAAGCGAGGAAAGTATGTCAGGATAAAACATCAATGCGGCGGTCAATTCTTTCTGCCTACCCCTCTGAGGAGACTGATGATTAGTTAGTTAGTCATGAATTTAGCCTACTAATGAAGTACCTACTTGGCTAAACACTAATTTTGAGATATTTCAAGCGAATTGAAATGAATGAAAAATTTGCATTTATGCAGGGTTTGGAGGATGCAAGGAATGTCTCTCTGGATAGTTGGTATTTGTAATCCAGGAACGCAGAGTTAATAAATGCATACGTTATTCAGTTACAAAAAGCAAGAGGCTATGGCTATTTATGCTTCTCGACGAGGTGCCTTCCGAAATATTACAGATGTGGTAAAATTTTGCTATTATTTTATATTATAGCGAATTGGTAAACACTACGAGTATAATTAGTAGGGGAACAAAGATAATTATCCAGTTTGGATTTTCGTAATTGTTTAAACATACGAGTATATTTCCTAAAATTTTATTTATTTTCAAATATTTATATCGTTTAGGCTCCTGCTCTATTGATGTTTAGAAAAATAATAAATTCAAATAAAAAAAAACAACGAAAAATTACATTATTTTGAATAGAAAAGTGAAAAAAAAAAAATTAAAAATTAAAAATATAATTAATATGAATGAAAATGTCTGTTTTCTAGAAGTTTTATTATGTTTATCAACATTTGAATATGCCTTAGACGGTCGAAACATGCCATCACATAAAATATAATAAAACTTCTTGAAAACAGACGTTTTCTTTCGTATTAATTATTAAATGTGCAGTTTTACACCATTGTTTAAAAGACAATAAAAAATATAAACATAGTACTGTAATTATGCAGAGTCAATGCCAAAAATTTGTATATGATTTTTTTTTGTCAAAAAAATTCTTCTAAAACCTTAATTAAAACAAGGTATGGATTTGCAAGTCTTTTTAAAGGTTAACATGTGGAGTCTTGCTAGTAAAATATCTTGACGGGCGGTAGGGATTAAGAGCCGGGGGGCCAATTCCCGAAATGGTCCATTACAGGAGCAGAATCAAAGAGAACCAAGAACTCTTTGATGATGGTTATATAATGTAACTAGGTACTCGTATTTACTCGATGCGGGCCAGCGTGCTTATTTCATACTAACTAACCATCAAGCGTTCTCAGAAATAATGTTCTGGGCAGAAATAATGGACAGCCACACTTTAAAATATGCTTTAAAAAAACTACAAACATTTAAAATATGCTTTGTTATATTTGCCAGATTTGTGATAATATGATCATTTGTGATTTGCGACCTTGGATTAGAATGTTTAAATGTTAAGGAAATAATTTAGGTCGATTGCAATATATATGATATGATATTTACCGTTTACGTAGATTTGGCTCGCGCTGTAATGATAATTAGAGCTTTTCAAAAAAATAATAATACCTAATCAGTGGCGGTACTCCCATAGAAGCCCAGAAGCCCGGCTTGCGTAAGAAATTTTGAGTCAAAACCCCAAAATCTAAGTCATCATGCCCCGTATAAACCAACAACCCACCAAATCACCTTTCAGCAATATTCCCATCAGACGTAAGAGGAATAGTCACAAGAGCTGAACCTTTGTAAGCCAGAATAGGTTTTGATTCAAAATTTCTTACGCATGCCGGGCTTCTGGGCTTCTATGAGAGTACCGCCACTGATAATAATATATGGAAAATTTGATACTAGTGAAATACTTTCTGGAGAATTTTAATGCTCGGCTGTAAAGTGTTTTTAGAGAGAAAAAGTAAATGACTAGGAATATATATATAAAACAGCTACAAAAGCAATTATAATTTGGCGGCTTGGAAAAGGAGCTCTAAGTGAAAATATGTGAATATAAAACTAACTTATTAACTAATCATCACGCCGTCTCCCCTAAGGGGAAGGAAGAAACAATGGACTGTCACAATTTTCTTGCCTGACATAATTCTCCCGCTTCCACGACATTCACACATCGTGTCATGCAGACACATCGATTTCTCCGACTCCTCAAGTGGCCGACATTCAATATTTGATTTATTTGATCGTGTCACGTTTTCCTCGGTTTTGTTCTATTTAAATCCATTTAAATCCTTAACATATACTTTTTTATCATTCTTTCTTCATTAATTATTTTCCTGTATCCAAACCATGTTAATATCCTTTAATTATTTTGTTCATAACACTTTCATTCGCACCGCATTCACTTCTTATATTTTTATGCGACACTCCATCAAACGTAGTTTTTCCAAACAGTTATTTTTGCTTATTTTTTTGTGTATTTATTCATTGTAATTATTGTGTCACACGACTATTGTAGTATATTCTACATCCTCCAATTGTCAAATGACCTAAATTACCATAAATATTATATATTACCATCGAATTTGTAGCTGATAACATACCATATGTAAAGTCCTCGTATGGCTAATATATTCATGACTACTCTTCACCCCGAACCAGGTTATCCATTAACACTCCATTCGACTTAAGTAACAATTGTTTTTTTATGATCTTGTGTATATCAGTGTAACTTGTTTTAACCGACATTATTGACCGATGTTTTCGAGTTCATTGATGTCTCCATCTTCAGGGTAGTTTTGTTAATTTACAGAACTACTGTGGGTGTACTGCCGGTTGTTACGTATAGACTCTTCAAGAGACAGTGACTTGGAAGCAAATAGAGGAGGCTTTTGTCCATGAGTGAACGGGAATAGCCTGAAGAAATAGAACAATAGACAGACGCTGCAACGATCTCATATCATAAAACAACCATTAAATAGCTTTTCCAACAACGTTTTCACAGACGTAAGAGGAATAGCTATTACAGCTGAACCTCTGTATGCCAGAAGGTCCACGTCCAAGTTTTTTTTACTATCTTATTTATTGGATCGGATTTGAATGCAAGATATTTTATTCATTTATTTATTTATTAAAAATTGTTAATTTAACCAGTTTCCTATAATTTTAGTGTTATCTGGTTGGATACATTTATATTGGACGAACTATCCATTTGGGTGTTCATTTCTTTCAACTGATTCGTGGTCGAATACATTACTCTGATATTTTGAATGACTTGACTTGGTTTGTCCCTGACAATTATCTGCGACAAAGGCAACATAGATGGTTTCACCTGCCACTGTGTAGGACCAATTTACTTAAGGTAATGCCCGTGGGCAGGGCAATAATCCTTCTAAACCGTATCTCTTCGGATGTGGACATCTTCCACAACAGTGAAGCTACTCTTAGAAAGCATCTATCTCTTATATAATGTATAAAATTGATGTTTACTTCTCTTGTTCTCCTTATTGTTTCTTTTAACTTCATCATCATCAGCCGTCTGTCATCCACTGCTGAATGTAGGCCTCTCCCAAAGCACGCCACCGCCCCCTGTCCATTGCCGCTCCCATCCATCTATGTCCAGCAATCCTCTTCAGATCGTCGGTCCATCGGCCAGGGGGACGTCTTTTCTTTTTACTTTTGTTCTTAATTTTTAATTACCTTGTGTTTTTTTGTGATTATGTCTATTGCTTATATTGTATTTTTTAAATTTCTCAATAGTATCTTGTGTTTAAAAGATTTTTTTTTGTATTCTATAGTCATAAGCGATTTGGTAATATACAGTGATGTTTATGATTTAAAAAAAAATGAATATAGGGTTTTCCATTAGGGATGCTCAAAGTTTGTTATGTAATAGCGGTCATGTTAATTAATACGAATGAAAACGTCAGGTTTCTAGAAGTTTTATTATATTTTACGGGAATGACATGTTTCGTTCTCCTAAGGCATTATCAAATGTAGCGAAATTTCAGCTCGTTGCTAGTAAATGGAGTATAATATGGTAATTAACGAAAATTTATTTGATTGACGAAAATTTTCGTTAATTACTACAGTGATGAAGAGCTTCTGTGTCCGAAATATAATATGTTTGTGTTGATTTTAATTTTTTTTAAATTAAGTGTTGCTTACTAAGAAACAAACATTATTCAGTGTTTTAATTAATTTAAAATTTGTTTTTTAAAAAGTATTTTTTGGGATATCTTACCATTGATTTCTTTCAAATTCATATTCATTTGATGACCAAATGTAATGTGGCATCTATGTCTTGGGGTCTATTATTTAACTCAAAGGAAGATTAAGGGTATGGAGAGGTTATACACAATAAAAACGCAATATTCAGGTCAACACATTTATTATCGACATTAATTTTAAAGGATACAAAAAGCTAAATTTGCATAATTTAGTTAAACCTTACAGTTTTGAAAGGATATTATTTAATATAATAATTGAATGATGGTTACTTATGATATGTTTAAGGGAAACACTTGAAATGAGAGGACATCAAACACGTTGTGAGTCGCCCGGCCGGAGCCCTCCGCTCGCCGGCGCGGGGCGGTGAAGTTGACCACGTACAGACAGTGCAAACATGCAAGCACGACGGGCAGTGGGAATGGTAGTGCCACAACATCGCAAAACATTAATATAATATTAACACATTAGACAAATGTTCATAGTTAATAATTAATTAATTATATGACATCTTGAATAAGTACACAAAATTTAATTTAAATATATTTTCTTAACTTAACACAGGCGAAAATTTGCTTTAACAAACTCCGTTCGATAACCTTTCGGAAATCTTATTGCTAGTTACACGGGATTGCCGGGATCGAGTCACCGAGCAATTTGATCAATAGATACATATATATTATATCAAATAATAAGACTACACTACGTATTCTAAAAATGAAATTATAAAACATTGGTTTTCTACAGCCGGAAAGAGATTCACCTTTATTATTATATTTCAAACTAGTGATCAAATACCCAACTTTAAAAGAGAAATTGTTGTGAACGCCTGCTAACGATGTTCTTTTCAAAAGTGTTTCAACTCAGGTTTGTTTAATACAACAAAAGTAGAAACGTGCAAAATAAACATTAAGAAATTAATTCCAACGAAAGAGGTAAACAAGCGCAATAAGAAAATACAAAAATCGGAGCTGTCGGATGTGCTACGAATAAAAAGAGAATATAATAATTAAAAAATGACTACTTCTACGTAGAGATTTACATATTTACAGAAATAGCTAAATTCCTTAATCTAACAAGTGACATTTGAATATAATATAAAATAGAGGGTTTCATGTTGATACATATTCTTAAATCTAGTATATTATACGTCATCTAAAGCAAACGTGATCACGGGAAAGATTTATAATTTATATTTCCGTTTTACATATTTATCAAAGTAGCCTGAATTTAAAATAACAGGTTTCCACATTAGAATTTAAGAGTGGTGTAAACATAATCAATTAGTCAAAACCAGTTAGCCAAGTTGAAGAATAAAATAAAAAGAAAATAAAATAAAAATGTATAGAAGGTTTTCATCTTCAAGTACCGAATGGATTAATCTCAAATGTTCTACTTTAAAGTCGTTTTTACTATATTTGTCGACAGAACAAAGATTTCCGTTTAATTTGAAGGAAATATATGCTGAAAGGTGAAAAGTGATTAAGCAGCGCTCATGATGATTGTCAGGCGCACTACATTAATAGACTATAGATAGGTTGCACCGACTAAACGCTCTTCAGCTGTTGGAAGTCGTAAGGCGGGAGTTGAGAAACGGTGCCAAAGTTCATACACTTTTAAGATAGGTATATGATTTTCCTAATGCATGAATTTCAGTCTCAGTTTACCAATAACTGTGAATAAACATACTGATCCAACATTTCAAAAGTTTTTGGGTTCTGATCTAAGAGGATCTTTATTTCTATGTACTTTGATAAGATATCATAGCTGATATATCGTAGTCGGTGGTGAACTCTGGTAAAACTGTTCTTTCATTCGAGGATATGATTGAGTCTTAAAATGAATATTTAAACTATCACTTCACAACAGAAAAGTAAACGAATGTATTCGCAGCCAAACGAAAGCATCATTTACTAAAAATATGTGAGCTAGGAAAGTGACACCAACTCTAAAATACTAAATTTCAGATATCCACATCTTAATGTTTGATACTAATATTCAAGGAGACAAACATAGAAAGTGAGTTTGTGAGTCAGTTTATATCGTTCTCCCGGTGATGAAGGTGTAAAGCCTTCGTAACGCGTCGAGAAAAATAAATTAAAAAGTGGAATAAACGGTGTTTTAATTCATAAAAAAATCGAAGTAAGTAAACAAGATGTACACCACACGAACCTTTACATCTCTTTGAAATTACATGCACGTGGGAAAATCTTAATATTGTCTCGTAAATCTTACTTGTATAGTATAAGAAGTCTATTAATTTACCGATACTAAATCGTTGTTACTATAGTAATAAAAAAAAGCATTTTCTTATAATTACAGACATAAAGTATCAAATGGTTACGTTACTTCAGTATAAGATACATTATGGGAACTACGGGATTTCACAATCTGGTACGCCCGCAGAAGGGCGCAAAAATATATAATAAATGCATATGGTAAATATTTTCTACAGGAAATATAGTATATGCTCAGTGTTACAATTCTCTTAAATTTATTTCTTATGCACAAAAATCTTTCAAGAAAATACGTGAAATTTTATTTAGAATGTGGTTGGGGAAGTTTTACAATAAACATTTATACTTAATATGGTAAATGCGACGCTAATGCATCTAAATATACACAATTCCTTAACTTAGTGGTACGTGGGATCTCGGGGTGCGGGCGGCGCCAAGCGGCGGGGCCCAGACTAACGCGGGTCAGCTAGGAGGTGCACAAACCTAAAGCTACGGCCGGGCGCGAGGGGACGTCCGTCAACCCAAGCTTGGCCCTGGGCATACTACGAACAGGGGGAGCGGCCAACTGCTTCTGCTTACTCTCCGATATCAATTTTAAGAAATGTACTACGGAATAACTGGGGGACACTACTTCTGCTTTGAGAATCTTACGCACTCCATGTACTCGTACGTATCTTGACTACAAAATGTTACTCTGTTATTACTTCCTATCTAGAGTTTGTGCACCCAAATTAGGCAATAGTTATTATATATCAATACAAATGACAATTAAAATGCCGTAAAACTTCAATTCAATTCCTTAAATTAATATACATACATAAAAGTTCACATATCAAAGTTTCAACAAACATTTTTATATGATATGAAAAGCTACAAATACATGTCATTAATACCTTCTTATTTTATATAAAATATTATAAGATAAATCTCAAGACCAAGTTGACAAATTTCAAGACAACGTGGACTCGAGCCTAATATGCTATACAATATCCTAGTAACTGGTAATATTCCAAAATAAGGGTGAATTGCCGAAAGTGGCAAACACTAAAAGAACACTTTTTAATCTAATAAAGGACCGTTGATACTATTTGTACAAGTCAAGGTTTCTCCTTTTTTTTAAGAACACTTATCTATCTAGCAAAGACTTAAATATTACAACGTTATATCTACGTGATTTAAAAATATCGTATAATTTGGAAAATCAAGAATAATTTCTTCAAGTCTTAGTAAATCTATCAATCAATTTTATCAGAAAATGACAAGTAGGTTATTTACAAGGAAAAATAGTTTTAGTAGTCATTCACTTGAAATAATTGATCGCTCTACTTTAGACCCTTATTCCAGTAATTCAGACAACACATTAATCCAAAAAAGCTCCGTGGCGGAGACCTACGCTAAGGTGATCAGTTCGGCGTGTGGAACCGGGAACCATGACCTACGCTATCACTTATCTACGGGTGAACAACCGGCTGAGATGATGGCTAGGGAATGTACAGTGTCTTTGGACTTCGCTAACTACCTTACTGTATGTGACTTACGACGATATTTGGTTCAGTATTATTAAAGCAGTAAATCATTATGCTATCATTAGTAATCCTTGGGGAAATGTATGCATACACCTGAAGTGGCACAATCTAAGATGTCGAGGGTAATGCGCGAGGAGTTCTATTTACACAATGGGCTGCATTGCCTGTGATGCGCAGTTACAGGAGTACCTATCTACAATACAAGCGGTGTCCACCTCATTCACCCTTGTCCGTAATACGGAGTGGCGGGCTGAGGTGATCAATTTGCCGTGAAGTTGGTGAATTAAGCACTTTTAACTCTTAGTTAAAAATGCTATTGTTATGCCGCTACTGATCTTTCCTTCAGCGAGTGGGTAATTACATATTTCAACGGAGCTTGAAAGATGGTCATGTGAGAAGGCAAACGTTTTTTTTCCAAGATTATCATTAAAATACATTAATTCGTTAACTGGAAACCCATATATATTTTTAATCTAAAATCTTCCAGATATGTCAATCCATTCATAAAGTTCGTCCATCTCTAAAACAAAATTGGAGTAAATCCAGTAAAAATAATAATGAATTAATATTTCATACAAATATGAGCTTTTGTAATTTCAGCATAAAGGCCAGACAGACCAGTGAAGTGGCTATGTATCGGTCAAGCAGGACTGCTGAGGAGAAGGGAATGGTGTGCCGGGCGGTCCTAGAAGCGGCGGAGCGTGGTGCGGGGCACCGGGGCTCGGCCGCGGGCTGGGCGCCCCTCGGTCCGGCATCACAAGTCCGGGGGTCCGGGCGCGTATCCGCTGTTGTTGCCCTGCAGAAACACGTGGATCTCGGCGAAGCGCGGCCGGTCCGCGCCCCGCCGCTGCCAGCACTGGCCCATGAGGTCGTGCAGCTCGCGCGGGCACGCGGACGGCGCGGCGGCGAGCGGCAGGTGCCCGCGCCGGCGTGCCAGCGGGCCGCGTTCTCCACCACCTGCTCGGCGGTCAGTTCGGCGTACGGACGCTGCGTGCAGAGCATCAGCAGCTCCCACAGCGTCACACCGAACGACCACACATCGCTTTGGGAAGTGTGTTTGCCCTACACACACCGGGTATACTTTCAGTATGGCTATTATTATTTCTTGCGTATGACCATACAACTTCGAAATGAATTTGAAGTTATACATTATTTTTAAGTCTATTCAAGTTCTATAAATGTATCTTCACGAGTACCAGATAATCCATTATCATATTTAATTTAAGATAATGAAATAAAACTTTATATTTTATAACAACTTCCAATTAAAAAAAAACACTTTAAACGAATTGTTATTTTAAATGAACTTCCACGTTAGATTATAATCATTAGGAAGTTTTTATCAAAATGTTACGATTATAACATTAAAAATAAGCAATGAAATAATGTCAGCCAAACGACAAGTTTAGTGTTGTCAATTGATGGGAATTAAGAGAGAGTGAAAAACATATCCCTTTTCTGACTCACCAACAGCAGGCTCTCCCAGGCCATCCAGCGTATAGGCAGGCGGGTCTTGGTGTCGCTGGTGTAGTAGTCCTCTTCATAACGGTCGCAGTACATGGCGTGGTCGGAGATGCGCACCGTGAAGTCCTTGCTTAGAATGCAGTTCCTAAATCCACGTGGAATATTTAAGTAAGATTGTGTACAATACTATAGAGGAGACCCAATCGCTACAATTGGGATATAGGATGGGAGAGCAAATTGTCAATGCGGTATTTTATGCAGACGATGCTATAATCATAGCTGAAAATAATAATGACTTACAAAAAATGCTAGACAGACTACATCACGCCTGTAAGAGGACAACATGACGATCTCTATCGAAAAAACAAAATGTATGACCTTTTCCAAAATACCCAAAACATGTAACCTGGTTATAGAAAATCAACCCATAGAACAGGTCAGGACCTTTAAGTATCTAGGCATAGACCTGGTAGGAGAAGCTGATCTGCGGGAAGAAATACAAGCTCAAGTAAACAAGGCAGCTGCAATCTCTGGCGCTCTAAAATCCATAATATGGAAAAACAAAGACATGGCTATTAAGAGTAGATGAGAATCTAAAAAGCATGCGTAAGACCAATAATAACATATGGGGTCGAAGCAAGGGCAGACACAGTAAGGACCAAAGATGTTTTGAGGACTTCCGAGATGAAGACACTGAGGACGATAGCAGGCAAGACGCTGAAAGATCGCTGAGGAACACCAGAATAAGATAGATATGTGAGGTTTAGGATATTATAAGATGGAGCAGACAGCGAAAAAGGGACTGGTACGCGCATGTTCAAAGAATGGACACCAAAAGATTCCTCTATATTGCACTACATAATCAACCTCATGGGACTTGTCCTCGTGGAAAACCTCCTAAAATATGGAAGGACAACTGGGAGTCTACCTCACAGGAGGAGCAACACTCTGGAGAATAGACCACATAGGTCTACAACAAGGAAGAAGAAGAAAAATAAGTGTACAATACCCACTGGAAGGAATTATCGTCCTTCGAGAAACTCCAACTAACTTTATTCTTTCCTCCCTTCGTGTATTCTGATACACGAAAGATCAAGAAAAATAAAAGGAATGAAGAAGATTGGAGGTGTCATTGTTTTTCAAAAATTCACATTTGAAAGCAGGGACGTCAGGGACCAATAAAGAATTATAAAAAAATGTGTATTAATAATAGAAAAAAAATATTTAGAAGACTTATAGATTCAAGACAATACATATAAATTATTATATAACCTAAGGCCATATCAATATAAGAATAAAAAAAAATCAGTTATTTGATGTGTTGCATACAGATTATTAGATATACTCGTATGATATTTGGTTTTTTTTTTCGTCAATTTCGAAATATAACAAATAATAACATAAATCTATAATATATATGATTAAAAGTTCTATTCAAGCAGTGTGAGTGGAAAAAGAAGTCGAGGAAAACATGGTATGACTAACTTACTAAATCACTAAAAGGCGGCTACATGCGATGTCGGAAAAATCGACGAGTGTGCATGTTACGATGTATGAATAAAGAGGATACTCGAGAGGTCTTTAAGCCTACACTTCTGGAGAAAGGACGCGATGGTTAGTTAGTTTTCTTAGCTTTCACAGTTCGTATATCGATCGGTTAAATTAATGGTTAACAAAAGTTGCCGTTGTGTTTGAATTATTTTATTTTGTATTAACTGTTACTGAATTGACAGATAATAAATAAAATAAAAAGTGTAATACAAATATAAGAAAAAAATAAATTCAAAATAAATTGCCATCTAAGTAGCACTGGGAGATCACAGTGGCGTACTCGTACATCCTAGAGAAGAAGGAAATAGGATAATCTTGGATGTGGAGGGGGGGAGAAAGGAAGAGAGCATCTCTCAAAGGACCTCTCAAATGAAGATAAACGATATTTTGATAATGTTGTGCAAGTACCAGGAGAGGCTCGCTGCAGGACAGTGGCGGCCGTGACAAACGGTTTCTCATGAAAATGTTCTTACAAACAGTTTACGCTAATTACTGGTAAATAACTTCTAAATTTTCCGAATTTCTGCTTATCGTCTTAAGTACTTTCGAAGAGTGCCAATGTACCGGATTTGCGACAACTACAATACGTTGGGTTCGGATTTATTTTCGCCAAAAAAGTTAAAATTATTGTATTTGTATATGCCAAATATTCTTTCATATTTTCTAACCTTATATGTAGTGTGAAACTAACAAACTAACTAACTAACCATCACGCCATCTCTACGAAGGGGTAGCCAGAAATAATGAACTGCACACTTTTCTTTCCTGACATACTTCTCTCTATTCTTTAACATTCATACACCGTGTCATGCACGCACGTCGATTTCTCCGACTCCTCACGCGGCCGACATTCAATATTTGATTTATTTGATCGTGCCACGTTTTCCTCGGTCTTCCTCTATTTCTAGTTCCATTTACATCGATGAATAAGTCTCATCTATGTCATTTTTAACCTACTACGTCATGAACAATGCTTCTTTGATTAAGGGTCGTGTCGATCCTATAAACCAAAGGTTTCCCAACTTTTCTGTCCCGTAGACCCCTTGGTGCCGATTTTTTTTCGTTTATGCAGACCTCCTGCTTTCCTAATTAATTTTTCGAATTGATTGCAAAAAAAATGGTCGCCGCCGAATTCTCTGCCCACGTATACTAACCGCTCTCGAGCTAGAAAAAAAGGTCGCCGAAGATTTCGATATTCGTTTTGGGTTTCAAAATTCAGCTTCAATTTTCTTGAACAATCTCATGGACCCTCATTTACATCTCGTTGACCCCTAATTTTATTTGCAACTATCGTGGACCCCTAGGCGTCTATATAGACCACTTTTTGGAATCACTGTTATAAACAATTGACCATGCCATGCGCTCCCGTCACCCGTTAGTCTCCAGGCTGCAGTTAATGAAAGACTAGACAACACCCTGATTTGAACGGACCAGCGGCTTGGTGGTCGTCCTTGTGATCGCTTTCCTTCTACTTTACCGATGATGATAAGGATGATAAGGTTTCTCTGGGCTATGTGCCCAAAATCGTCTTCTTCTTCCTTGCTAGCCTTCTTCCCTCCACTGCTGGATATAGGCCTCTTCCAATTTCTTCCACTCGTCTCTATCTTGCCCCCTTTGTATCCAAGATTTTCCAACCCTTTTGATAATATCATCGGTCCATCTCATCGGTGGCCTTCCGACTCTTCGCCTATTTTCCCATGGTCTCCAACTGAGTATCCTGGGTGCCCATCTATGCCACCCTGTCTAGCCAAGTGTCCAGCCCATTGCCATTTCAATTTTGCCACTCGGTCCATGACGTCAGCAACCCTGGTGCGGCGTCTGATTTCTTCATTTCTTATGCGGTCACGCAAGTTCACACCAAGTATCCCAAAATACTAATGAACAATGCAATATTGATAAAAAAAATAGCTTCTAGAATAATATCGCGGACTACCGCTGTGTCGGAGGAGACTTCCCAAGCCATTTATAGCCATGCAAATGTGTAATATAATATTTACATAAAATCGTATTGATCAAGTAGAGCGCTCTCCCTCAATACGCTGGGACATTAATATCTTAAGAATCGCGCCCCTCCTGGGACGACGAGCTCAGATAATGCTAGGAAGCGAGCCGAAATACCCTGAGCACACCAGCAAGGTATAATGCGAAAGTGAAAGGTACTTGGTTGGCGTTTTCTTTTTTCGGTAGTATATGTCGCATATTAAAAAGTAAAATATTGCTTACAAACATATGTATTATACTACATATATCTCAACAGAAATCTTTAACAATTCACTCAAAATCACGAAAAATCTTATCGAGATGTAACTTGTTGTTAATAATTTAGTTCGAAATTCTATTTAAAAAAAACCAATCCACTTTGGTAATTAAAAAAATATTGTTTAAACCACTTTTTAATAAAAAAAAAATATTAAAATACACGACATATTTCAGAGGATAAAAATATATCTTCAGGTGTAAAAATATAACAAAAACTAAACAAGGAAAGACTAATAAAAAACACATTTAAAATTCGATACAAAATCCTCTGAAACATGTCGTGTATTTGAATATTTTTATTTATATTTCTTATTTTTAAATTTATTTTATTTTATTAAAAAGTGGTTTAAACAATGTTTTTTTAATTCCCAAAGTAGATTACTATGGGATTCCACAGTGTTAATGCCTTAACTTTCAATAAAATACAAATGCTATTTAATAATAATTTAAACATATTGAATAACATTTTGAACTAGTTGTACCCGGCCACGCGTTGCTATGTCTCACTCTAGTTACATTGAAAATAATGAAAAGAGTACAAATTTATAATATTTTAAATTTCACAATATACTAACTATCTAACCATTACATTAGGCAGAAATAATGGACTGCTACGCTTTAACCGATGCGGCACTCCATCCTTCTCTTTTCGCCCCCGCGGGAGACGCGGTGTGATGGGTTGCGAACCTCATCGCCACCAATAGGCATCTCCCATATATAAACGTATATAATATTTTTTGTTCTAAAAATAATTTTTCTAAAAATAATCTCTTAGGCAAACGTTTTCCCTTCCTCAATGAACCAAGGTATTGGTCGTTCATATAATTTATATATTTGTTTTCAATATATTATATTTTAATTTTTAAATGCAATATCCCCAATATTCAAAAATTCTAAAACCTTCACCGAAGTAATAATAATAAACAGTGCAAATATCATCCAGATATGTCAATCGGTCCAATTGAGATCATTGAGTTTTGAGTCCATTGGGTTCAAAGAATAGATGAAGAAAAGGACCTTTGATTTTTACATATTACGTAGATTTGTGTTTTTTTTTATGAATTAAAATACTGTTTTTTACCCTTTGGATTTTATTTGGAAACCTTCGAAACATGCCGAGTAAAATAAACTCAAATGTGGAATAAGCAGTGATTTAGTTCATAATATTATTAATGGAATTGACGTATTAAATGTTGCAAAAACTAGGTTGGCATATTTAGAAAAAAATCATTTATATTAAGTTCAATAATTTTTCGATTTTTTGGATTCTATTTAGTCCTTTTAATAAATTTATTTTTGGAAATAATTATATGCCATTATAATTATGCTGTTGGTTGATAAAAAATATTATATTCAACAGCGAGTCAATGGGTCTCACCAATATCTGTATCCTAGCTGCACTGTACCGTTGAAAATAAATCAAAAGTGATTTGATAACACAAAGTGAAACAATCACTGAACACTGCGGTAATTTATTGCGACACTTTCACACAATAAATTCCAACCCAACAGGCAAACTTCACATCAATAGGCGAGGAGACCGCGCGCGGGAATAGGCCTTTCGTAAACGCGGAAACTGAGGGAATCCATTGAAATCCTTAAAATAAAACGCATTTTCATCTGCGGATAAAATATATAGATATAAAAAAATATATACGAGTAAAATGTTACTTTTTTTTATCAACCTCTAATCACTGTAACAAGCACTGATGTACTGAAGGATCGACAAGAAAAGTGCTTTCACGTGTGGTCAGTGGCGGTACTACCATAAAAGCCCAGAAGCCCGGCTTTCGTAAGAAATTTTGAATCAAAACCCCCAAATCTAAAAAAAATCGTGCCCCCGCATAAACCTACAATCCACCAAATCACATTTCAACAATGTTCCCATCAAACGTAAGAGGAATAGTCACAAAAGCTGAACCTCTGCAAGCTAGAAGAGGTTTTGATTAAAAATTTCTTGCGCAAGCCGGGCTTCTGGGCTTCTATGGTAGTACCGCCACTGCGTGTGGTGTTATTATGATCATTACACCCGGCGCCCCTGGAAACGAAATAATCTCGCCCAAACTTTCCACTACAATGACAAGACAAACATGAGATATGTAGGTCATTTTTAGCGCCAGCCTACGATATACAAGATTTATTTGTCATTAACACGACGAAGAAGACTGAAGTGGAGTTTGCTCTAAATAAGATTAGGATATTATTGAAACTGTTAGGTCTATATAGACTAACTTACTTTCTATCACGCCGTCGCTCCGGAGGGGTAAGTAGAAAAAATGAACTGCCACACTGTTCTGTCCTACATACTCGTACTTCTCTCGATTTCTTTACAATCATACATCATGTCATGCACGAACGTCGATTTCTCTGACTCCTCACGAGACCGACATAATATTTGATTGCTTTGATCGTGCCACGTTTTTCTCGGCCTTCCTCTATTTCTAGCTCCGTTCACATCGTTAAGATATACCTTCTTCACCATTTTGTCTTCATTCATTCTTTCCACGTGTCCAGACATTTTCATTATTTTGTTCATAACACTTTCATTTGCACCGCATTCACTTCTTATATTTGCATTTGTCACTCTAAAATATACAGATTTAACACACATTCGTCTTAGGGATGTCATTTCTAATGCATTTTTTCTACTTTCATCCTTATTTTTGCCATTTTCATGCTTCACTTCCATACTTAAGGGTCGGCACAAGATCACCCATGTGCACTGTCATCTTAGGTTTTTTGGATAGGCTTTTGTTTGCGATGACAACTTTAAGTGCATCGCTTTCTCTGTCGCCTCCCCAACTCTTCTTTCAATATCCTTATTCACTCTCTCATCCTTTGAAAACATACTTCTTTAATAAACAAATTCATCCACTTGATCCAGATTTTTAAAATTAATTACGCTAATGTTGCAGACTGTCAAGTTTTCGAAAATCATTACCTTGGACTTATTCTCATTCATCATCAAATCGTATTGCTTGCATACCTCATTTAATTTAGTTTACATATACGCACTCACAACTTTTTAAATCTTTTAACATTTTGATCTAATCGTACGCATAAATGAAAAAATGATACGTGAAAATACGAATTCGCGAATATTGAGAACGTGCAAATGAAAACAATGTCGTAATTCTTTTCCGATCTTGCTGTGCGTACAAACACACGCATCGGGAATTTAAGTCCATCGCTCTCACCTGTTTTATAACTTCATCGCATATTCCCGAAACAAACATGACGGCCATAAATCCGCTTTATTTAACCGACAACGACACTCCGCCATTTTGTGACGCCCTAATACCTGGACTAAACTTGCCCGCATAGGGGAACAAGATAAAAATATTAATCCATTGTGATGCATGGCTTAAAAGGGTTCCTATCCGGAACTGTCGTTATAAATGCGTACCTACTTGAGCAGCGCAGGCGTAGCCCCAAATTATTGTCATCAAAAATTCTAATCCCCATAAACGATAAAATGTTTCATCGTACGAGTATGACCATACTAATGGGTTGGGATTACGCTAACATTCGCGTATTTATTTATTTCGAAAATACACGTAAATTGCACGTAGCGAAATTGTCACTCTAATATGTTGGCGTTATTTAAAAAAACTGACAGTATTAAAATATTTTTTATTTATTTAAACTAACAATATCAGTATGTATGGATCGGAAAACAAACGTATTTTGAAACAGCGCGGAGTTTTTTTTATAAACATCACGAAATCGTCCATCTTGTTTTTGTTGAATTTTTTTTCTACATCCGCCACTATTTTATGTCGTGGATTCACGTTAAAATTACTTTAGAAAAACATGGTATTTTCACAACACTTTTTTACACTCTCACTAACATGTTTCGAATCGTAGACGCCAATCCTCAGGGCAAAAAAAATATCTATAAAATGAACATATGGTATACAAAGTCGTAACTCACATACTAAATAAATGGAGTAGAGTTACATATATGGTAGAGGTAGCGGTAATTGTTAATTAATTATGATTGTAGGCCAATGGGAACAACGCTGCTTACTTTTTTTTATATTAACTATTTAAATGGTGGGAAATAATTACATTTCAATTTATATGTGCCCTACAATTCTAATTAAATAACAATTACCCCATATCTAAAACATTCTACACCACCTTTCATTTAGTATACAAGATATTATTTTGTATTAATTTATCTGAAGATTTTGTTATGAATAAAAGTTCTATTATTATTTTTTAGTATATTTTTCTCGACATGTTTTGAATACTTTAATACCTTTATCATCAGGAGAACGATATAATGTTTATATCTGCGTAGATTTTCACGGTTGGCACCAACATTTTTTTTGGGATCTTCGAAAAATCCGTGTAACTAATCTTTCTGGACCGACGTTTCGGAGATCGGTGCAGTCTCCATCTCCATCACAACTACCTTGAAGACGGAGAATCTTAGGATCTCTGAAACGTCGGCCCAGAAAGACGAGATACACGGTTTTTCCCAAGATCACAAAAAAACAATGTACATATACTCGTATATCGTTCTCCCGATGAAAGCAGCCTTCGATGGCTGCTTTCATGCCGAAAAAAATTAACTCGAAAATGTAAAAAAATGTGTTTAATTAATAAAAAATATTATAACGTTATTCCACAATGTCTTAAGTTTTCCTTAAATCAATTTATTTGTAAGTCTACGTTCCGAAACATGTTTATGGAAATAAAAATAGTTTTGTGAAAACACTATGATTTCCAATAGTTATTCATGGCGAAACTGATCACAATAAAATCAACATTTGGAAATAAATAAAAATCTTCAAACTTTATTGTGTGGACGACTATTGTGAAAACCTGGTTTATTGTCTTTTCTAATGATGCATCGTGACCACTTACATGATGCATCTTTTATACTAGAATACGAGTAGACACATACTTGTTCTACCGCGCGTGAATACTTGGCGTACCTATCCTTCCTACAATACCGCATTCACTTTCGTTGTTCAGACTTACCCTTCCATTTTCAAGATCTAGAAATGTAAATTGGATTGAAAAACGAATCTTCGTTATGTGAAAAATTAAATTTAATAGATCGAAATTTACATAATAATTGCAATCAACGAAAAGTTTTGAAAGAAATAGAATTCTTGAATTTAATCAAAGTAATTTGTACGTATTCTCAGGGAGATTTCCCCGAAAAGTGCGAGAAGTAAGCAAATCTTTCTTTTGACAGTGGGGTTGAAAGAAAATTAAAAAAATATGCTTTGGTGGTATCATTGTGCGTCTGTTCGTATGACGGAATATTTAATTTCAACTTTCCTTTGAGAGAGAAAGACTGAACGACGTGGGACGATTATATGAAATATTAATGTCATTATGAATGTGTGTACACAGACAAAATGATTTTAGAAATACGAATGAGAATTTTTTAAACATATATAATAATTAAAGAAAAATAAACGGTTTAAACAATTAATTGAATCGTTAAGAAAATCGAATTTTATGATAGAATAAATTTTCGCGAAAAAATATTGTAATGTTTTTGTGCCTAGATTACGAGTATCAAAGATAATTGAATATTTCTCGGGGTCTCGTGACTCGACTTCATTTTCAAGACAGTCGTTTTATAACAACAGCTAAAAATGAAGTCTGATATAATCTCCGAAACGTTGTTTGAAGATAATAACGCGAGTTACGGATGTATCGAAGATTCCATTAAATAAATATTTCTTAACTAACTAACTAACCATCACGCCGCCTCCCCGAAAGGGTAGGCAGAAAGAATGGACTGTCACACTTTAACCGATGCGGCACTCCATCCTTCTCTTTTGGCCCCGCGGGAGTCGCGGTGTGATGGGTTGCGAACCTCATCGTCACCAATAGGCATCTCCCGCATATTATTACATATTATACATAAATCATATATGTGGAAAGTGAAATATATTTGAATAAATATATCAACAATCTCGGATATAAAAAAAACAAAGCGAAAAAATCTTGTTTACTAATTGTTTAATGTCAGCAGATGGAAGCTTAGACCGTAAAGTTATGAAAAAATAGGAAATGAAGAAGTTGTACAGTGTATTTTTATGTGGTTCATACAAAGACGAGCATCTGGAGCTTTTCAGTGTTCAGATATAGCCATGAAGTGGTTTGAGAGACAAGAAGAGTGTAATTCAGGACAACTTAAATGTCTTAAAAGTATTCGCGATTTGGCAGCTTTAAAAAGAAATATTAATAAATATTTGTTTACATCTGAAATTGTTACAAAACTAACGAACTAACTAACTAACCACAACGCCGTCTCCCCAAAGGGGTAGTCAATTTTCTTTCCTGACATACTTCTCTCGCTTCCTCAACATTCATACATCGTGTCATGCACGCGCGTCGATTTCTCTGACTCCTCACATGGCCGACATTCAATATTTGATTTATTTGATCGTGCTACGTTTTCCTCGGTCTTCCTCTATTTCTGGTTTCATTTACATCATTAACATATAATTTTTTTGCCATTCTTTCTTCATTCATTATTTCCATATGTCCAAACCATCTTAACGATCCTTTCCGAATCAGAGTCCTAGACAATAATTATTTAACTTGTAAAAAAGGCCAATTAAAATAACCAACCTGGCAGCCAAATCTCGGTGGACCACGTTCATCGATTCCAAATACTTCATCCCAGAAGCTATTTGCGTTGCGAGGTAGATCAGGCAGCCATAGCTGTAAAGAGGGCGGAAACTTTATTAAAAATATCACAGTAGGATTTATACATATTTAATACTCGTACGAATGAAAACGTCCGTTCTCCAGAGATTTTTATTATATTTTATGAGAATGATATGATAATATGATAATTCACTGTTTCTATAAAATATATTGAAACTTCTAGAAAAGAGACGTTTTGAACTGATTTAGTGAATATGTGTAATGTACAACAACAACAACAATACACCATTACGCCGTTTCCCCGCAGGGGTAGGCAGAGAGAATGGACCACAACACTACTCTATCCTGGCACACCTCTCTAGATTCTTCCACATCCATACAGCGAGTCATACACACACGTCGATTCTTCCGACTTCTACCTTTAAAATTTTATTAATTTGGTCATGCCATGTCTTCCTCGGTCTGCCTCGACTCCGTACTCCATTCAAATCATTAAGGTATATTTTTTTAACCATTATTTCTCCATCCATGCGCTCCATATGTCCGAACCAACGCAGCGATCCTTTCATAATTTTGTTCATAATACCTTCTTCCGCTCTACATTCCTTTCTTATATCAGCATTTAAGATTCTTTCGTATATCGTTCTATCACACAAACGTCTTAGGGATCTGATCTCTACTTCATTTATTCTGCTCTCATCCTTCTTCTGCCAGCTCCGTGCTTCGCTTCCATACATTACGGTTGGGACCAGAACTCCATTGTGAACGGCCGTTTTCACTTTCATTGATAAATTCTTGTTTCCAATAACTATTTTTAAAGCTCCATTCACTTTGTTACCCGCACCAATCCTTGTTTCGACGTCTCTATCCGTTCGGCTATCCGCTGTGGATATGCTACCTAAATACACAAATTCACTCACTTGCTCCAAATTCTCTTCGTTCACACTTATGTTACAAAGTGTCATTTGCTCTTCCCTTTCAAAAGCCATCATCTTTGACTTTTCGGTATATTCCAATTAATAAATTGATTCCAATGTAATCACTTATACTGTGAAGTAGACGTTCTTTTGAGACTCGAGAATTTGAAGTCGATTAGTGCAGAGTTACTTTACCTTAGTGTGGAGGCTTGCTTGTTGTCGGTTTGTCGTCGCAGGAATGCTGGAAGGTCTCCGAGATCAGAGTATGGGATCACGGAGCAAGGTGGTTCCTCAGAGCATACTCCTATGGCCCTGGATACGTTGGTGTCTCTCAGCGCGTTGGACCAAGCCGCCTCCCTCATAAACTCTCGTCTGAAAGAAATATCTTATTACTCCCCCACTCGAGCAATGATAGGGAGATTACTTGAAGTTATGTACACAAGTCTTATAAATTATTACTTGTATTAATAATTAACTAATTCTTACGTGAAGATAGGTGATTGAATTAAATTTGTAATTTCCATACCTCACTGCATCAGTACTTCCACGCCACAAAGATTTCACAAGGACTAGTTGCTTCTTATGGAAGGTGGAACAACCGTCGCTGTAGTCAATACCCTCAGACTCGCATAGATGTAACTAAAATATGTTTAGATATATTATGAATAAAATAAATACACTTATAGTAGCTAAATGTTGAGTAAAATTTAAAAAAAAATTTACAGCGTAATTTTCATACACTTTGTTCGAAAATAGTTCATCGCAAATATGGTGTCTAAAACCAAAATTAAATTTCTGTCTCTGCATTGGAAAAGTATTTAACTAACTCACTAGCCATCACCTGACATATTTCTCTCGTTCCTCAACTGACTCCTCACGTGGCCGACATTCAATATTTGATTTATTTGATCGCGCCACGTTTTCCTCGGTCATCCTCTATTTCCAGTTCCATTCACATCGTTAACATATAGTTATATTAGCATTCTTTCCATGTGTTCAAACCATCTTAATGATCCTTTCATTATTTTGTTCATAACACCATCGTTCGCCCCGCATTCACTTCTTATATTTTCATTCGACACTCTATCATATACGGAGTATCCAGATATTCGTCTAAGAGATTTCATTTCAACTGCATTTATTCTACTTTCATCCTTCTTTTGCCAGTTTCATGCTTCGCTTTCATACATAAGCGTCGGTACAAGAACACCATTGTGCAGTGCAGTTTTAGCTTTTTGTTTGCGATGACAACTTTAAGTGCACCATTCACTTTGTTGCCTGCCCTGTGGTTCTTTTATATATTTATGCTAATAAACAATACTGAGTGTATTTTTTCAAGTTATAGTCATAGCAACAAAATGAATGATTTTGTTCTTTAAACTTTTTCATAGTAACCAAAGAAAAAAGTAAAGCTTTCCACTTACCGGTCCGTGAGAACCTTCTCCAATTCGCTCTATGATACGGAGACAACGACGAGGAATCTCGGGAACTACGTCAGTGGTGATGGGTGGTCGATTAGGCGGAAGCTTCATCGTGGTGAATCTCCCGGGAGTAAGGTGCTGTTCCAATCTCTCGGCCTAAGGGAAACATTATTTGATTACTTCTTGGTTGATATCTGGTACAGTGGGTATCACATCGAATGCATTGAATTGATAATTTATATTTAATGTGAAAAAAAACAAAAAAACAAAAAAATATGTAATTCTGTATCCTAGTGAATATACGATAGAAAATCCACATTGTGTTTTTTCAGGGTAATAGAGACATTATTATTTTTTAATTTATTTTATTTTCATAATGAAATTTTTTGTATTTTTATTTATTTCGTCGATTTCTCCGACTCCTTAATTAATTTGATCGTGACACGTTTTACTCGATCTTCCTATATTTCTAATTCCATTTACATCGTTAATATGTATATTCGTTACAGAATTAAAAATACACAATACTTATGTAAAAGTAAATAATTAATGTTTTTAATTGAAATTTCATGGTAGAAGAGCATTTTAAATATTATTTATATTTAGTGTGCTTCCACTTGTGTTTATGTTCGGCCGGTTTCAGCAGCTTGCTGCCATCTTCTGGTGGCAGATTCTCTTAATTCTGGAGAGTATCCTGTCTTCCTAATGTTGAACCATCTCTTATGCGTTTCTGGTAGTATACTATACGAGGTATGTTCAAAAAGTATCGCGAATTTTAAATTTCCGCCGGTTACGTATATTCGATTTTTGATTTTTTTGTGGCGTTATGTTGGTACTCATGTCTCTCACTTATGCCGATAAGTTCGGCCAGTTTGAATGTTCAGTTAATTTTTGAGAGCCACTTTGCTTGCACGTGTTTTGGCTCGTCTTCGATTTTTGCCCACTCCAAAAAAATGGATCAAAGAATCTGTATCAAATTTTGAGTGAAAAACAAAATTAAGTCCCCGGACGCATTCCGAATGTTGACTGTGGCATATGGTGAAGCTATCTTGGACCAAAGCAACGTTTATCGGTGGTACAAAATGTTCTCAGAGGACCGAGAAGATGTGAACGAAAAAGAGCCTGCCGGACGCCCGAGCACGTCAACAACAGACGAAAACATTGATGAAGTGAATAACATAGTATTGGCCAATCGTCGAATCACCGCTAGAGAAGTTGCTGAGGACTTAAACATATCGCTTGGCTCGTGCCATTCGATTTTTACCAATGATTTGGGCATGAGATCGGTCGCCGCGAAATTCGTACCAAAATTGCTCAATTTCGCATCTGCTTGTGCGCGAATTTTTGGCCAAAACAACACACCAATAATGCCGCAGCCACCGTATTCCGCAGATCTGACCCCCTGTGACTTTTTCTTGTTGCCGAAACTGAAAAGGCCCATGAAAGGACGACGCTAGGCTACGATTGAGGAGATAAAGACGGCATCGAAGGAGGAGCTGAACAAGATCACAAAAAATGATTTTTTGGGGTGCTTCGAGGATTGAAAAAAACGTTGGCACAAGTGTATAATATCTGGTTGGGATCACTTTGAAGGGGACAAAATAGAAATTCATGAATATATAAATAATTTTTGAAAAAACACAAAATTCGCGATACTTTTTGAACGGACCTCGTATATAATATATTATTTTACCTGTTCTCAATAGACGCCTTAAAAATAAAATTTGTAATGTCTGTTGATGAAAATAACTGATTTGATTTGATTTGATTTGACAAGTGGAAGCACACTAAATACATTATAATAATGAAATTTTGTATCATTTTTTGTTTTTGTTTTCATTATTTAAATATAAGTAATAAACGTAATTTTTTCCCCACGATAAAATGAGTGTTTCATTAATTTCATTAATTTAACAAGCTCGAAAATTATAAATAATATCCTATAGATTTTAAATTATTATATATGGAGCACTACATAATTATTCAAGAAAACCAATAACCAATAAAAATGATACAGTCGATGATAGGTTTTACCTGAATGACATCCGTAGCGGCATAAAAGTTTTCCTTGGGGGGGCAGGTTTCGTAGGGTGGCAGGCGGCTCACGGGTGGCGGGGGCGGTGGTAGGTTGCAAAATGAAGGGGAGGAGTATTTCACGCCGTCTTGGAACCCATTTAGGTTGGAGAATCCTGAAATTAAATGATTACAAAATAAATAAACAAACCATTAAAAATAAAAGCTTTATTGCATGAAAAATGTACGTAAATCTATTATGAAAAAAGGAAGTTAACTGTTTTGCTTTGAACAGACGTGAAAGTCATTTGGTCCAGTATGAAGGAGTTGATACTTCTTAAATTTTTTAAATATGAAGAAGACCAATTGTCACATCATAATCAATAGAAGGGGGTTCCCACGACATACCCGAGGCTGTTATAGGGCGCAGAGCCGCCCTTTCGTCAGCCTCGCTCATGCACTTCCTAGGTCTGTTCCCTATCCATCCGGGATTTACATTTATTATATATCAATGGCAAGAGGATGCCAGACCGCATTTTATCTAACAAATATTTTCCCCCCTTCTATGTCCTGCCCACTTACACTATATTTCTTATAGCTAACATTTAGTGAGCTTAACCTAGGTATCAAAGTGAGGAAGGCGGAACATCATAATCAATAACATTATTTCACGTTTTATTTAATCCTTTACGCAACTAATTAACTAACTAACTAACTAACTATCACGAATTTTTTCCGAAGGATGGACCGCCAAACTGCTCTGTCCTGGCATACATATCGAGATTTCTCTACATTCATACATCGTAACCTGCACGTTCGTCTATTTTGCTGACTTAGAATATGACCGTCTTTTATTATTTGTGCCAACCCTTATTTGTGGAAGTGAAGCTCGGAACTGGCAAAATAAGGATGAAAGTAGGATAAATGCCAAAGAAATGAGATCACTGCAAATAATGTGCGGGAAACGAGGTATGATGGAATTAAAAACGACGAAAGAGGGAAGAAATGTGAGGCAGATGATTGCATCCTAAGTAAAATGTAAAATTACCGTTTAGATGGCTTGGACATATGAAATTGAATGGATGAGGGAAGAGTGTTTTCTCAATTCGTGAGTTGGTACGCGTGACACCGGTGGGAAGAGCAATTAGTCTGCTGAACGCGGTTTCCTCGGAGATCAACATCTTTCATATTAGTGACATATTAGTGATACCTTCAGGAGACAAATACTCTTGACTTTAGAAAGTATCTTGTCTGTCCTAACGTTGTTGTATTTTTATAATATTTTATCTGTACTCAAAAGATGCCTTAAACATTTTCATGTTTGTAATGTCTTTTGAGTTAATAAACTGATTTGATTTGATTTGATTTGAAATGTCCGACCGTTATTTATTATTGATGGAAAACTTCATCGTGTTGCATTTCAATTGCAGCTATAAATTTTACCATCTACGAAACGCCCCAAAAGAAGTATTATAAAAAAAATGTTTAGAAGAGAAATGCAAAATGTATTTACCGTAGTCCAGAGATCCTTCAGAGCGAGTTCCGCTGTCTCTCTCGCGCCTGGGCAGCAGCCTATACGGCTCGTGATACAGTTCGGAGTCGGAGTCGGAGTCCACGGGCGGGGCGGTGGTCGGGCCGATCTTCAACTCGCGCATGCCGATGGTGGCGGGGGGCGGCATCGCGAGCGCCGAGTGCTTCTGCAGCAGGGCCACCTTGCGGCGCCCGCGGCGGACCAGGAGCACCACGCCGCAGGCCAGCAGCAGCGTGCTCGAGAGCAGCGCGGTGCCGGCCAGCGCCAGGTAGGTGCGCGACGGCATGCCGGGCTGGGGGCGGGCGGCGCCTCGGCCAGGCGGGCGGTGGGCGCCGCGGGGGCGCCGGTGGCGCGGGCCGCCTCGTTCAACACGTAGTACTGCTCGAGCATGTCGGTCAGGTTGCCGGAAACAGGAACTACCAAACAAATATCACAAGGTGTAGAAAACGTTTAAATTTTATACATTTACACTTCATTCAGTTCGTCCATAATTTTTTGAAATAATAATAAAAAATAACAACAAGTAGTTGGTAGAAAAAATTGACTGCCACACCGTAATTTCTAACACACTTTTCTCGCTTCTACAACATTGTGTCATGCACGTACGTCAATTTCTCCGACTCTTTACGTGGCTGTTATTATATTTGATTAATTTGATCGTGACACGGTTTTCTCGGCCTTGCTGAGTTTATTGTTCCATTTACATTGTAAGCAGATACTTTCCTTATTATTATTTTTCCCAGTGTACAAGCCATCTTTATAATCCAATCACTATTTTGTTCATAACATTTTATTGATGGTTGAAGTATTACTTTTTGTAAAACTGCATTATTAATTTATAATAGTAAACACGATTGTTTAGTGGTTTTACAAAAAAAACAAACAAACAAACAAAAACCATCACGCCGTTTCCCCGCAGGGGTAGGCAGAGAGAATGGACCGCCACACTACTCTATCCTGGCACACCTCTCTAGCTTCCTCCACATTCATACATCGAGTCATACACGCACGTCGATTCTTCCGGCTTCTGGCATGACCAACTTTTAATATTTGATTAATTTGGTCATGCCATGTTTTCCTCGGTCTACCTCGACTCCTCACTCCATTTACATTGTTAACGTATACTTTTTTAACCATTCTTTCTTCACCCATGCGCTCCATATGTCCGAACCAACGAAGCGAACCTTTCATAATTTTGTTCATTTAGTGGTTTTATTTGGATTTAATTGATATAAATTAAATAAATTGTGACGAATTTGTTTCTCCTTATTTCAACAATTATTTGAATATCTACTGATTTATAATTACGTATATTTTAATGGTAGGTACCAATATGTTTTTTTGGGATTTTGTTTATATCCGTATAATTTTTCTATCTCGACTGACGTTTCGGAGATCGTTACAGTCCCCCTGAAAATGGAATATGGAGACTGCAGCGATCTTCTAAAACGTCTGTCAAGAAAGTTAAGGTTCACGGATATACCCAAGATCCCAAAAAATACTTATGTCTTCTGAATAGCCAATACTATGTACATTGTGATTCTATTCTACAGGACTTTTTATGATATTTTCATTTAAATTCGTTTCAAATACGTACATTCAAACATTAATTTATTTTACCCAATTTCTTTTATTCCATTACATCACAATCACTTCTGTACACGTAACTGGTTTGATTCCATTCTTCCCTTGTAAATATTTTACTTCGCCATCCGTCATTCTATCACGTTTCATTCTATCGTAAGGCTACGACCATACCGAAGTGTTTTAGTTGGCGACTCGCTTGCTTCCTGTCCGAAAATGACAGAGACTTTATTTTATGAATTATTCAATTAAAGTGAATGGCACTAATTATAAGTGATCACAAAGTTAACGGTAAAAAATGTATAAACTAACATTTGAAGTAAGAATGGTTAACATTTGAATATTCATTTATTAATTTGATTCTGTGTGAGTGATGAGCAAATTTTACTAACTTACTCACTAACTAACCAGCACGCCGTTACCCCGAAGGGGTAGACAGAGAGGATGGATCGCCACATTGTTCAATCCTGGCATAATTCTCGCGCCTCTTCTACATTCACATATCGTAACATGCACGCTCGTCGATTGTTCCTACTTCGAACATGGCCGCCTTTCAGTAATTAATTAATTTGGTCGTGCCATGTCTTCCTTGGCCTTCCTCGACTTCTTTTCCCATTCACACTACTTGTATATATTTTTTTAACCATTCTTCCCTCATCCATTCGTTCCATATGTTCAAACCATCTTAGTGACCCTTTCTTAATTTTATTTATCACACATTCATCCGCCTTACATTCTTCTCTTACTTCATCATTAGATATTCTATCATACATTGTTTTTCCGCACATTCTTCTTAGTGACCTCATTTCTACGACATTTATCCTACTTTCATCCTTCTTCTGCCAACTCAAAGCTTCACTTCCATACATAAGGGTCGGGACTATAATAGAACTCATGTTATTTATTGTTTCGGCATTCACTTTGTGGTAGGACATGATTAAATTGTAAATGAAACACTTGTTTTTCACCACTTGAGTTTTATATTTTATACGACTAGTTTCGGAAGCGACAGATGCTTCCATCTACAGTTTATATTTAAACCTGTAGTTGGAAGCATCTGTCACTTCCGAAACCAGTCGTATAAAATATAAAACTCAAGTGGTGAAAAACAAGTGTTTAATTTACAATTTAATAATTGAACTCCATTGTGCACGGCCATCTTTGCTTCAGTCGATATATTTCTATTTGCGGTAATGACTTTGATTGGACCATTTATTTTGTTTCCAGCTCCAACCCTTCTTCGGATATCATTCTCCATTTTTCGATCTCTTCTAAACATGCTTCCTAGATAAACAAGTTCGGTAACTTGCTCTAATTTCTCACCGTTCGCACTTATGTCACAATCCGTCATACATTCTTTCTTTTCAAATACCATAATTTCTATTTGCGGTAATGACTTTGAGTGCGCCAAATTTTACAAAATGTAAAAGAAAGAAATATTCGATTCAAAAATAAATATGAATTAATTACATTTTTGACATTTAACTTTGTGATCACAAATCATTAGTGCTCTTTATTTCAATTGATTAATTCATAAATTAAACAGCAAGCGAGTCACCGAAGCACTACGGTGTGCCCGTACCTTAAATATACAAACAGATTGTCACTTGTGGTAGCGAGTAGTAAGATCTGGTAATACTTACGGGTGTCGAAAGCGATTTCGCTCATCATCAACCAATCCGCCGAGAAATAAAACTGCAGTTTGATAAATCTGGCCACCTTGTGCATGAGGGGAACAGACAGATTCTTAGCCATCTCTGTCTCGTCGTATATGTTTGGTTTAGAAATTATCGGTTGTTCTTGAAATTTTTGGCCATTTAGCGAAAAGTATACGTGGAGCTTCTTGTATACCTGAAAGTAAATCATGATTATTATGGCGAATCTGATGATTGCCTTATATTTTCAATGCAGTGCAAGTGGATGCTTTACTATTTAAAGTAGCCGTTTATTTCGGTGAGAATGTTTGGAATAATGCGAGTTTATAAAAATAAAAAAAACTAGACGTTGTCTTTATTTTGTCATGAATAGAAAAGCATTTAAAAAAAAATATACTCAAAAATTGAAATGAACAAACATGTTGTTGAAAAAAATGCTATCAGCTTCAATTGTAACAATGACAAAAATAAAATCTATTAAAATCTTTTTGCCGTTTATTTTTTTTTAACAATTAATGATGTGAATAATATTCATAAATATACTATGCAACGATAAAATTCAAAAGAATTCGTTGTTTTTATTTAATTATTTCAAATACCTGGTGTCTTGGCTAATGGTATCTGGAAGTTAAAAATAATTATTTTTTCTAATTTCGATAAAGTATAATAGTATTATCGATTGTAATTAGAGTTTCTTTTTCCGAGGTTTTTAGAAGCTTCTGTCGTACGCTCTGCCTACTTAGACACAGGGACAATCAGATAGTTTTCTATAACCAATTGTGGAGGTTTTACTCACACTTCAAATATTCCAAATATTCTCCCTGAAGTGAATAAATAAGTAGATTTAAATATATCGCTTTTGATGAAGGAACACTAAAATATTCACCTCCACTCCTCTAGAAACGATGTGGTTGATGTGAACGTTCATTCCAATGAACTCTTTAATGTTGTCGAATTCGAATATTAGTTCCAGGGGGCCCTCCAGCGTGTCGTTACTCCAGCCGACCCAACGACTTCCTGGAAATATAAACACTTCAGCGTGCAGCCTCCTAATCAGTCTTCAATAACGGGCCAAACCCAAATACCATATGCACTATCACAGTTAGTTACTTCAAACAAAAGTATAAGAGGGAGATACGTTTATAAATATCAACAATGGAGAGAAGTTTCGGAATAATCAAATACTCTCTTATTTACCGACGTTTTATTTTACGTATTTCAGATTGCAGATAATAAATTATTCATGTTTGTTTATCGGAAAACATTTTGAGACGATGTTCCCATAATATTATAAAAATACAACCATTTTATTTCTTAAAAGACTTCGGCGGAGGGTACTCACGTCGTATTGATTTTTCACTCATGTGTAATCACACTCGAACAAAATAATAGTACTTTACGTTATTTACTGATTCTCGAACAATTAACTGAAACTCCATATTAAGTGTTGAATATAAATGAAAACGTAAATATTCTTGAAATTTTCTGAGAACTACTCGATAATTATCTTTTTCTTCACGTGCCGTATCAGGTCCCTCTGACGCTGGCAATCACTCCGGCGAAGGCTTCTTTATCTTGTGCAACCCGGAACCGCTCCCGGTCCAGTCTCTTATGTTGCACAGCCAAGACGTTTGCCTTCTACCAGGACCACGCTGCCCCTCAAATTTTCCTATCAGTATTAGTTGAAGCAAACTGTATTTACAATGTTTCCCAGCAGTATGTGACACAGATATGAAATCTTACGGATCTTAACGTCCTTTAGCAGTTGTCTACTACAATTGGCTCTCCTCAAAACCTCCAAATTGCTGATGAAATCTGCCCACGGTATGCGAAGCATTCTCCTGTGCAACCACATTTCGAATGCTTCCAACCGGTTCATAGTGTGCACTTTCAGGGTCCAAGTCTCCGAGCCATTGAGTAATACAGACCAGACATAGCACTTCATTAATTATGCTAGAGCATTATTTTTGTTTATCATATTGTCTGCGGGATTTAAGATTTGCGCGTTTCAAAACACATAGCTTGACATTGAAATACAATTATAAAATTTAATTGTATTTATACCTACCATTTTACCATTTTCTAAATGTGTTCAAAATATTTCACTAAAATTGTGTAAAAATACCCTTCCAATAGTTAACGTCGAGTTCTCGAAAGATGTATTTATATCCATTTCGCCGGTCACCACCGGCCCAGCTAATAGGTATTAATACCATTCCGCCGAAAATGAATAAACAATTGTCGCAGAAAGGTAAAACATGTCTGTAATTTATTTTCGGTGAGGCATTATTACCAAAAATCAAACATGTAAAGTTACATATTATCCAATGGATACATTTTACCCTCGTTTATACCGTGACATTGGAGCCTTTTTTGTTTTAATCCTCATAATAATAATAATTAGGCTAATTTGTATAGCGCCGTTTTCGTGAATAGCTCACCTCAAGGGAGCTTTGGGGATTGGCTTGCAACAAAGTTTATTAACATCTTTGCTGGTTCTTGGGATGCCAATTGGACCTTTTAAATGTGGTAGTTTTCCATTGCTTTTGCTCATTTGTGTACAGCATGTCTCTTCAATACGAATAAATCTTTCGGCTTTATTGTACTTTATTTTGTTCAGAATATAAGTATAAAAGGTTAAATGTTAGTAAGTAAAATATTTAAAATCTTTACGATTGATTAACGTGTAATTACTCAATCTAAATTTCGAAGTTAATAATATTTTATCTGATTTTAAATCCATTTGTGGTAAGACTATTAAATGTTTATTATAATAAAATAACACTTGGTATATTAACTACGAAACTATAATTACGTCAACAAATCTCGCTTGTCATTATGCTTGGGTACAAGCAAAATGACGACGACCTGATAGGGTACTAGAAGAACAACCTTCGTGGCAGAGTGGTTCGATTCCCGTCGATGGCAGTGTGTTGTTATACTGTCATTGGTCTGATGTAGAATTCACGTGACAATAAGATTGGGATAGATTAACTACCTATGAATCAATATAAAAGCTTAAAAGAAAACAAATTTAATCCAGTAATTGGTTTTTAAACGACTCGTTGTTTACATTTTTTTTTAACTAGTTCACGTAATTAAAATTCTGTAGTTAATATACGAAATACCAAAGTTATCAGAGTGGTTACGAGTATATCAGGTCTAATCCAAGAAATAAAATGGTTAATAATACTTTCGTACGAAGCACTTTATTTGTGGTGTGACATTATTAATTATAATAATACGCTTGTAAAATTTGTATATAAACCACTTTATTGTTTATAACCTCTAACCGGTATCCGATTACCAAGCTTCGTCAGGGTACCAGAGTATACTGTATTTAGAATATGTTACCCTGATGAAGCTCCGGCGGGGCGAAAACGGTTGGTGATTGTAAAAAATAAAGTGGTTTATACGAGTATACAAATTTTACGAGTGTATTATTATAACGGTTAATAATATTTGATTTCAGTGCGAAGAATCATGCAACACAAACAATACTAAAATGTATACATATATAGAGATAAAAATAAACTATTGTATTATTAAAAGCGGCATGCCAGCGTATAGCGTTAGTCGTAACCTGTGGGTCCCTTGTGCGCTGTGCTGTCGAAGTCATCCAGCCCGTAGAGTCGGTCCACGAGCTGACCCAGGCCGCCAGTCATCAGCCCGCCGGCCACCAGCCCGTCATAGCTCACGTCCGTCAAGTCCGCGTCGCCGTAGCGGGAGCCCGCCTGCCCCGAGTACCGCACCACGCTCTCTGTGGAAGGCGAACGTTAAAGGCCTTGGCCGCCGGCCGTCACGGTCAAGTTCTCGGCTACGGCGATCCGTAGCAATAGCCGTACATGCTACGGTTTATTTTGCACGCTTGTCGCTTGTAACTACTGTGGCGCTACGTACATCTATCGCACATCACACATTGCGCAATTACATGATAATACATTATATCATCTTTCAACGCTGAAATCTCATCCGTTTATATATCACCGCATTTTATACAAGATTTTTTTGAATATTCTTAAACCATATTCTTAATCCAAACATATACAATTAAAAATATCGCTTACTGTTAAATGATATTTTTATAAATAAATAAAAAATACGAATTGCATAAGCTATTCGATTTTATATGGTTAAAAATATTCAAAAATAAAATGCAAATAAAACATTGCGTATAACAATGTTGAGTTTTTATAAATCAAAATGCTGTTGTTTCCATTATTAATTTTAACATATAACTTAAAAATATTACAAAAGTTTCTTTATAGTGATGTTTATATTATTTTCATTCTTAAGGTGATGACGTTATATTCAATTCACACCATTTATAATAAGCGAAAAAATCGGCATTTGGAATTATTAAAAAATCAGCATTTTTTAATTCAATTACATTAATGCTATTTTATATTTAGTTAATGTTTAAAAAATGTGGTATTGTAAATTTGTCTAACGTTTTTTTGATATGTAACTCTTTATTAAAAATAAAAGCTCCCACCTTAAAAAATGACATGTATGTTAAATATACATTTAAAATATTAAAATCTTCCAAGCACAAAAATTTAATGATGGGGATGAAAACAATTGAACGACAATTGATATATTTTTTTTATCAGAGACAAAGTACACTGTGCATGAGAAAGGGTGTAAACCAAAACACCAAACAAACGGTAAGACATTTTTACGATACCAAAAGTACAAATACGCTTAAATATCAGTTTCAATATAGAAGCGAGTAAATATCATTAAGTTTTTTTTTTGTATTTTTTGTATGTAATCCCCAAATATTTCTATGTTATTACCACAATTCCGAAGGGATTTAGTTACGTATGGGTAATTGACTTGTTTTTAGAATTGGTGATAATGAATCGGGAGAAATATATCGGGGATTACGGAACATGTTGATACTAACGCTCCCAGAGACAGCCGTAGACCTCCACCCTCATGCAGACGGTGCGCGGGTGATGAGAGAATGGGATGAACCGAATCTTGGACGCGATGAAGGGGAGATGGAGCTGCTGCCTGGCGACCAGGTAGGTGTTCGTATTCCCGATCAGAGTCTGGACAAAGTCACGCCATTAGCATCACCTTCCTCGTCAAAGTACTGGTATCAGTTATCTTATTAACTGTAGAATTACAAAACTCTGTTTATGAGATCACAATTTAATTTTTTTTATTTTTCGTGACAGCTGTTTTGTCAACCGATGTCAACATAGGTTAACGAAACAGCCTTCGCGAAAATATAAAATAAAATGTTTAATACCATTAACTGTGTTTTATAATTTAACAGTTAATAATGTAACATAACATACCAGTGTTTCGGCCAAAACAATGGACTATATTTATCTTGTTAATTAATATATTATAATAGCAAATCAAATCGTATTTCTTTGATATTTTTACTTACATCTTTAATTCGTAACAAACAATATAAAAATAATTAATAAAATTGTATACGAATGTAACAGTATTTTTTCCACTTCATATATGAAAAAAAACAGTGTTTTATTTCGTAACAAATTCAGCGGCAGCATTCAAGGCGTAAGTTTAATATAAATCTTGTCTTCTTAAACATATCCATTTTTATGCTTCGTAAAATATATTTCTTTAAACGTTACTTTTCATTTAACGTTTATGCGATGAAAGTAAAACCGTAATTTGTTACTGTTTTTTTAATTTGAATATGTATTGTGTTGCCGTAAGTAAAAAAAGGTCTTATTTTGTTCCTTATAGAGCTGCAAGCTAATTATATAGAAGTAAATTTAGGAGTGCTTGCAAGTTGATGAAACTTAATGGTACGGCCACACCGAAGTGCTAGAGTAGGAGTCAAAATGAACACCCGGCGAACCAACGTATGGCGCACTATGAGACCAGCCACACTGTACGTTCCGCGCCACAGGGCGTGATCACAAGCGAACTGTGTCTTGACCTACCCAGGCACTCCGGTGTGGCCGTACCCAAAATGACAACATAGAATTGTGTCATAAACTTCGTTGTCATTAAGTAATGAATTTTATAGATTTAAAAAAAAAGGTTTATCAATATAGTCTAGTATATACAGTTAATCTTATAATCTTATAAATGACTTCATCCCAATAAATATTTTGGTTAGGAACAAAATCTCCGAAATTTAAATATTCTGCTTTCTGACCTTGTTGCCCATCGCGTCTTTGTACATGGTCCATTGGTCCAACGAGTCCCTCCAGTACTCGATGAAGAAGTGTTCCACGTACTCCTGACCCTGGCCGTTGCCAAAGCGCCCCTGCGTCTCTGTCCATGTGACGAGGTGGTTTCTCATCAGGTTCACCTCCAGGTACTCCTTCACGTCCGAGCTGATCTGCGCTTTCGGGCACCATGCACCTCCGTTCTTCTCCTGCCGGATCCTGGAACAAAGAATATAATATTTATTATTAATTATCCCCAATGGAAACTATTTAAATGTATAAATCATTCTACATGATCCTCTGCACTGCATTATTACTCTGTTGTTAGATTGATATGTTTGTTTTGTAAATAATAAACTTTTACCAAGAAATTTCAATAATCCTAATATACCATAAACAGGCGAAACCAGATGTCGTCAAGAAGGAGAACCAGAGCATTTTGAATACAAGAGGGTGAGAGAGGAATACTTCGATTCTTTCCGAAGGTAATTAGAAATGCACACGATGCACATGACTGAGAAAGTTTCTGGATTATTTTGAATTTTGATCTGATTAGTGTTGTAGGCTTGATAGTACTGTAGAAAACAAACGAGAACAATTTGGTGTTGTTAATTGTGAAGTTTTAATGTGTGTGAAAAATAAATATATATATTAGTTTGAACTCACAACTGTATACAATTTTTAGGTAGGGATTCTTATTATTGTTATTATTATTATTATTATTATTATTATTTCTGTATATAACAGATGGATTGAACGTAACTACTGTATACATTTTGTTTTAAGCTATTATATTGATTCTCATGACATGTGATAGGTAGCTAGTCTATCGCCATTTTATTGACATATGCATTCTACACCAGACCAAAGAGAGTAGCAGTCATAGCTCTTGCCGCTCTGACACGAAGGTCGTTTTATGTGATTGGTGAAATATGATTCAGAAATGAGTTCTTCTTAGGTCTGTCTTCTTAGATATTTAAATGACAGAAAGAAATGCACTGCATATGAATTTTCACTATTATATTTGGCTTAGGTTCAATTTATTCAGTTATTCACATTAGGAAAGCATTTGCGTGTAAGTTGCCGGGCTTGTCATTAAAGGAGAGAGGTCGCCTAGAATGCACCACTATCCCCAGGTTGAGAACCTTGATTATACCGTTTGGATGGCTGTTTGGGCTAATTATCGGAAATAACATTAGCGCGTATAAAAGTTCAATAAAACTTCGATCGTCGTCATTAAAACTTGATACTGCCATTCTTGAAAGAGATTTCGCTCAGTATTCGGAGTGAATGTAATTAAATATTCTCTCAATTTACTTGGGAAATAAAACGAAATCAGCGTTTAAATGTGAACAAGAGAACCGTCTAGATTGAAGCCGAAGAGGTACTATTTGAAAGTCCCAAACTTTTCAAAGTACACCTTTTCGAGAATCTCGTCGAATGTGCAAGCTAATTTTGGAAACTACAACATAACACTCAAAAGTGAAACGCTAGTCATAAGTTCATTTCCGCCACCTTGCTGTTTGATTTGCGAGAACATAAATATGAATTGACTGTAGCTTAAGTACAGAAACTAATTGCGGGTTGGATGAATGAGCGTCGAGGACGTTGAATGGAACAGCCGATCAACTAGAAAAATAGTTTGAATTGTGAATAACAAACGTTCAATTTTTCTTTGTCAACAAATGGCGATAAAACTGGCAGAAAAACATGGAAAAGGAGAGAAGTGAAATAACCCCGGACACCCTAAAACATTCCCGACCCTAAGAAAATAGCTCGGCCCATCCTTTAACCTAAAAATCCGAAACCCGTGTCTTGATATTCTCGAAATGTTTTAAGCCGGTGACATCTTAGTAAAAAGCACTGAGTTTGTGTCTATATACAAAACCTTTCACATTTGAATGGATCCTTCCTCGTTCCATAATGCCTCAGACGACAATTTTAGGATCACCATTTTAAACAAACCGTATTGTTTGGGTTAGATTAAATACCTTTTATCGAGGGTCTCAACTAAAAGAAAAATACACTTAGTGATATGGGGTTGAGCTGTTTTAAAACCACAAGTGAATTTGTTGAAGAGTAATATATAAATAATGTCTTTGTGAGGAAGCGTGACAGCTAACATAGATACCTACTACTGTACTAATGTGTAATGGCCGAGATTCTTTAAAAATCCTTGTAAAAATAGTACATAAAAAGCTTGGTGCGCTTGAATTGCGCGGGAGCCATAAATCACTCCCAGTTTTAATCAAACGTGCCGTGTGCGGTAGTTTGTTTTGCTGTATAAAATCGCCATCCATTCCGAGATATGGTCATTTCCTGAGACAAATGTTCGAGAAAATGAGAAATAATGCGGGCCTCAATGAAGGCAATAAATATGCCAATACTCGGCTCTGATTAATGGCCTCCCAGTCGGGAGAATATAATTATAAATAATCAATTATTGATAAGCAGAGGCCCGGAGTGTTTGCTGAGATTATTGTAAAATCTCTCTGAAAATTCATTTTCTTGGTTTGTTCTATTTTCGCGACAATTCTTATTTGAAATTCAAACGCTTTCCAAAGATGGGGTAAATTTTCAATTTGTGGGCAGATACAGAACGATGGGGTGTGTTTGAATGAAAAAAACACTCTTATATTATTAATCTTTCGGCATTTCCAGATCAAATATTTGAACGTTTTGGGTAAATTGTATTACTTGGGAAGCTTTATTTTGTTAGGGAAACATTTTCTATTACCGTTTTTTTTGTGGAATTCCTCCGAAAACTCCGAAAATGTTTTTCATTGTCGTTTACGGTCGCATTTTGCCTACTTAAATATTTTAAAATATTTATTCTTGAATTGTAATCTGCAAATCCAAACTGGAATTTTTATGACTATATTAAACGAATTTTTCAAGTTGTTCGTGCAGAAGTTACGCACTCGAATAAATACGGCACGACATAGTATTGCAATGGCTCAGGATCGATTTCCTGAGTAAGAAGAAGATTCTTCCCAAAAGAAATATCACATTTACAATTTAAAAATTTCATTTCGAAAGGTGAGAGGAACCCAGGAAGGACCGTGATATTATATTATTACTACCAGTTTTCAGCAGCCAATGCTAATTTAAAATCGTAAGCCGAGTCGTCACACATGTTCGTTTTGTTTATGCTTCACAAAAAAAGAACAACTACGGTGTTTATGAATATAAATGTTCGCGAACAGAATTTCGGTTGTGATTCCATCCGCATCCCATCCCTTTATTAAAGTTAGGGGCTGGATACCTTTTTTAAGTGAAGAGCCATGTTTGAATTAAAGTAAGTGTTCAAAAGTACCGTGTCCATGAACTAAATCTAAGTGGATTTAAATCCAGGAATTAGGAATTGCACCCTTACGTAATATACATACATATGTACGTAATGTAGGCATAATCATCCCACGAATTGCTCAGATGGTATTATTGTAACAATATATGGTTTTGAAAATATATACATAATATTTTCAGAACCACATATCGATGAATTTTATATTGTATCACTGCATCTTGATTATACAATATTGAGCGTAATATAAATATTGTAGAGATAATATTGAGGTACCACTTGCTTCAGAATTTCAAAATTAAATTGATTTTATCATATATTCTCATCTTATCTTATTTTTTTATAACGATTAATTGTATCTCAATAGAGAGGAAGTTGTAAATTGTTTTCTGGGAAAAGAATATAGTGGGAACAGAATTCCTTCTAGAAAACTGACGTTTTCATTCGTATTAATTTTATATGGAGTTTTACATCATTGCTTAAGAAACAATAGATATATTTGTTTATAATAGTTTGCCTAAATTGTTGTCAACCATTTGTTAAATTACATCAATTACCTTAATAACCGTATTCTGCTCCTATAACTCGTGTATAAAAACAATAACGCGTTGTATTTCGTTACATTTGATAATGCTTTAGTAAGGTGAAACATGTCATTCCCATAAATTATAATAGAACTTCTAGAACAGACGTTTTAATTCGTATTAATAATTTAAAAATGGATTTTTGCTAAGATCAATTACTGGAAAAACTCTCCGAGATCGTGTTCGCAACCTAGACATAAGAAAAACTTGAGAAATAGAGGATATCGTTTATTGGAGTAGATCCAGAAGAAGAAACTGGAGAGACCATGTAGTCCGAATGGATGGTGACAAATTTGCATATACAGCCGCTTATGATATCCCCTCCGGACACCGCCTAAGAGATGGAAGGACAGCTGGATCTCATCATCCATGATTTCTGTGTCACAGATCGTCAGATCTATTAAATAAAGAAGAAGAAGGATTTTTGCATAATTGTTCAAGAAACAAAAAACAAAACTTTGTTCACTTGTACATATTGGAGATGAAATTCCAGTGTGTTTTTTCGTGCGCTCGTCTAGTGCACGTAGTCGAGCCCTGATAAAACCATCAAAACGCGGGAAAGGGAGAGGCAAGACTGACAAACAAATGGCCCGTGTTATTTTGAAATATTTCACCCGGCATAAGGAACAACTCCAGGTGTTTGGGCCCTCAGAATTACAACAGGTAAAGCCCAGCATCCATTGTCTCCTAAGCCGAAAGTAAGTCTCAAGGCGGCAGATAAAGTTGAGACAAATTGGCCGCGGTGGTAAACGATGAAAAGTAATACACATCCCGACGAGGAAAGAAAATTATATCGGATGTGCCCCATGTCGTGGAAGGACGGGAGATTCACGTGAAATTAAGGGATTAAACAAATATACATATTTTAATTTTATACATCGAATGAATTTTATTTTCAATACGTATAGAATTCTTGTTCTCCTAGCTGATAGAGAATTGTTGGCCAATATTAAAGCCCTTAAGGTAGCATATTTAGGTCAAATGATTCTTTTTCTTCTTATTCGATGGCCCTATAGCCCATATCGAGCCTTAGCCTCCAGTATTCTTCGCCTCCAACTCCTCCTGTCCTCCGCTTCGATCCTCCAATCTGACACTCGTAACAATTTCGTCCCATCTCTCCCAACTTTATCCTCCCAACGCAACCTTGATCGTCCAATTGGTCTTCTACCACCTGGGTGCCACTCCAGCAATCTTTTTGGGGTTCGCGATGACGGCATCCTCTGCACGTGACCGGCCCATCTCAGTCTATTCAGTCTGACCTGTGTGGAGAGACTGGGAGCTTTATAAATATTGTACAGCTCGTCATTATTCCGCACTCTTCAGCCTTCACCGTCATTCACATGTCCTAGAATTCTGCGCAGCACCTTTCTCTCAAAAGTATCCAGTCGCTCTGCGGATTTCGTTGTCATTGTCCACACCTCACATCCATAGGTCACTACTGTTCGGATGATTGTTTTATACAGGATGATTTTGGTTTTCCAGTGTACGTTTCTTGATTTTAGCGCTGGTAGTAGAGAGAAGAATGTTTTGTTGCCGATTGTGATTCTTCTTTCGATTTCCTTGTGATTTTTGCTTTCTTTTGTTATAGACGAGCCCAGGTAAGTGAAGTCCTCCGCCATCTTAAAGTTGTCAAATGATTAGGAGAAATAATTTGAATTACTGAGCCTGTTCATTGACCGACGAGATGTTAACAGAAGGCGAATCTCCTGCTTCATTAAATAAGGGATTGGACTGGCTTAAGGAGCGTTGATGAACTGTTTCGAGTTGCCAGGGACAGAGATGCCTACTCTCAAGTATTTACGTCGGAGGGGAACTGACATGAAATCAGAAGAAGATTTATAAAAAAATACTTGTATATATTCTTATATATGTTATAGTTGGACAAATCTTTCACCACAGTGGAAAGTGAAATATAATAGATGAGAGCATATTAAGAATATCCTCACGAGACTAGCATGCCATTGAAATGAAGAAGAAGAGTATTTAAAACATTATATTTATTCCTATACGATAGCTGCAAAAAAACTTATTTAAAAACAGCCAATATATTGCGATCTCACAAAACTTTTAAATAAACATTTACCCGTACTTTATTTTGTCATTGACGTATCCTTGTGAAGCCTTTATTAAAATCCTATTTCATCCATTTGGTGATAAGTCATATAAAACTTCCAATTTCGAATCGAAAAGGCTGAACCCAGAGTATTTAATATAAGCGAAAACGTCTATTTTCTAGACGTTTTATTTTATTTAACGAAATGACGTATTTCGATTTGCATTATTATATAGAGTAGTTTGCGGTGACATAGGTTTGTTAAAACAAATAAAGTGATGAAAAACAAAAATAAATATCTACGTATATTATTTTTTATAATGCTATATACAAATTCGTCAAAGAAATCTCATTTCTACTGCATTTAACTACTTTCATCCTAATTTGGCCATTTGTGTATTAACGTTAATTATTCATCTAATAAAAAAACAATATTTCTCTTTTTCTTTTTTATATACTTTGTATATACAATACTTACATAATATTTTTTTTAATTACATACACATGTTTCGGACATCCAGTCCTTCTTCAGTGATACATATTATAATTTTTAAACTGTTAAATTAAATAACTTTGTTTTTGTATTTAATTTTGTAACACCTGATGATGTCAACATAGGTTGATGAAACTATATAACTATATACTCGTAGATGCGCTTTACAAATTAGCCTAATTATTATTGTATTATTAATTGTCGAGGTTTTAGTTTGGTAAAACTCCATTATAATAGTTATAATAATAAACGTGAATGTTTAATGGTTTTACTATGTTTTAATTCATATAATCTCTTATACAAATATCAGTTACAAATTTGTTTCGCCTTGCGAGGGCATTTTCAAACTGAACCTAGTCGCCAAACAATGTGTCCTTATATTGATTTTAGAGAAATTAGGGTGGGGGAAAGAATTTATATAATGCAAATCGAAGGGGCCATTACACTAAACAATTTGAGGTTTTTCCAGGAACTGATTAGCCATTTGAAGAATTTATATAATGTTAGTAGATGGGGTCATTAAACTAAACAATTAAGATTTTTCTAGGAACCAATGGGTTATTTGGACCTAGAGAGATTAAATTTATTAAACAGGTGTGTACTTGATTGGGGTACCAGCTCTGTAACAATCCATTTTTAATCGTTATTACAAACAATAAATTAAACACAAATAAAAACAGTTAGTAGAGAAATGCAATATGTGACAATACAGATAATTTAATTTAATTTATTTAATTTAAATATATTTAGTAATGGTGAGGAGAGGATGTTTGTCTGTTCATTAATAAGCTGAATGTTGGGGTTATTTAAGGTTTTATTAATTTCTAATTGTTCTAAAAGATTGAGTCTATATCCTTTATTTTCAAGATGAAGGGGAATTGGTTTATTATTTGGGTCTAGGGAATGTTCTAATGAGTTTAAGTGTTTTGCGAATTGGGAATCTAATTTATTGTTTTTATAAGATCTAACATGTTCTGTAAATCTAGTGCTAAACGATCTGC
This sequence comes from Lepidostoma basale, assembly GCA_022606425.2. Taxonomy (NCBI): domain Eukaryota; kingdom Metazoa; phylum Arthropoda; class Insecta; order Trichoptera; family Lepidostomatidae; genus Lepidostoma; species Lepidostoma basale. The sequence goes on from JAHDVF020001470.1 coordinate 122,500, forward strand.
CAGTTTGTCCTATGTAGATAGAGTTGCAGTCGTTACACTCTAGTTTGTATATCCCGCTATTTTTCAGTAGCGGGATTTTAGATTTAGAATTTTTTAAAAAGGAACCTATACTATAATTAGTGCGAAAAGTTACGCTAAGCCCTAGTTCTTTAAGTAGTGATGCGATTTTGAGAGATTGATTACCAAAGAACTCGATACATGTAAACTTCCTCTTCTCATCATTAACAAATGGGTAAATGTTATTAATATCTGCTCGGTAGACTTTGTTTTTAAGGATTTTATCTATAATTATTTTACCGTAACCGTTATTTTCTGCAATGGTATATATAATATTCAATTCTAGGTTATAATTGTCTTGACTAAGGGGGGTATTCACTAGTCGGTGTATCATGGTATGGTAAGCCGCTAATTTATGGGACCAAGGATGCTGTGATTTAATATTTATGGTAGTGTCCGAAAAAGTAGGTTTCCTATAAATTTTGAAACAATGTTTATTATTTTGTCTGCTAATGGTCAAATCCAGGAAGTTAATTGATTGATTAGTTCCGTATTCGACGGTAAATTGGATCTTTTTATTAATACTATTGGCATGTTTAATGAACATATCCAATTGCCTATCAGTACCCTCCCAGCAGACGAGTATGTCATCTACATATCTGACATAGTATTTTATATGTTTGGAAAGAGGTGTATTTAATATTTCTGACTCTACATGGTCCATAAAGATCTCCGCAAGTAGCGGGGACAACGGAGATCCCATTGCTAACCCATCTATTTGTGAAAATATCTCATCCCTGAATGAAAAGTAATTTGTTTTTATACATAATTCCATCATATCGTATAATTCTTTGTTGATACGTGGGTTAATATTTGAACGATCTAAAATTTGTTGGATAATCTTTAGGCATTCTTCTATCGGAATATTACTAAATAAGCTAATTACGTCAAGTGACACAAATTTGCATTTGTTGTCAAGTTCTATGTCTTTAATTTTCTTAACTAACTCTGATGAATTTTTGACGCTATACTGTGGTGTGAATTTAGTTAAGGTTTTAAATTTATTGTTGAGTTTATAAGCTAATTTACTAGTGGGAGCATTTATGAAAGAAACAACTGGTCTGATGGGAATGTTAGGTTTATGGATCTTCGGTTGGCCGTATAGAGCTGGAGCTCTAGGATTCATAACCATTACACTATTTTTTTGGGAAGTAGTAGGAAATAGGGCATTGGAATTGTTAACGAGCTGTCTTAACTTTTTTGAAATGGTCTCTGTGGGATCTTTTGGAATAACGGAGAATTCATCGGGGTTAAGGAAATCTTTCACTTTTTTACAATAATCTGTTTTACTAAGTATGACTACTGAATTCCCTTTGTCTGCTTTAGTGACAATTAAGTCGTCAGAATTGACTTTATCCTTAATAGATTTTAATATTTTTGTTTCTACATGGTTATATTTTGGTTTGAAATCAAGTTGACGCATTTCTTTGTTGATAATATTAGCGGCTTTATGTTTTGATAGTTGGTTACTTTTTACTTTACAAAGGGAAGATTCTGTATCGACAGCTAGGTATTCTAGTTGTTGAGATGTTATTTGCTTAGGAATTTTATATTTGAAACCCTTATCAAGTAGTTTAATTTCTACATCTGTAAATTGAGTGTTGGTTAAATTAATTGTTCTAGCGTAAAATTCTATCTTTTCGGTGGGTATAGGGGATGTTCTTAAGGAACCGTTTTGGGAGATATTTGCAAGATTTTTTTCCAAAAGTAATTTTTCGAGTTTACGTTTCTGGGTTGTTATTTTTCCTAAAATAATTTCACTTATATCTGAACGAATTTTATAATCTAAACAATCAAATTCAATGGGGTGTAGTTTATAGGATAATTCTGAGTGGAGAACCTTGATGTAGTGGAGAAGAGAGTCGCGCTTGCTGAAACACTCCTTGGTTTCCAGCTTCAGCCAAATTAACATCGCCTTCTTAACTGCCATTTTGGCAGCCGATGTAGTAGTTCTGGTCTTGAGTTGCACGTATTTTGGTATCACTTTTTGTTTCACACACTGTTGGTTGAACCAAAGGTTCTGGACCACGATACGATGTTTAAGTCGTAAACGGCGATATAGGGTAACCTGGGTAGCTATATCAGCTACCTTCAACTTATTAATTGTCGAGGTTTTAGTTTGGTAAAACTCCATTATAATAGTTATAATAATAAACGTGAATGTTTAATGGTTTTACTATGTTTTTATTCATATAATCTCTTATACAAATATCAGTTACAAATTTGTTTCGCCTTGCGAGGGCATTTTCAAACTGAACCTAGTCGCCAAACAATGTGTCCTTATATTGATTTTAGAGAAATTAGGGTGGGGGAAAGAATTTATATAATGCAAATCGAAGGGGCCATTACACTAAACAATTTGAGGTTTTTCCAGGAACTGATTAGCCATTTGAAGAATTTATATAATGTTAGTAGATGGGGTCATTAAACTAAACAATTAAGATTTTTCTAGGAACCAATGGGTTATTTGGACCTAGAGAGATTACATTTATTAAACAGGTGTGTACTTGATTGGGGTACCAGCTCTGTAACAATCCATTTTTAATCGTTATTACAAACAATAAATTAAACACAAATAAAAACAGTTAGTAGAGAAATGCAATATGTGACAATACAGATAATTTAATTTAATTTAAATATATTTAGTAATGGTGAGGAGAGGATGTTTGTCTGTTCATTAATAAGCTGAATGTTGGGGTTATTTAAGGTTTTATTAATTTCTAATTGTTCTAAAAGATTGAGTCTATATCCTTTATTTTCAAGATGAAGGGGAATTGGTTTATTATTTGGGTCTAGGGAATGTTCTAATGAGTTTAAGTGTTTTGCGAATTGGGAATCTAATTTATTGTTTTTATAAGATCTAACATGTTCTGTAAATCTAGTGCTAAACGATCTGCCAGTTTGTCCTATGTAGATAGAGTTGCAGTCGTTACACTCTAGTTTGTATATCCCGCTATTTTTCAGTAGCGGGATTTTAGATTTAGAATTTTTTAAAAAGGAACCTATACTATAATTAGTGCGAAAAGTTACGCTAAGCCCTAGTTCTTTAAGTAGTGATGCGATTTTGAGAGATTGATTACCAAAGAACTCGATACATGTAAACTTCCTCTTCTCATCATTAACAAATGGGTAAATGTTATTAATATCTGCTCGGGGGTAAATGTTATTAATATCACCTAGACCCCATCTACTAACATTATATAAATTCTTCAAATGGCTAATCAGTTCCTGGAAAAACCTCAAATTGTTTAGTGTAATGGCCCCTTCGATTTGCATTATATAAATTCTTTCCCCCACCCTAATTTCTCTAAAATCAATATAAGGACACATTGTTTGGCGACTAGGTTCAGTTTGAAAATGCCCTCGCAAGGCGAAACAAATTTGTAACTGATATTTGTATAAGAGATTATATGAATTAAAACATAGTAAAACCATTAAACATTCACGTTTATTATTATAACTATTATTGTATTATTATAAACAAATTTTATTTCATAATTACATTTATGTGATCTGGTGCCAATTATCATATCGTATAAAACAAAAGCTTTGAAATTAAATGTATATTTACATTGCAAGTAAAATCGTGATAACATTTCCAGTTAATAGACAAATTATTTATGTAATTTCAAAAGTTATTAACTTAAAAGTTCGAAGTAAATAAATTTCTCGAAATTTAAATGATTATCTGACTAAGATGTTGAATTTAAACACAAAGCGGACAATGTTGTATTTAATATTTAACTAAAATTTCGTGTGTATTGTTCTGAAATGATTAATTTTGGTGACAAAGTCGCGATCGCTGTTTTAATAATCAATTAGACAGATTTGTGAATTACTTAAAGTTAAATTAGAAATCAATCCAATTCGTTTCTCGCTTATCGTTGATTCGTCAAAGTTAACCAATGGCGATATTGAGAAGAACTAATAATTTAAAAGTAACAACGGGCCACCTAAATTCCGCAGACAATGGAGTGGAATAGTTGAAGGCTAAATGATCTCGTGGCGAAGAAACGAGGAATTATCGATATGATCATAGCTTCGTAAATTTGTACGTTTGATTAAATACGAGTTTTATCACAATAAGTACGGCACCCCGAAGGAGCAATGTCCCGAAGGATATTCCTCAAAAATGTTTGCGAGACGCAATAAATATAATCATAATGAGAGGATATTTCTGAGATATTTGCTATCTTGAATTTTATAACTTAGGTATTTATTGAATATTGGTGTGAAAACTCAGCAGAATAGACATATTTTTTTCAACATATCCGAAAATATTAATATAAATAAGTAAATAACTAACGAACCATCACCCCGTCTCCCCGAAAGGACCGAAAAAAATAATGGACCACTATGTTGTTATTTTCTTATATACTTCTGTCGCTTTCTTAACATTCATATACCTATATAATAATAATTAGGATAATTTGTATAGCGCCGTTTTCGTTAATAGCTCACCTCAAGGGCGCTTTGACAATGTTTTTAGTCATGTTTTTAATCAGATAACCGTTTTTTACATTTTTATGCGATATTTTGAAAATTTGGGTTTTTAGGTGAGATTTAAAATCTGTCGGATTGTCAATGCATCTGAGGCGTGCAGGAAGCATATTCCAGGCGGATGGACCTGCCAATGCGAAAGCCCGATCTCCGAAATTGGTCCGGGGGTTGCTCTTTGGCTCAACTAATCTGCCTATTGCCGAGGAGTTTGCTGATCGAAGCGTAGATTGCCGCAAGTTCGGGCTATCAGTAACACAAATATTCAGATATATCGGCTGGTGCCATTCAGTGAAGCGCTTTCAAAAACCGTCCAGCATAGTTGAGATACTTGAGCCAGTGAAGATCTTATAGATGTTGTGAAGTACTTTTATGCGAGTTTTTTGGAACACCTTTTATAAGTCATGCTGAAAATAAATTGAAGTTTATTTGTTTGTTTCTTTGGTATGTTGGCATAAATTCTGTTGCAATAGTCGAGTCGAGATACGACGAAGGAATTAACAAGTGTTTTTAATGCATCAGTGGGAACATTTCTTTTGATTTATTTGGGGTTTTAATGAGAGATCTGCTTCATACTTGACTCCAAGAAGTTTTATGGAGTTATTAGGGATGATGTCAATTCCGAATGTTGATCGGAGCATGATCGACAAAGTGCTGGCGCTTCATTGAGGCAGTCCAGAGAAATTCCTTTTTGAAAGGGTTTAATTTTAATTTATTTGAGGCCATCCAATTCGATATAGCTGGTGTCATATATGCATTGGTGTGAACTGGTGTCATATACGCACGTCGATTTCTCCGATTCCTCGTGTGACCGACATTTGAAAAATATTATTACTATAAGAGTGTACGATTTGAATTGATCGCCATTTTGGCTGCCATGATTTGATTGGTTAATAACTGTGACAGGTCGATAGGAGACAGTTAGGAGTTAGTAAACTTGCGGCGCTACACGATACAACAACGCGTCTTTGTGGTTAAATATAACTATCAAAATGATGACAATTAGATTGATTTTATCGTACAACGTTATTAAAGTATCGAACTAACTAACCATCAATCCTTCTCCCCGAATTAGTATACATACTTCTGAAATACTTCACTCGAATCCTCATCTCATTCACGCACTTCGATTTCCCCGACTCCTCACGTAGTCGATGTTAAATATTTGATTTATTTGATAGTGCCAGTTTAACGAAGTATGTTGTAATAAAACAATTCTCTTTAGAGTCTCGTATAAAACAATGTAAAAAGTGTTATTTTTTTATTTTTATTTTTAAAAAGACTAATACCAAGGATTTAAATCAATGATATTAGAATTTATTTTACAATCTTCAATGTGAGCAGAAAATAGCTCATTATTATGAAGAAGGAATCTGGTCGTGTCCAGACTTGAACCCATGTCCCCTGGATCAAGAGCCAAGCGTTCTATCCCCTAGACCACCACCCGATTATTATAATGGCTTATAAAATGCCCCAATAGTTGCAAAGAGTTAAATGGTCATGTCGTAACACTATTTGCGTCGCACTTTGAAAATGGTTTCACTTTCCAAATACGAAATGGAAGCATGCCGAGCATCTGTATTATTCATAAATTCATGTACGAGTGTAACAAGACCCCCGTAAAAGTGGCAAAAGTTACGCTGTAACCAAACCGCATTCATCGGCCATAAATCATACCCCGGCTAATAGTTTTCTCCGGCTGAGTTATGACGCCAATATGGGCCCCGCCCGGGCTGCGAAATGGCGGGAAAAATTCCAATCATGCTTCCATCCCGGCCCATTACGTTATTATTTATTTTTGGATTAATAACAACACTAATGCAATAGCCGCAATTATCGTAACACTGGTGAGCCGAATCAACTTTTTATCTTAATTCATTATTCATATACATACTAAAAAAAGAAAAGAGAAGGACGATCCAAAGAGTATTAGAGCTATAAACCTGGTGAAGCGTAGTATCCTTGAGGATGACTCAGGTAGTGGCGGTACTCCCATAGAAGCCCAGAAGCCCGGCTTGCGTAAGAAATTTTGAATCAAAACCCTCAAATCTAAAATAATAATTAAATGAAACGATGTTTTTTAACTACTTCCACTTTTGTCTTTATTTAGACAGCGACCGGTTCCGCCAGGCTCGCTGGCATCGACAGACTGGCGTACCAGTCTGTCGATGCCAGCGAGCCTGGCGAAACCGATCATTGTCTAAATAAAGACAAAAGTAGAAGTAGTTAAAAAACATCGTTTTATTTCATTATTATTTAAAATGAACTTCCATCAAGAGATTTCAGTAAAATCATTTAAAACCCCAAATCTAAGTAATCATGCCCCCGCATAAACTAACAACCCACCAAATCACATTCCAACAATGTTCCCATCAGACGTAAGAGGAATAGCCACAAGAGCTGAACTTCTGTAAGCTAAAAGAGGTTTTGTTTCAAATTTTTTTACGCAAGCCGGGCTTCTGGGCTTCTATTGGAGTACCGCCACTGGACTTAGGTGAAGAACCTTAGTCAGGGCGCTGATGATGTTCATGACTTCGATTCTGGATGCATTTATTGTAATTAACTCTTTATTCACAAGGTGAAGATATTTTTGAATAAAATAAAGTTTTAATTAAAAAGCATAATGAACTTAAAATAATGTTTATTTATAAACGGTTAAATTATTTTCTACAATTAAAAAAACAAAATTAAATGTTGCACTCAAATGTCTCAAACTGATTTACGTCTCTAAAATGGCACGGGTAGGTGCCGCGCTGTGACGTCTCGGGAAGAAAAATAAATTAGTGCGAGCCGATTTTCTACAAAAGCCACAGACAATAATGTCAATCTGACAGCTGTCAGATTGAAAATGAAAAACGTTTTTATGGCAAAAGTAGAGCACGGAAAGGCGAGATAACGACACAAGTGGCGTAGCGGGCACTCGCAAACACTATTTAATACAATTTACAGCAGTCGGATTAAAATTAAGAGCACGCAGGGATTGAAGTTTCCTGTTATTCGCGGCTAACTTCAACACGTTGCTTTTGTAACGGTTTGGGCGCGCATCTCTCAATTTTTTCCTTTACCAAATTCACCTAAAGAAGTATAACTTTAAAAAAGCAGTTTTCCACAGCTTTGAATTTAGTATTATTTCATTTCATTTCATTTATGTTTTCATTTATTTATTTCTTTTAAACATATCTAAAGCATTACAGAATTTTTTTCTAATACACTTAAGATACAAGTTAGAGATACACAATAATAAGTAATACAAAATAGATTAATAAAAAGACTTAAGATTAAAATTATTATTTAATACTTTATATAAAATACACACTTAAAAAACCAAACATGTTTCGGACACACAAGCCCTTCATCAGTGATTTTATAAAAAATATAAATATAAACAATTTGAACAATGTCGAAATTTTAGAAATTGAAAATAAAGAAAATTACCTATATAAATAATCAAATAAATTTAACGTCATGTCCAATACTTAATTTATATCCTTTGTTGTAAGATAATACCTGTACCCCAATAAGAACTTTAAATCATTTTAATATCTGTCAAAACTGACCGCATTCGATATTTTTTTTAAATATTTATATTTATATAATATCACTGATAAAGGGCTTGTGTGTCCGAAGCATGTTTAGTTTTTAATATATATAAAAAAAAGAAACATTAAACATCCGCAACACAAAGATATGGCGAATAAAGAAGAAATAAATATGTTCGTTTCGTTTTAACATTATGATTCCCGTATTCCAAACATACGGGCCTTTTAACGCTCTTTTATACCTAGAGTATAATAGGTGCCGCCATCATGCTTCTAACCAACGCACCGTCGCCATTGGTTCATCGTTCGTGAATAAACATAACAATCTGTTTTTAGGACAAGCGGACTTCATTACATAGTGGTGATGTCGACATAAACGAAGCGGCCGGCATAATTTTACACCAATCAGAACGCTGATCGCGGCTTCTTATATTAAACAGGTTTGTGACCGGCGACCTGAACGAATTTTTGTTTCACTATTGTACGTATACTAACTAACCATCACGCCGTCTCCCCGAAGGGGTAGGCAGAAATAATGGACTGCCACACTTTTCTTTCCTGACATATTTCTCTCGATTCCTCAACATTCATATATCGTGTCATGCACGCGCGTCGATTTCTCTGACTCCTCACATGGCCGACATTCAATATTTGATTTATTTGATCGGGCCACGTTTTCCTCGGTCTTCCTCTATTTCTGGTTCCATTTACATCATTAGCATATAATTTTTTTTACCATTCTTTCTTCATTCCTTCTTTCCATATGTCCAAACCATCTTAATGATCCTTTCATTATTTTGTTCATGACACCACCATTCGCACCGCATAGTACCTTATTAGTAATTAAATTTGATTTCCTACTACAAATAAAAAATGATGAGAAGTATAAATAAAGCACGGTACTATTTTTATAAACATTTTGTATTTTTTGCCTTTTATAACCAACTAACTAACTAACCATCACGCCGTCTCCCCGAAAGGGTAGGCACAAAATAATGGACTGTCACACTTTAACCGATGCGACACTCCATCCTTCTTGCCTTTTATGTCATATTAATTTATTATTTAACAGAATTTATAAAATCGAAGTTCTTTAAGAAAGTGTAAAAATGTATCATTGTGCATAGCTCGTGAATGAGTTATTTTTTTATATTGACACAATACCCACTCGAACATCTGTAGCGCCCTCCCGGGGCGCGCCCTAGAAGGGGCGCGCCCCGGTTAAGAATCACTGCTTTAAAGCCTAGTTTTCTCTCGGAAATTTAAAAAAAATAATTTAAGTTAACTAATTAAATCGGGTGGTGGTCTGGGGGATAGAACGCTTAGCTAGGACTTGGGTTCAAGCCTGGACACGACCAGATTCCTTCTTCATAATAATGACTAATTTTCTGCTCACATTGAAGATCGTAAAAATAAATTCTCATATTATTGATTTAAATCTTTGGTCTTTAAAAAAAAATGGAAGTGTTAAGAACAAAATAATGAAAGGGTCGTTATGATGGTTTGGACACATGGAAAGAATGATTGAAGACAAAATGGTGAAGAAAGTAAACGACGGGAACGGAACTAGAAATAGAGAATGGCCGAGGAAAACGTGGTACGATCAAATCAATCAAATATTAAATGTCGGTCGTGTCGACGTGGGTGCATGACAAAATATTTGAATGTAGAGGAAGCGAGAGAGGTATGGTAGGACAGAACAGTGTGGCGGTCCATTCTTTCTGCCTACCCCTCCGGTGACGGCGTGATGGTTTGTTAGTTTAAAAAACTTATATACCTATTTATTCAACTTGATTAAAAACATATTCGTTTTACCCTTTAAAAATCAAAATCCTACAGGTTATAATATAAAATTGTGGTTTTAAAAAAAGAAAAAACCAAAACCACCTAAAAACCTTTATTATTCTGTTTATAATGGTTTCATTCGCTTCTGATATTATATTTGAATTTGACATTTACAGATTTAGAGCACATTTGTCTGTCTATCCATGTCCAAATTCACATCAAATTTGTTTAATTTATTGGAGAACGTATTAATATAACATATATATTTGTGTAAGTAAGATTAAAAAACGATAACATATAAATATATTTGTTTGTGTGAGTGACCTTGTAAAATACCTTCTACCGAGCGCTGCAACATATACTCGTAGATAGTTATAATTATGGACAACAGATGTCGTTGGCGTTTCGTTTTGCGAACAGATACGAGTATGCCGTATTTTTTCTACACTTTGTGTTATGTTAAAAAATACAATGATACTATTGAAATCAGATATTCCATATGGCGTGATGGTGAGTTAGTTAGTCTATTCGTATATCGTCGTCCTTAATCGTGTTACAAGGGGTAAAATAAAACATTAACAAAAACGTTTAAATACAATTAATTACTTGGATGTAAATGGTCGACCCGTCCCATTATAATGCGAATGACATTTAACTTGACGATTGAACGGAGTAAGATTGAGCATTGAGGTAGAGCGGCAGAGCAACCCATTACTCATCTCATAGGCAACAGAGGGAGGGCCGTTACGAATGAAGATTCAAATTAAGAACAAGTTTGATAAACGGCCTGCGTTTACCGTGTCCCCGAGGCAGGAAATGCTAAATTATATGCCGTTAAATCTAAAACTTATCTATAGGAACGAGTGACATTTTTCTTCATTTAACTCATTTATTATAGAAAAATTACCTTTTGTTCGACTATAAAAAATTTGAGTGATGTTTCTTGAATTAAAATATGATATTTAATATACCTTCTCTGTATCTCGATGGAATTCCACAGTGTTTATGCCTTAAATTTTAATATATAAACCTTTAAATGAATAAAATCTGTTGATTCGCTGGTATATTATTTGTATACCCCGCATTGCCCCCATTGCTATCCCACTTTACCCCACATTCTGGGTTATAGTGGGTCAAATGCCACTTTTAATATTATTGCTCAAAAGGCCCGAATTTAAAATATTTATATGCAAAATCATGCATTAGATACCAAATTGTACATTTAAGTTCAGATAAGCTGTGTAGATCTTCTGTGACCGATTTTAAGAGCCATCAACTATCCCCCCTCCTAAAGCCCCCTCCTAGTCTAAGAAATTTATAACCCTTAAAAAATATTACATTTAATTAATACGAGTGAAAACGCCGGTTTTCTAGAAGTATCATTACCTATTGAACATTTTGTGTTAAATTATTTTTATTTTGTTATTTTATTTTGTATCATTGTATTTTATATTTGTTTTAGATTTATTTTGTGGGTGTTGGTCGATTGAAATGTGCGCGGGAGATGCCTTTTGGTGGCGATGAGGTTCGCAACCCATCACACCGCGTCTCCCGCGGAGCGAAAAGAGAAGGATGGAGTGCCGCATCAGTAAAAGTGTGACAGTCCATTCTTTCTGCCTACCCTTTCGGGGAGACCTTACCTATATTTTATGAGAATGAGATGTTTTGCCATGCAAAGCCACTATAAAAAAAAGAATATTTTTATTTTATATCTTGTTAAATAAATCGTGGCACAGTGGTAAGAGCTGCAATACCAAAGGTTCCGGGTTCGATCCTCGATGGCAGTGTGATTGTCATACTGACTTTGATCTGGTGCAGAATTCACGTGACAGATAAATGCCGATAGATTGGCTACCACACGTCATAATATAACTTAAAACAAATTATAATCAGTAATTGGGTTTCGACCTGTTGCATAAAAAAATATTTTGACACTATTAAAATAAAAAATTATAATGCAGAAATGAATTCTTTTGATAACAACATTGAAATTTTTCCGTAGGAGATTATTTTTCGTGACATGCTTCGAATACGTTATATTACGAGTATAACTTTATAATTGGGAGACCGATATGAAAAACAAAAACTAACTAACTAACTAACCATTCTCTCCGAAGGGATAGGCAGAAAGAATGGACCGCCACACTTTTCTTTCCTGACACACTTCTCACGTTTCCTCAACATTCATATACCATGTCATGCACGCACGTCGATTTCTCTGACTCCTCAGGTGTCCGACATTCAATATTTGATTTATTTGATCGTGACACGTTTTCCTCTATTTCTAGTTCCATTTACATCGCTGACATATATTTTGTTACGATTCTTTCATAATTCATTCTTTAGATGTGTTTTTTTTTTATTTTTTATTATTTTTATTTTTTTAATTTTTTTTATTATTATTTTTTTTTATGTACACAACAGGTCGTTTGGAACCAATTACTGTATACAATTTTTATTTTTTAGCTATTATATTGATTCTCGTGACATGTGATAGGTAGCTAATCTATCGCCATTTTATTGTCACGTGAATTCTACACCAGACCAAAGACAGTGTGACAATCACACTGCCATCGCCGGGAATCGAACCCAGGACCTTCGGCATTGAAGTCAGAGCACGTAACCACTCTGCCAAGAAGGTCGTCAAATAATCGTTCAAATAATCTTAATGATCCGATCATTATTATGTTAATAACACTTTCATTCGCACCGCATTCACTTCTTATATTTGCATTCGACACTATATCATACACAGAGTATCCACACATTCGTTTAAGAGATCTTATTTCTACTGCATTTATGCCATTTTCATCCTTCTTTTGCCAGTTCCATGGTTAATTAAAAAATAAATAATTAATTATATTATACAAATGAAAACGTCTGTTTTCTAGAAGTTTTAATAAACTTTATGTAAATTTGACAATGCCTTTGTAACCCAAAACGTGTCATTCCCATAACGTATAATAAAACTTCTAGAAAATATACGTTGCCATTCATATAAATTAATTTAATATTACTGTTAAAATTTAAAACACTGTTCTAATAACACAATTTCTTTATATTCACTGAGTGTCGCGACAGCTGTTTCACTTTATTCAGTTAAATAAAATTAAGATAAGGTTACTAGGATCGTTTGGACATATGGAATGAATGGATAAGGGATGAATGGTTAAAAATATATACAATTTGTGTGAATGGGAAAATAAATCGAGGAAGGCCAAGGAAGACATGGCATGAGAAAATTTCAGGCAGGTTGGTTCTGCATCGTGGGAGATAAAACAATCTATGGCCCCTTTGTCGAAGATAATTATCAGGGACGAACAGACCTACATCACTCAGGATTTCTGAGTTGTGTATACAACCGCCTATCAGTCGAAAGAAATGGACACCCAAGTGAATGTCTCGTCTCCTCTCGAGTGACTGGTAGCCTAGCATCCCTAGCAAGAAATCAGTTGGAAAGAGCCACGGGTAATATCCATACTCCCTAAGATAGAGGTATCGCAGAAATTTTTTCTGCACCCTCTCCACCATCAGGGAATATCGAACCTCATGCGGCGCCCAGATAATGGAACTAAATTCCAACCGACTTCTCACTAGAGAGTTATACAGCAGCTTCAGCACCTGAATATTACGAAAGATCTTGGCGTTTCTAATGACAAAACCAAGCATTTTGAGGATTGATTAAAATTAATTAATTACGGAAAGGCAGCCATGTTCAAAGTAGGAACTATCGACGAGCGTGCATGTCACAATGTGTGAATGTAGAAGATTCGCGAGAATAGAACAGTGTGGCGATCCATCCTCTTTGCTTATCCCTCCGGGGAAACGGCGTGATGGTTAGTTAGTTATATTGATAATAGTTGAAGTAAAAACTTACTAACTAACTAACCATCACTGGCCACGCTTGGACTGCCACACTTTTCTTTCCTGACATATTTCTTTCGCTTCCTCAACATTCATATATCGTGTCATGCACGCGCGTCTATTTCTCCGACTCCTCACGTGGCCGATATTTAACTTTATTCAGTTTATTGTAACACCTGATGATACCAACATCGGTTGGCGAAACAGCTGTCGCGACACTTTCAGTGAATAAAAAGAAATTGTGATATTATAACAGTGTTTTAAATTTTAGCAGTAATAATGTTGAAGTATCGTAGTGTTTCGGCCAAAACAATGGACTAATTTCAAATTTTAATTAATTTTCACGAAAAGAACAACATTCATAGAATGTATTGAGATGTCAGATATACAGAAAGGGTAGAGCAACCCGCATTGTCCCGGTGCTTTCTAATGTATAATATATATCGATCAAAACGCAGGACTCTAAAGACTCCCCTTCATAATACAATACACCGCTGTCTCAAAAACGTAAAAGACTAGCCTCGTTCAATTATTAGCCTGGGCTTTCTTATTCGCATTCAATTGTATATCTGGTCCGTGTAATTTCTTGCCAACACTCCAGTGCAAACAATAACCCCTCGCCTCGAGCCGCCGTCAAATCAGCGCAAACAACAAGCGGAGCGAAAACAATGCCGACTTCTGCACTGCATTCTTACTAGGTCCGATCTGCCATCCGCCCTAATCTATTCACTCTGCCCCAATAACTCCAGTCTCGAAACTCCCAACTTTGATTTGCTCCCACTCGTACACAAGAAATGTTTTTGTAATACGAAGTTCAACTTTGGGGCTCGATTTTAATTCGTTTTGTAAATAGACTTAATGTTGTCAATGTGAGAAGTCGCTGATATTTTAAAAGATACTTCAACTGGATAAAAGTAGAATAAACGAAGAATGATGAAAGTAGAATAAATGCAGTAGAAATGAGATCTCTTAGACGAATGTGTGTATACTCTATTTTTGATAGAGTGTCGAATGAATATATAAGAAGTGAATGCGGTGCGAATGATGGTCTTATGAACAAAATAATGAAAGGATCATTAAGATGGTTTGGACATATGGAAAGAATGAATGAAGAAAGAATGGTAAAAAATGATATGTTAACGATGTAAATGGAACTAGAAATAGAGGAAGACTGAGGAAAATGTGTCACGAAATATTGAATGTCGGCCACGTGAGAAATCGACGCGCGTGCATGACACGATGTATGAATGTTGAGGAAGCAAGAGAAATATGTCAGGAAAGAAAAGTGTGACAGTCCATTCTTTCTGCCTACCCCTTCTGAGAGACAGCGTGATGGTAAGTTAGTTAATTAGTTTTTACTTCATCTGGATATAACTAACTAAAGATCACGCCGTTTCTCCGGAGGGGTAGGCAGAGAGGATGGATCGCCATATTGTTCTATCCTGGCATAATTCTCACGCATTTTCTACATTCCCACATCGTGACTTGCACGCTCGTCGATTATTCCTACTTCGAACATGGCCGCCATTCAGTAATTGATTAATTTGGTCATGCCATGTCTTCCTTGGCCTTCCTCGACTTCTTTCCCCATTCCCACTACTTGTATATTTCATTTTAACTATTCTTCCTTCATCCAATCGTTCCTTATGTCCAAACCATCTTAGTGACCCTTTCTTAATTTTATTTATCACGCATTCATCCGCCTTACATTTCCTTCTTACTTCATCATTAGATATTATATCATACATTGTTTTTCTGCACATTCTTCTTAATGATCTCATTTCTACGGCATGCTAGAAATCGGAAGAATCGACGCGCTTATATGATTCGTTGTATGAATGTGGAGGTAGCTAGAGAGGTGTGTCAAGATAGAGTAGTATGGCGCACAATTCTCTCGATCAGAATTTTCTTCCGATACACAAAGTGTTTTTTAAATTATTACATATATCTTAACGTAATTATTTCCAGTTAGTTTTCTACATGTTTTATTACATTATATGGAAATGATATGTTTCGCTTTTCTGTGGTAATATCATATGTGACACAGACAAATAACATATCGGAAGCATAATACAATTAATTCGTGAATCTCCCCGATACAGATTAAATCAAATCAAAACGGTTGACATTAAATTTGATCAATTGTTAAAACAAAAACAATAAAACAACAAAGGGGAGTTTTAATGTTTGAACACAAAGTTATTGTTGATTATATTTTATGAATAAATGGATAGTCACATATATGACAATATTTGTTTTTTATTGGTTCTACGACATAATTTTCTCCAGCAATGTGGGATTTGAACAACCATTAATTAAAAAAGTTTGGAAATTTTCGAAAATGACGTACCAAAACAGAGATGTTAAATAATTATCGCACGCATTAAAATTACATAGAGTATTGTGTTGATAACAACAACAACAACAAACCAATACGCTGTTTCTCCGCAGGAGTAGGCAAAAAGAATGGACCGCCAAACTACTCTATCCTGAAATACCTATCTAGATTCCTCCACATTCATACAGCGATTCATACACGTACGTCGATTCTTCCGACTTCTAACATGACCAAAATTTAAAATTGGATTAATTTGGTCATGCCATGTTTTCCTCGGTCTGCTTCGACTCCGTACACCATTTACATCATTAACGTATACTTTTTTAACCATTCCCCAACTATGCGCTCCATATGTCCGAACTAACGCAGCGATCCTTTAATAATTTTGTTCATAGTACCTTCATCCGCTCTACATTCCATTTTTATATCAGCATTTGAGATTCTGTCGTATATCGTTCTACCACACATACGTCTTAGGGACCTTATGTTCCATGCTTCGCTTCCATACATTAGGGATAGGACCAGAACTCCATTGTGAACGGCCGTTTTCGCTTTCATTGATAAATTCTTGTTTCCAATAACTATTTTTAAAGCTCCATTCACTTTGTTACCCGCACCAACCCTTCTTTCAACGTCACTATCCGTACGGCCAACCGCTGTGAACATGCTACCTAAATACACAAATTCACTAACCTGCTCCAAATTCTCTTGGTTCACACTTATGTTACAAACTGTCATTTGCTCGTCCCTTTCAAAAACCATCACCTTTGACTTTCCGACATTCATCATTAAATCATTTAACTTGCATTCCTCATACATTCTCGACACTAAGACTTGTAATTGTAATAAGATAAATCATAGTTACGAGTTTAACTATAATACTTTATCAAGGCACCTGCTCAGGACCTTGTTCGAAAGGCGTGCAAGATGGATTGGCCATGTAATACGTCAAGAAGGTCTCTTGCATGCCATTATGGAGGGTATGACCGAGGGGACAAACTCTAGGGGACGCCCACGCCGAGAGTACCTGGAGGACCTGTTGGTGGACGTGCGCTGCTCATCATATGCAGATTTCAAAAGAGCCACACAAGACAGGGAAGAATGGAAGAGAAGAATAGAAAAAAATGCTGCAAACCAATCCCAGGATTGAAACTTTCTAACTAACTTTAGTTTCTGAGGCGACAGAAACTAAATTTGTTTCTTACTTAACCCTACCGTGAATATTCAATAAAACGACACCTAAAATCACCAACCGTCAAATTCCATTACGTCTGCAATAATATCTAATTCTGATTGCGGACTCGAAAAATAATAATACACTAATCTTCCGTATAACGCTAATTTCAATGGTATTTTAGGCCAAGGGTATTATTGGGCTTAGCCTAACTAGAGATATAACTTACGCCGGGTCTTGTGAAACATTGCCTTGAGCGAAGTAATTTCGGAAACTCTACCCATTAGTCTATAGCTTTGAGGGAAAGTTCCGCCTGTTGTAATAATTAACATGTGTTTATACCAATTATCTCCTGACCCACAGGTTCCTACTAGCTTAACGCAGTAAGGTGAAGCCTGACTTGCCCTCTCGCGTCTCGACTGCACAGCATCCGCAGATGTCCGGATAATGGTTCATCTCACTTCACGTTTCATTATATTCTACCTAAATTGTAAAAAATTTGAGTTAATTCGCCTTTCGAATTAATTGTTCTTACTAATATTATAGACACTCCTAAACATTAATACGAATGAGAACGTTTTCTAGATATTTATTATATAATAGTTTATGGGAATAACATGCTTCGTCTTTCTAAGGTATTATCAAATGTGACATTTGATAATGCCTCAGAAAGGCTAAACATGTTATTCCCATAAACTACGTTAAAACTTTTAGAAAACATACGTTTTCATTTGTATTAATTGTTTAATATAGATTTTAACACCATCGTCAAGAAACGATAAACAATTCTAAACATATTACTAACTAACTAACTAACTAACCATCACGCCGTCTCCCCGAAGGGGTAGGCAGAAAGAATGGACTGCCACACCTTTCTTTCCTGACATATTTCTCTAGCTTCCTCAACATTCATACATCGTGTCATGCACGCGCGTCGATTTCTCTGACTCCTCACATGGCCGACATTCAATATTTGATTTATTTGATCGTGCCACGTTTTCTTCGGTCTTCCTCTATTTCTGGTTCCATTTACATCATTAACATATAATTTTTTTACCATTCTTTCTTCATTCATTCTTTCCATATGCCCAAACCATCTTAATGATCCTTTCATTATTTTGTTCATGACACCATCATTCGCACCGCATTCACTTCTTATATTTTCATTCGACACTCTATCGTACACAGAATATCCACACATTCGTCTAAGAGATCTCATTTCTACTGCATTTATTCTACTTTCATCCTTCCTTTGCCAGTTCCATGCTTCGCTTCCATACATAAGGGTCGGTAGAAGAACACCATATTACGAAGGGTGGATAAGCGACAGATGAACGGCGGGAACATTCTAATAAAGTTTAGAATAATTATATATATAATTAATTTAAGGCACTGTGGATTGCCACAATGACGAAATTTTTTATAGTGTTTTTCCACATTTAAGTTTATTTTTCTCGACATGTTTTGAAGGCTTTACAGTTTATATCAATCTCCTGTTGATGAATGTGTAAAGCCTTCGAAACCTGCCAATAATTATAAACTCAAAAGTGGAAATAATTGTGTTTTATAATAATTCATAAAAAATAAACCTAATTAAATTATGTTCTGGTTCATTAGAAAACATATAAAAATAACACATTTGTTATTTACATGTTTTGTTTGTAGTACTACAATTTAAATATATTCTTTTTGTATGGAATCGCTACAGTCTATGGGTGCCGCAAGGCTTAACCTGAGAAACCCGGTATGGGATTTGTTCAATTAAATTTGACCCTCTACCAACATTCACTCCGGGCTCAAAGGGAATTTTGATTGGCGTAAAATTTATTATTAATAACCCAGCGTGGAATGGATTATATTACGGTTTTGATGTGGCGATATCAACAGGGTTTCACTGTGAATAAGCCAACTGATGCGTTATTATTATATGTATTATAATATCATATTAAACACATTAAATCAAGATATCACAATGCTTTTATTAGCTGAAATTATAAACATGATTTTCAGCAGTTTTACTTGCATGTTCTTAAAATAGTTACATAAAAAGAATAGACCACAGATTCCTAACCTTTTCTGAACCACCGCCCATAACAAAAGACATATATTCTTACACCCCCTCACCCATAATAGTATAATAATACCAAATGGTTATACATTATCTATTTACGTAGCTTCTCATTTACAATAAAACAAATGTTTTGTGACAATGACAAACATTTGTGAACTGAACTTAATTGACAGATTCTTAAATAGTTTATTCATTAAAGTAGTATTTTCAAAGAATTTAATTATTATTTATTAAAACGTGTACGCCACGGTTGCCCACTTTGAGTCCTTCCACGCCCCCGTCACCTCTAGAGCCATTATCATTCTTTTGAAAAGCTACAGCGCCCACTAGGGGGCGGCCGGCAGCGCCCCCGTTTGGAAATTATGGACTAGAAACAAATTGTAGAGTTTCTAATTAACTTATATTTTTAAGGATTACATAGAAAATAACTAATTTTATTAAATACGAATGAAAACGTCTATTATTATGGTTATAAATTAATTGTATCTCAATAGAGAAGAAGATGTAAATTATTTGGAAACAGAATATGGTGGTCGAGGCGTTTACAGGACTGTCATTGGTTGGGTTAAGCGATCGCTTTATGTAATACAACATTCCCTTTCCGAACTTCTACGAACACCACGTCTGACAATTATTTGAAAGTTGTATATATGTTACCATGTTGAGAAACATTTCACATATTTTAGTTCAATCTACACTAGCGCCATCTATTGAGACTAGGGGTAAGCATTAAGCAGAAAAACTTTTATAATGTAATGTGAAAGGCTATCAATCCAATTATCACATATTACTAGATAACGCCTGGAGAGCACTCTCCAATTTTTATATGCTTTTTGATTTTGACCAGTTTTTTAAAAATATTTTGTTTTTTTGAATGTATACAAATACTTGTAGACAAGTATTTGTATACGTTATATACAAATACTTTTCGCTATTATCTAGTCTACAAGTATTCGTATACATTAAAAAAAAAAGTTTTATTATGTAACTGTTAATTCAAAAACTTTGTTTTATATCACAAATTGTATTTATTTTACTTAACGACAGCTGTTTCATCAACCAATGTTGACATCATATTTTTGTAACACCTGATGATGTCAACATTGGTTGATGAAACAGCTGTCGTAAAGTAAAATAAATACAATTTGTGATATAAAACAAAGTTTTTGAATTAACAGTTATAAAATGTTAAAATATCATAGTGTTTCGGCCAAAACAATGGACTATTTGTTTTATTATAGTTTATGGGAATGACATGTTTCACCTTTTTAAGGCATTATCAAATATAATGCCTTAGAACTGCGAAACCCATCATTCCCATAAACTGTAGTAAGATTTGTATAAAATAAACGTTTTCATTTGTAATAATAATTTAATATGGAATTTTTTAAGTTCGTTTTAATTCTTACCATAATTTTCGAATGTTACTAGATGTTACTAGTATATTTAACAATGTTTCACTTCTCCGTATATAATATAAATTGAGTTTAAATGTGGCCCTTTCAACAGGAGTCGCTACACGCAGGAAGATTGAATGACGTCGCGGTATGTAGGTAATGCAATAAGATCCGTTTCAGATTTATATTGGCCACGTCGTGTCGCGCGTGCTTCTTCCCTTTTATTAAACTCGGCGTCTCGCCCCAGCGCTGCGTCCCCTCGGTAACGAACCCTCGCCCACGCGACGAGTACTTTAGACAATAGCACGAACGAGTGCGCACCGCACTACAAGGTTAGATATTATACACTCACAAAAGAAGTTTCGCATAAAATGTTAAGTGTTCGCTGAACATGCTAAAGGGTAAATTTTGTTGATTTCCACAGCGATATTTTTAGATGTATGAGAACCAATAAGGGCTAGCTCTTTTCTCGTTTAAGGCCGACCGTATCATAAATCATGACGCGATCGTCTTCATCTGCAGTTGAAGGTCTTCTCCGTATTGAGGAAAAACTGACAATTATCAACAACACAACAACAACAACAACAAACCATAACTATACTTTTAACCGATCGCGAAAATCAGATGCAGCGTTCGCATTTAGATTTTTAGATTTTTAAACACGTCTTAATGCGCCCTTGAGGTGATAACATCACAAAAACGGCGCTATGAAAGATAGTATATTATTATTATTATTATTATTATCACGTCTTTTCCCCGCAGGGGTAGGCAGAGAGAATGGACCGCCACACTACTCTATCCTGACATACCTCTCTAGCTTACTCCACATTCATACATCGAGTACTCCACATTCATACACGCACGTCGATTCTTCCGAATTCTAACATGACCAAACATTAAAATTTGATTAATTTGGTCATGCCATGTTTTCCTCGGTCTACCTCGACTCCGTACTCCATTTACATCGTTAAAGTATACTTTTTTAAACTATTCTTTCTTCACTCATGCGCTCCATATGTCCGAACCATCGCAGCGATCCTTTCATAATTTTGTTCATAATACCTTCTTTCGCACTATATCAGCATTTGAGATTCTGTCGTACATCGTTCTACCCACATACGTCTTAGGTACTTCATTCTACCGCATTTCTTCTTCTTCTTCTTTAACAGCCGTTGTCGTCCACTGCTGGACATAGGCCTCCCCCGTACTTCTCCATGTATGACATGTCTTTACGGGGGGTGGTTGGCATTACAACGCCACGCTTGCCAGACGGGTTGGCGAGGTGTCCTTCCACGTTAGCCTATGCATCAATATTATCCACCGAGGTTATTCACACTCGATCTCTAACATTTCGCATAGTTTCCAGGGGAGACCAAAGTCGAGGAGGTGTGGATAGCATTTATTCCTATCTAATCCTTCTTTTGCTAGTTGCATGCTTCACTTCCATACATAAGGGTCGGCACAAGAACACCATTATGCATTGCCATCTTAGGTTTTTTGGATAGGTTTTTGTTTGCGAAATATGTTGTTTTCAATGCTGGTATGACTAAATGATTATTTGTACTATTAAAAACAATACAGTTGCTTGATACAGTATTTGATCCGTAGAGCAATTACTATTTGTGACTTGACCCGAGAGCAGCCGAGCGCCACCCGAGAGCACCCGAGTTATCTCGTGAAACCACGCCTGGCCACCGTCTCCCGGACCCCCGCTCTGTGGGAGATAATGCGGGGGATGTTTTGTGGTAAGCGGCACCCGTGCACGCCACGGCGGTGTTTCCAATTATTTCAGTTCGAACATTTTAGCTCATCGCGAAATCCGTGAAAATGGATTAAGATTTTCCCTGAGATATCTTAAATTGATAATGTAAAATAATTGTTAAAAATAAAATACTAACTAACTAACTAACTAACCATCACGCCGTCTCCCCGGAGGAGTAGGCAGAATGAATGGAACCCTGTTCTGTCCTGACATACTTCTCTCGTTCTTCTACATTCATACATCTTGTCATGCACGCACGTCGATTTCTCTGACTCCTCACGTGACCGACATTTAATATTTGATTGATTTGATCGTGACACGCTTTCTCGGCCTTTCTCTATTTCCAGCTCCGTTCACGCCGTTTACATATACCTTCTTTACCATTCTCTCTTCACTCATTATTTCCATGTGTCCAAACCATCTTAATGACCCTTTCATTATTTTGTTCATAACACATTCATTCGCACCGCATTTACTTCCTATACTTGCATTTGACACTCTATCATATACAGATTTGCTACACATTCGTCTTAGAGATCTCATTTCTACTGCATTTATTCTACTTTCATCCTTCTTTTGCCAGTTCCATGCTTCACTTCCATACACAAGGGTCGGCACAAGAACACCATTATGCACTGCCATCTTAGCTAGAATAAACCATAATAAACCGATATATCTAGAATAAACCAATTTATTTAATAATGAAATGTTATGAACCAAATAATGAAAGGATCATTAAGATGGTTTGGACATATGGAAAGAGAATGGTAAAAAAATTATATATTAACGATGTAAATTGAACCAAAAATAGAGGAAGACCGAGGAAAACGTGGCATGATCAAATAAATCAAATATTGAATGTCGGCCATGTGAGGTGTCAGAGAATTCGACGCGCGTGCACGACACAATGTATGAATATTGAGGAAGCGAGAGATATGTCAGGAAAGAAAAGTGTGGCAGTCCATTCTTTCTGCCTACCCTTTTGGGGAGACGGCGTGATGGTAAGTTAGTTAGTTAGTTAGGAAGTTATATATTTTTAACTGTAATACATTTTCATCGTCGATAGATTCAACTTTGAACAGTTTTCCTAAACATTGACGTCACTTCGACAGGCTGGTTGATCACGATATTATTAATTCTATTCATAACTTGTCTAGAAAATCTGTCTAGCCGGACTTGGGCCTTTGGTTTACACAGCATTAAATTCAGCGATCACATAGACATATCTTCTGTATTATTGAACGGTACTAAATACAATCGTTAATTTGCACACCCTTATGTAATTGAATAACATTATCGCATATAAACATATAAGAACCTACGTACATTTTATGGATCAAACCATGCGTGGGACCATCTAGTTATTTCTAGGCCATAACTTCAACATCATTAGTTTAGTTATAAATTTACAATTACTTTTGATGTACATACGTCAAATCTTCTTCTTCATCTTCTTCTTTTAATAGATCTGACGATCTGTGACACAGAAATCATGTCTCGTCGGATAATAATAATAATAATAAATTGGATAATTTATAAAACGTCATTTTTTATGAATTACTCATCTCAAGGGCGCTGTAGAAAATAATCCGTTTTATCAACTAGATAATAATAATGATAAAAAAAATATAAACATATTTAGTATGAGGGCTGCACCTGAAGAAGTCGATCAGCCCATCTAGTCAGGAAATGATAATTTGAAAAGGTGCGTTTTGAGTCTCGATCTAAGCTCTGATTGATTCTCAATACACTTAAGGTCTGCTGGAAGACTGTTCCAGGCTGAAGGGCCGGCTACCGCGAAGGCTCGGTCGCCAAAGTTTGTGCTTGGACAGCGTTTTGGCACAGTCAATCTACCGATCGCAGAAGACTTAGCTGATCGCAATGTAGACTGTCTAGCATTCAGGTTCTCGTTGATGCAGAGTTCAGATATATAAGCTGGTGCCATTCCATGCAACGCTTTATAGACCGTCCAGCAGAGCTTGTATTGTATCCTTTCTGGACATTTCAGCCAGTGGAGCTCCTTAAGATGCTGTGTTATGTGACAACTCTTTGGCACACCCCTTATCAGTCTTGCTGCTGCATTGAAGATGAGGTCCAGCTGTCCTTCCATCTCTTAGGCGGTCTTCCAGGTGGGCGGTGTCCAGAGGGGATTTCATAAGCGGCTGTATATCGCACGCTTAATAGAACACTGGTTTACTAAAAAAACAAGTTTTGCTCAATCCGACATGAATCGGTGTTTTAACAAAAACAGTCGAAAAACACGAAGAATGGATAGCGTTAACATTGTGAACGATTATCGTACGTACGAATGGATAGCGTTAATATTGTGAAAAATAGATGGATAGCGTTAACACAAGCCTCTGTCTAATGTTAAAAAAAATTATGACCTAAAGCATAATCGGTTAGTTTACTATTAAGCGTGCGATATGTAAGTCTGCCACCATCGATTCTGGCTACATGGTCCCTCCAGTATCATCTTCTGGATCTACTCCACTGAACGATATCCTCTATTTCGCAAGTTTTTCTTATGTCTGAGAGTTTTTCCAGTAATTGATCTTAGAACCTACATTTTCGGTGTTCTTTAGTAGTCCCTTGGTTCGCACAGTGTCGGCCAGCGTCTCTACAGCGTACGTCATGATACGCACGCATGTTTAATAAATTCTGAACTAGCTGTCGATACGCGTGTGCTTGTTCTTCCAGACCAGATTCTTCAGACACCCTGACACGGCAGAGGCAGAGTCAAATCAATATGATCAAATGTAGTTGCTAACTAACTAACCACCACGCCGTCTTCCCGAAGGGGTAGGCAGAAAGAATTAACAATCAAGGATATTGAAGAATAACCTACCAAAATTTACAAAGAGTTTAACTATAAACCAATTAAAAATTTATCTGAAACAGTTATAAGTAAGATCTAAAAATGTATCCATATAACCCAATGGGGTTTTTTAAGTACTCTTTAAATACTTGCAAAAAAATTATTTAATATTTGATAACGCCCAAGCAAGGCAAAATATGTCATTCCCATAAAATATAATAAAATTTCTAGAAAACAGACATTCTCGTTCGTATTATATTTTTTTTTCATAAAAACTGTCCAAAACCTTTAGCATAGAAATTATAATATTTTTTTTTTGGATAAATTAAATGAAACATTTCACCCTTTCGTATTTTCAGTAGATCCTCTTGTTCTCATATAGCTGCCCATACGTAATTTATCGTAAATATTGTCTATGATACAATATTATTTCTTCACGTAAACGACTATTTATTTGTGTCTATGGGTAGTAATACAATAAAAATTATTTCCAACACTTTAGAATAAAGTCTCAAGACACCGCTTGGTACTTGCTCTCGGCGCAGGTAGGTACGATACCGAGAGTAAGTACGCGAACGCACTTAAAACATGTTCACAATTCAAGCACCCCCTACATTTTTATTCTCTTAGGATCGTGCGATGATCACACGGGGTGCAATTGCATAAAAATAATGACACTCTTTATATCCATAGTAAAACCCTTTGGCATACTGAATGCCGTGTTCATGTCGTTTGATTCTTAATGGCGGGAGTAACGGGGAGCCTCTCCGAGGGACAACAAATGTCTACTGAAATATTACAAGAGACCATTAATTCCACTTTCGCGTTCTTTGGATTAGCGATTACATTTTTTTCAGTATATCAAGTGACGTGCCCCTTTGGATATGAATAAACAATACAGCACTACGCATACCAAATGCCTTAAGGGGTTAGGGGCAGTCAGAGGTATGGAAAAACAAGCATTTTTTTTTATGTATACAACAGGTCGCTTGAACCCAATTACAGTATACAATTTGTTTTTAAGTTGATATATTGATTCTCGTGACATGTGACAGGTAGCCAATCTATCGCCATTTAATTGTCACCAGAATTCTACGCCAGACCAAAGACAGTGTGACAATCACACTGCCATCGCCGATAATCGAACCCAGAACCTTCGGAATGGGAATCAGAGCTCTTACCACTCTGCCACGAAGGTCGTCGAGTATCGAGGAGGTCGTCGTTTTGTCAATAATTTAATTTATTTTATAAAACCAATAATATTAAATTGTTGTATTATGTTTTAATTTGATTTGACCCAAATTTGAAAAAAAAATGTATATAGGGTAAGTTAAGGTAATTTGGCAGTATATGTTTTAACATGACTCGCACATCAATGTTTTGTACCAGCGGAGGCGCGTGTGATAACTGTGTTTTGAAGTATATTATTCTAATTCTAGATATTTTGTCATCTATTGGTGAGTTTTCGAAGCTTACATAGCGGTTATTCAGTACGATTGTGTTTCAGAAAGTACTGCCAAATTACCTCTACTGCCAAAATACCTTACCTTACCCTATGAAGTTATCGCCATATTTGTTGGACACTGTTCCATAAGTGGTGCTTTGGGGTGACCATTATAACTTCTTACAAGTTCATCTAAAATCATTAAATCATTCAAATAAAAAAAAAATTCAAAATAGTTATCTAGTGCCTGATTAAAGCTATTTTTTTTTGCAATTCTGCATTTTACCTCTACACCTGGGTCAAGAGATAATAACTATAATCTTAATTTATTACTAACGATAATTTTAACTTATCACTAACTAACCATCACGCCATTTTCCCGGAGAGGTAGGCAGAGAGGATGGATCGCCACAATGCTCTGTCCTGGCATACCTCTCGGGCTTCCTCTACATTCATATTTCGTACCATGCACGCACGTCGATTATTCCGACTTCGAATGTGGCCACCTTTTAGTAATTGATTAATTTGGTCTTGCCATGTTTTCATCGGTCGTCCTCGGCTTCTTTTTCCACTCACGCTGCTTGTGTACAACTTTTTAATCATTCTTCTCTCGTATTTTATAACTTTATTTTATTTTATTTAGCAATATTTTTACTTATTCCACATTGACGTTTTCCCTTATCAGATGTGAGTTTCGAAAAAAACTATTTGATTGTTATAAAAAATAATAACTAAGCGTATCAATGTACGATGTATTTTTTATTAATTTCAGGGAGATGATCTGCAATAGTATTAGTAACACCTCCTAAATTGGTTATCAAACTCTATTTGATTGGTTCTTGGGCCTTAGTAGACGGAGTGTACGGTATTAGCTTCTAAAATACTCGGTGTTTAGAAAGTTACTACTATCTCGAAATTAGAAAAATACATTAATATTAACAGAAGAACGCCTTTGTGTTCTTATTTTCAAATTTCCAATAACACCACAAATTAACCGTAATACAGGAAATACAAGACACCATTAGCTGAGATACCAGATATTTGATATAATTAAATCAAAACATTAAAATTTTTACATTGTAAAGTATCGTTACGAATCACACCCTTAATTGTTTTTCCACGAAAAATCTATAAACAACATAAAAAATTTAATAAACTTTATTTTTGTGATACTTACAATTAAAGCTGATAGTGTTTTTATTAAAAAAAAAAGAATTTTATTGAAAAATGTTTATTTTAATGTTTGGAGGTTTTTATTGAAATATTTTTTGTGTTTTCTATTCATAAGAACATATTTAAACTTAGTGTCACTCACACTATGGCAAACAATCTCCTTGAAATGAACGGACTCCATGATACGTCCTGTGACCAAATCGTAATCTTTGTTATTATCGAAATCTCACTCACACGCTGTACTAAAACCCATTTGGTGCAAGAAAGTTTGGAGAGGCGAAGGGCCCTTCGGAGACCCCGGCGCTCTATTATTATTCACAATATCCATGTACATTAATGGCTCTGTAGTCAAATGCAACACCGGGTGAACCATTTAATTAATGGAGTCGTTAATCCAAAGTTAGAGTTGTTTCTGAACACCCTACCACTTTCAAACACCTATACATTCATTAAACATACGCAATCTGACAAGGATCTGGAGAGAAACCACGATGATGTAATAAACAATTAACAATTGTTCAAGTTATTAATTGTTAAAATTTAAAACACTGTTTAGGTATCACATTAAATTTTTTTTTCTCGACAGCTGTTTCGACAACCGATGTTGGCATCATCTGGTGTTATACTAAGTTTTTTTTGTTTATATGGAGAGTTTCGTAAAAAAACGAAAAACTTAAATGAACACCCGATAATGCAACATTGGTTGGCGAAACAGTTGCCACGAAAAATAATTAATGTTATGATACCATAAAAGCGTTTTAAATTTTTCAGTTAATAATGTTGAAGTATCTTAGTGTTTAGGCCAAAACCATGGACTATTTAATTGTTCAAATATTAAAGTCGTTATATTTTTTTTCAATGATGTTAAATATCTAACAAACCATTACGCCGTTTTTCCGCAGGAGTAGCCAGAGAGGATGGACCGCCACACTATTATTTCCTGTCGTGGCCGTCTTTCTTTGGCCTTTCTTGACTTCATTTTCCATTCACACTACATATATCTTTTTAACCATGCGTTCCATATGTCCAAACCCCCGGTTCTCAAATCAATTAATATCTTATTTGGGGGTAAATTAGTTAAAACGGTATGTTATATTCGATTATATCTACAATATTAGTAGATGCGGACCGACAATGTATGAACCATGAAGCTGTTTAGAACCTCTGAGATGAAGGTCCTAAGATCCATTGCTGGAAAAACTTTCCGAGATCGTGCGTGGAAAATTGCGATATATAGGATTATCGTTCGGTGGAGTAGATCCAGAAGAAGATACTGGAGGGACCATGTAGTCAGAATAAATAGTGACAGAATCGTATATGCAACAGCTCACGAAATTCCCCTGGATACCGTCCACCCGGAAGACCACCACATTGATGGACAGTTGGACATCATCATCTCAGGAGACATGATTTCTGTATCACCGATCATCAGATCTATTAAAAAAGAATAAGAAGACATATTAACAGTTACTAATAGTAATCGTTGTATAAATTCTTCTTCATGTGGAATATCGTTGGCTCCGTGAAATACTGTTGGTCCTGAAGTCAGCCAGTTTGACCGTATTATCGGACGCCCTAACTTCTTTTTTATGTAAATTATAGAAAATAATGTTGTTACTTGAAATTTCATGGAAGAAGTTCAATGAAATAATTAAAAAAAAATGTTACATAAATCTTTTTAAAATGAAAAATTTAGTTAAAATCCACTGTTTGTGTCTTCGACCGGTTAGCAGCTGGCTGCTATCTTCTGGTAAGCACCGGTCGAAGACAGAGACACTTGTGGATTTTAACTAAATATACATTTTAAGAATTTTTTTAATTTTTTTTATATATTTTCATTATGTATATTATAGACATTTATCGTCATACTTCTATCAACAGATGGAATTTGACAAATACGATTAATATGCAAAAAATGCCCAAGAGAAGAAAGAAAATACAAGTCTATTAAATGCAACAAACAAACTAACAAACCATGACGCCATTCCCCGCAGGGGTAGGCAGAGAGAATGAACTGCCACACTACTTTATTCTGGCACACCTCTCTAGTTTCCTCCACATTCATACACGCACGTCGATTCTTCCGACTTCTAACATGACCAACCTTAAAAAATTGATTAATTTGGTCATGTTATGTTAAACTCGGTCTGCCTCGACTCCGTACTCCATTTAAATCATCAATGTATACTTTCTAAACCATTCTTTCTCCATCCATGCGCTCCATATGTCCGAACCAACGCAGCGATCCTTTCATAATTTTGTTCATAATACCTTCTTCCGCTCTACATTCTATTCTTATATCATCATTTGAGATTCTGTCTTATATCGTTCTACCACATATACGTCTTAGGGACGTCATCTCTACCGCATTGATTATTAAATGTAGAGATAATTAATACGAATAAAACTGTCTGGTTTCTAGAAGTTTTATAAATTTTTTTGGCAATGACATGTTTCGCCCGTCAAAAGCATTATGTCATTCCCATAAATTATAATAAAACTTAAACTGTTAATGAATAAACTTTGTTTTTTGTATCACAATTGTATTTTATTTTACGCGACAGCTGTTTCATCAACCAATGTTGACATCATGATATTGTAACACCTGATGATGTCAACATTGGTTGATGAAACAGCTGTCGCGTAATATAAAATACAATTGTGATACAAAAAACAAAGTTTGTTCATTAACAGTTTAAAGTGTTAAGGTATCATAGTGTTTCGGCCAAAACAATGGACTATATAATAAAACTTGTATAAACAGATGTTTTCATACGTATGAATTGTTTAATTATGGAGTTTTGCATTATTGTTCAAGAAACAATAAATAATTGA
The DNA here is from genome assembly GCA_022606425.2 of Lepidostoma basale. NCBI lineage: Eukaryota > Metazoa > Arthropoda > Insecta > Trichoptera > Lepidostomatidae > Lepidostoma > Lepidostoma basale. The sequence goes on from JAHDVF020001470.1 coordinate 153,254, forward strand.
AGAGATCTTTATTCCTATTACGATGCAAACAATAAAATGAAACGAATGTAAATCTTCAAGCACGCGAATATGTATGCTCTCTAAATAGTAGTAAAAAGAATAGGTACGGCATGAAACATGTACAGCATCACTCGGGCACCAAATCGGAAAACATTCTGAGTTTATTTAATGGCACGAATACCGAGTGTCCCGCAAAGAAATGGATATTTGTACATTTGCGGTAAATATGCAATGTACAGTGTACACCCCACATGTTGCTCGGAATAGTTCACTCAGGAATTCAGCCCCCGGGTCGTAAAGCTGGCGGCAGGGGCCGGCGCAGGGAGGTTAAGAACGGCAATGACCCGGGCGCAGCGCCGGAGGGTCGTGCCCAAAACGTCTCCCGCTTTACTATTCATGGCGTAATTTTGGTTTTTTAGGATCCACGGAAATATCTTGACGTGAGGTGAAAGTTGCGCGATCTTCGGTGTGCCGGATCATCGTGAACTTGCTACGCCGCGGTCATTTTTAAATGGGATATCCGTGACATTTTCATTGTTTCTTGAACAATGACGTTAAACTACGAATAAAAACGTCTGTAAGTGTTTACAAACATTTGAAAATGCCGTAGAAATGTAAAACTTGTCATTCCCATCAATTATAATAAAACTTCTAGAAAACGGAAATTTTCATTCGTACTAAATCCGTTACACTTAAAAGGCAAACTAAAATAATTATTGTAATGAATCGATGAAACAAAAAAAAAATACACTTTTAAAAGCTTAAATTTTGGAACGCTGTCTTTAGTGACAGTTGTTTCACCAACCTATGTTGGCATCATCGGGTGATACTGAAAACTAAATGTTTGTAACACCTGATGATGTCAACATTTGATTATGTGTAAGTATTATAGTGGTTCGGTAAAAGCAATAGATTATTAAGATAATCAAATGATTTAACTGAAATCTCTTGATGGTTCATTTTAAATAATAACTAACTAACTAACCATCACGCCGTCTCCCCGAAACGGTAGGCAGAAAGAATGGACTGTCACACTTTAACCGATGCGGCACTCCATCTTTCTCTTTTCGCCCCTTAAATATATAAAAACTTAATTTAATAATAAATAAATAAAACGATGTTTTTTTATAAATACTTCCACATTTGTCTTTATTTCTACAGCGACCGGTTTCGCCAGGCTCGCTAACATCGACAGACTGTCTAGACAGGACGAAAGACCAGTCTGTCGATGCCAGCGAGCCTGCATCGTTTTATTTAATTATTAATCAAAAGCTTATTAATAAAATACATATTTAAGATATTAAATGTGGTTTGATTGTTAATTAAATATATATAATTTGGGTGGTAGTATATCTGGCAACAAATACGATTTTGAATGTTGGGGAGGTAAGTGTAATCCCTAACCGATTGCTGACTTTATAATAAGAAAAAAATATCTCATTAGTTTTATATAACTCACAAATTTGTCCTATTCCGAAAGTACGCTATTAATATTAAAATAAGTAAATCATCTATTATGCAATCACATATATTATAATAACACAAATTAACGTTTACGTTTATTAGCACAGTGAGTGTTCTTATTCTTGGTGTTCCTTTTCTATCGGAGATTGGATAACAACATGGCTATGTCTACCCTCGGTTCAAAAGCTCTAAACAGGAATGTTGTGCTGCAACTGAATCGTTTTCCAAGGGTTTTTTCTTCTCCCGACAGCCTAGTAATTACTTGTTTTAAAATAAAAATAAAATTGAGACTTACTTCAATTTAAAAAATGTTATAAGGGATCCTAAATGTGATTAACTGCTGTCCTGGGCCGCCCGGAACAGCTCTTCCACGTTCCTTAGCCCCTGTCCACTCTCGGATATTCCTCAGTCAGGAAACCTGCCGTCTCCCAACACCTCGTCAACCCTCAATCTTACCCTCCAAGATCAGATGCAAAATTACGACAAAGAATGTTCAGATGCTATGTTTGGTCAGTGCTGTTATACGGGGTGGAGTCATGGACCCTTAGGTCAATATTATGAACGGATTAGAGGCCTTTGAGGCCATCTCCTGGACTGACATGGTCAGCAACACAAACGTTCTCCATAGAGCCAGAGTTGACAGAGAGTTGCTGACCAACATCAAAGTCCGTAAGGTGTCCTACTTGGGCCATGTTCTGAGAGGCGAAAGGTACGAACTGTTGCATACGTTGCATGCTTACAAAAAAGTAATTAATATAAAAATACTTTTAAAGCTAGTTATGAAATAATGTACTTCCACTACAATGAATTCGTTTATATGGAAGCACGTCGATTGTTAAACCTTGAATATGGCCGCATTTATTGGATTATGGCGGGTTTATCGTGTTTGCAGAATCGTATTTTTATTAAAATGTTGTTTGGGCTTAGTTATTCCCGGAAGCGGTACTGCCGATGCCAACATAAAGTCCGAACATTATGATTTATCGGCCGGCGCAGCAGGCAAGCGGTCGCTGCTGTAATACAAGGCCCGTGTTATATGGTGATGGACATTTTGTTCCCAACTTGTGCATGCCCGAATAAAAATTCCAAATTGAAAATACCGATGAACATTTTTAATATCATCTGATCTTCTGAATCGTCGTATCGTGTAATTAAATGTTTCACACAACTACATAATCACAAATGTATTATTGTTACGTTGGCAAGCTTGGTCCGCTCGGTTGGGTTCTGTGTTCACTCTTACCAAACTATTTTCCGAGGTTTCCTTATCTCGCGCCCCCACTCAATCAAGTCATTGAGCTGCGGCCAACTTTTAGGGGGCTTAAGCCCATTTTTACTGCGCGATAGAGAATACAGGTTATGAACATTTTAAGGTTCATATATGTTGAAAAGAATCGTATCATAGTCCTTGTACAAACATTTCTCGAAATTACATTTTCCTTGAAATATTTTATGCCAAGGCGTTATTAAAACATGCGGTGATTACCAACATACTCGTATATTGTGATCACTTTTGGTAAGTATTCATATTTGCAACAGAACGATTAATATGTTAACTTATTGAACGCTTAGGCATTAACACTGTGGAATTCTATAGTAATATAGTTGAAAAATGAAAATAACTTTGTTTAATACTCAAAATATTAAGAAAAAAACACGACATGTTTCGGAGGATACCAGGTGTAAAAATATATAATAAAAACTAAACAATAAAATACTAATACTAAAAACGCATTTGAAATTAGATACAATAATTTAAATTTAAAAATTAACCTGGGCTTTTTGTTATAAGTACTAATTAATTTTTAAACTTAAATTATTTTATCGAATTTTAAATGCGTTTTTTATATTAGTCTTTCGTTGTTTAGTTTTAATTATATATTTTTACACCTGAAAATGGAGGTATCCTCCGAAACATGTAGTGCTTTTTAATATTATGTGGATTAAAGTTATTTTCAATTTCCTAAGTAGATTAATATGTATATTATAACTTATAATATTGGGTGCCGCGCGAAAGAAGACCAAGAGGCAGACCAAGAAAAATATGGGCAGATTGCGTTGGAGAGGACTGGGAGAAATTAGAAAGATCTGGAGAGTGGAGAGAGATGGCCAGGAACAAGTGCCAGTGGATGACTGTTGTGGAGGAGGCCAAGTCCCATACTGGGATGAAGAGCCGAGAAAAAGAAGAAGAAGAATTGCAACATAAAATGAAAAACGAAGAAACAAATACCGAAGGGGTAGGCAGAAATAATGGATTGCCACACTTTAACCGATGCGGCACTCCATCCTTCTCTTTTTGTCCCCGCGTGAAACACGGTGTGATGGGTTGCCAACCTCATCGCCACCTTTTCATGTAATATTCATATAATCTTCCTTTAATCCATATAATATTCTTCTTCTTTCGGAGTCGTGTCAGGTCCCCCCAACGTTGGCGATCACTGCAGCAAAGGCATCTCTATCCTGTGTCACTTAAAACAGGTTCTGAACTCTTGTAATTCCTGTCCACTTTTTAATGTTCCGCAGCCAGGACAGCTCCCTTCTACCAACTACTCGACGTCCCACCAATTTACCCATTAATATCAGTCGAAGGAGGTGGTATTTTTCTACCCTTAGCACATGACCCAAATTGAGACCATTCTAATTTTCACACTCGACAACAGTTCTCTATTGGCTCTGGCTCTCTGTAGTACGTCTGCATTACTGACCCTATCGGTCTACACTACTGACCCTATTCCATATAATACATATTATTATAAATTTTTTTTTTTCGTTATTTACGATGGACTTCTAACATGAAATTTCAAATATCAAAATAGTCAATAAAAATCTAGTTTATAGATTTGATCAATGAAGGTCTAGTTTCTCGTCATTTGCGGCTGTTCTTACAAACGGTATTATTTATGAAAAAAGAACACGTACATAATATACGACATGTAATATTTATACTACTCTTGGTTATTTCTTGGCTCTAATGATATTAAAGCGAACCCTAGCAACAGTAAAATCTCCATAAAATCTTAACGGTTCTCTCCTAGATAGTAGCCAGCTCTAGGTACTAAAGACGAATGTTAACCAGGCGTCATAACATCCAAACTCGATCATAAGCCTGCCTGCGTGGCGCGTACAAATAGCATTCTCCTATATGAGTAATCCCATTTAGTGATAGCTCAGTTCCGTAAAATTTAACGAAACTTGGAATCTTGATATAGAAGGGTACAGAAGGAAATTCCTGGAGAGACCACACCACGAATGATGAGGTTCTTAGTTGAATCGAAGGAAGGAGACAACTTATCAAAACATTTTCAAAGAGGTGAGCTTAATAGATCGGCCACATTATGTGCCATGAGGGTCGTCAGGAAAAAATTGAGAGAGAAAGAGAGAGAGAGAGGGAGAGAGAGAGGGAGAGAGAGAGAGGGAGAGAGAGAGGGAGAGAGAGAGGGAGAGAGAGAGGGAGAGAGAGAGGCAGAGAGAGAGGCAGAGAGAGGGAGAGAGAGAGAGGGAGAGAGAGAGTGAGAGGGAGAGAGAGGGAGAGAGAGAGGAGAGAGAGAGAGAGAGAGGAGAGAGAGAGAGAGAGAAAGAGAGAGGGGAGAGAGAGAGGAAGAGAGAGTAGAGAGAGAGAGAGAGGGAGAGAGAGAGGGAGAGAGAGAGGGAGGGAGAGAGAGAGAGGGAGAGAGAGAGGGAGAGAGAAAAAGAGAGAGAGACAGAGAGACAGAGAGAGAGAGAGAGAAAAAAGTTGAAAAATTTACTGCCAGTAAACTAACTAACTAACCATCACGCCGTCTCCCCGAAAGGGTAGGCAGAAAGACTGGACTGTCACATTTTAACCGATGTGGCACTCCATCCTTCTCTTTTCGCTCAGCGGGAGACGCGGTGTGATGGGTTGCGAACCTCATCGCCACTAAATTTAAAAAATTTACTGCCAGTATTTCGATTAAAACTAATTTGGCTAGATAGAATTATGATATACAATTATGACTATTTCTATCTAGCAAAATTATGCAATTAGATACACTATTCATTTCCCCAAATAACGAAACCACATATTAATTAATTAAGTATAATATAAACAGAATTTTCTGTATTTCGAATTGAAGCTGGCTGACAAATTAGAAACATGAATGTGAATCCTTAATAGCATCAATTCATGAGTTCCTTTAACACGAAACGCGTGAATATGTGGTTTTACTGCATTGTTTTTAACAACATTAATGCTGCTCCCTCCTCCCGCCCCACGAGGACGAAGAAGACGGGCGATGTGGTAGTGTGCATTCCTCGCACGTAGAGCGCCACCGTCTGCTCTGGCGGCGGCCCTACTAAACAATACTTTGCCGCCATTCGAATGTCAAAGTTTTCCACAGCCATATATATTTCTTAACTGCAAGAACGCGACACGAAACTACGAAACTGATTCACCGTGTGATTTGATATATTTTTCAAGATGAATTGAATACTTCTTCGGAGCTCCGTCGAATTCGAAATACTTCTTGCACAAAGCAGGAATTCAATTGCACAACATAGAATTTATATTGTAAATATGCGAATGGGTTTTGAAACGGAATAAAAGACTAGTAGTTTTGAATCACGAATCACTTCAAAACTTCTACTCTACTTTTACCCATCGAACAGAATAATAAATATATTGAAAATGTTCTTTTTCGTTACATATTAAAAAAATATATATTCAGTGATCATGATTGCATTAGTATTATCTATTTTTACCTCCGAAAAGCAGAGAAATGAAAATGTTCTTTATCGTTTATGGCACTTAAACGGATATGGGGATAATCGAGTTTTGCTGCGGAAATCAGAATATTAGATCTAGAATCGCATAATTGCATTCAAGTTTGATGTTGCTGGGGTGTGCTCGATTCTCATTATCTCAGCGAGGCTGCATTTAGAATCCTTTCCATTGGATGGATGGAAATGGCTAAGTGCATATTGATGAAATATACACCACATTTATGATTCATTCATTTTCAGATTAATTTACAATTACTTTACTTTATTTTTAACTAATGTTTTAGATATTTATTTCTTTTTTATTCTTTCTCTAAAATATGTTATTTATGTATCAATTATGTATTTTCTTTTGCTGTTGTATTGCTAAGTGTGTATGGCGGGACATGGAGAGAGAGTAGCGTAGCTTAAATGTGGCCTGGGTCCCCCTTGGTTGCAAATATATATAATATATTTTTTAACGTAAGTCCCGCATGGACGGGGGACGGGCCTAGGGAGTGCACGAGTGAAGCTGACGAAAGGCGTCGCTGCGCCTACGAGTATAACAGTTTCAAGTAAGCGGAAGGAGCCCTCTATGGCTCGGCCATAATAATGTTTTAGTTAAACAATAATCAGATAATATTTCATATCGTGGATTGAAATTAGTAAACATACGAGTATTTTTTTAAATTTTGCACTCTTCCACTAGCTTACAGATGTTCAACTCTTGTAGCTGTTCCTCTTAAGTCTGATGGGAACATTGTAAGAAAGGTGATTTGATGAGTAATCGATTTATGCGGGGCTTGATTTGTGTGGTCCAGAGGATCGATTTTGGGGGCTTGTGGTGGCCGGGGATGTTGTGTCGTAATTTGATAGGTCTTTCATTGCAGGATAGGAATGTAAATGGAGTCCGTTTGTAAAAATATTCGGCGCGCTTCTGAATGAATTCATAGTAAAACAGTATAAGGTTTAAAAAGTGTGTTTTATTTTGACTAGACTTTTTAACAATTATAACAATTAAAATAATCCATTTGTATTGCAATGGTTCAATTAATTTTCAAGCCAAGATTATTTCTCTCCTCAACAGTATTTCATTGTACGTTCGGAGTATTTCCTTTTCACTGATCATGTATGCCAAACATTTAAATAAAAATAAGTTCCCCTAAAGTGTTTCTTTTTTCAACATTTCCTTCAATTGAAGAAAGCTTTTCGCTCTGAATACAACTTGGTAATAAAAAGAAAAATCCAGTGAAAGCAATTGAATTTATATGGAGAAATACGTCGGCTGAATTCATTGCCCGAGCAGTAGGCGGTAGATTATATTTTCCTAATCACGATTTGTAAATTGTTTTCACAATTGATTCAACTTGAAAAACAGTAAGGAAAATGAGAATAAAGAATGGAATTCACTTTCCGCGGGAGATGGAATAATATTTTGAAACCCATGTTTAATTTCCCTTTTGTGAATTACGTTATTGCGTTTTTAATGAAATACAATGGGAATTACGTTCTAGCTAAGCTTTTTTCGATTTCTTACTTTTACATATAATTGATTGCGTTTTTAACTTCAAGGTATAAATACTTTATTACTTTTAATAATAAAATAGGCATGAGATATTCCAATGGTTACTTTTAAATAATTGTAGATCATTGTGTAGTTTAATAGATTATTATTAACCAGAAGATGAAAGCGAGCTGCCGAAACCGGTCCAAGTTAAAAATCAAGTGGATATAAACTGAATACATATTAATGGGTTAAGTGGAGGGACGTCCGGGAGTTGGAAGAAGGCAGTTGTCGTGGCTGCGGAACGTAAAATAATAGACAGGAATGACAATAATTCAGAACCTGTTCCAAGTGGCGCAGGATAGAGATGCCTTTGCTGCGGTGATCGCCAACCGAAAGAAGAAGACACATTCATCATTAGCCGTCTGTCATAAACTGCTGAACGTAGGCCACTCCCAAAGCACGCCACCGCCTCCTATCCATTGCCGCTCCCATCCATCCAAGTCCAGCAATTCTCTTCAGATAGTTGGTTCAGCGGGCAGGGGAACGTACAACTCTGCGGAATCCTGTACGTGGTCTCCACTCCAGAACCCGTCTGCCCCATCGACTGTCGACAGATATGGCCACCCCATCGCCATTTCAGCTCGCCCATCCACAGAGCTACCTCAGTCACCTTGGTTTGTTGTCGAATAAATTCGTTTCTAAATCTGTCCCTCAAGGTTTTCCAAACATGGATCTTTCAATGGCGGGTTGGGCGACCTTGAATCTGTAGACTAGACCTTTTGTCAGTGTCCACGTCTCCGCTCCATACGTCATGACTGGCAAGACGCACTGGTTAAAGACTTAAGTCTTGAGGCATTGTGGTATTTTAGTGGTGAGAACATGACGTAATTTTCCAAAGGCCGCCCAACCCAACTGAATTCTTCAGTTGGCCTCAGATACATTACGAACGAATTTTATGTAGTTTGTTTGGGATATGCGGACTTTAACCCATTCAACCAACTCGCCGTTTCCCCGTGGCGTAGGCAGAGAGGACCGCCACACTGTTCTATCCTGGTATAACTTTTGCGCATCTTCTACATTCACACATCGTGACATACACGCTCGTTGATTGTTCCTATTTCTTGTTAATTAAAATTCTTAATTAAGAATTTCATTAATGTATGTGCTTTTCTATTTTTTTTATTACAGAGTAAATGTTTGATTGTGTACAATTTAAAAGTTCCCCAAATAGCTACTCATCGTTCACCTTCCCTTGTAAACGTCGGTCCCTTCGAAAGCCCTTGTAAAGTTGATTTTTCTCGTCCCACTCAATTTCTGGGGGTTTCAACGCTCCCCACCGGCCCTTAGCTGAATGTCACGTGATGTCGGTGAGAGAGCATCCCTTCCATGTTATTTATAACGTATGTAAAGTTTTACCAAGCGCTGTAAAACTGTGGGTTGCGGAGCATTTTTGCTTATATAGTGTGTTGTAACTGAACATATATGAATATCATAAATAAAATCCACTGAAAGTTTAAGTTTGAATAGTAATGCGTTTGAATTATTTGACTGGATTAAAACGATTTATTATCATTTTTTTCATGTGCAGCACCACGTTGAGGTTAAACACTTTAAATGAATAAATATAAATGGTGTTCTTGTAGTGACATTTATGTATGGAAGCGAAGCATGGAACTGCCAAAAGAAGGATGAAAGTAGAATAAATCCAGTAGACATGAGACCTTGATGACGATTTCTTCGTTCGGTATTCTATCATATATTGTTTTCCAGCACATTCTTTTCATAAACTTGTGATGTGATGTAATTAAGCGCAGGGTTTAAAAAACGCGCTCGCCGGTTTTAGTTTCAACGTACAAGTGGCGCCGTTCCGCGAACCTGCTGTACACAGGTGTCCCCTGAATTTTTTAATACTCTTATGTGATTAATGTTCGCGTATTTTGAAATAAAAGATTATGTTCCGAAAAATATAAAATATTAAACAATACACGCGTGTTGTCGAAACACGTATTTTTGTCGGCAGTGTCCCGGTTATCTCGAAATTCGTATTACGCGTTTACCTCTCCACTCGTTACTAGAATATTATTCATAAGCTGGAGGAAAGTAAAGCGAAGTGGTCCTAGTTCTGTCACATTATAAGATAAAGAAAAACTTACCTAAACACAACCCGGTATGTATTACGATAGAAAGCTGATATAAGAAAGGAATGTAGAGCGGAACAAGGTATGAACAAAATTATGAAAAGATCGCTGCGTTGGTTCGGACATATGCAGCACGTGGAATATTCATATATACATAAGCATCTTCTTCTTTTATTGTAGATATTGTGATCTATTTATGCAGGAAATCAACTTTCTTCTTGTGATGAAGACGACCAACCTTCTACTCATCTCTTTTGTGGTCGTCCTGTTGGTCGACGGCCCTCTGGAGTCTCACGCATATTAGAATTAGAAATCCTTGCTGGATCCATCCTCTCAACGTGGTTCCTCTAGAATCGTCTTCTCTGCCTACTTCGTCTCACTTTATCATCAATTTTGAAGGATCTACGAATTTTTTCATTGGATATTCTATCTCTAAGGGTTCTCCACACGATAGGTCACAATTTTCTCATTTTTGGTACTCTTAGGAGATGTTTGGTTCTGAGAGTGTCTGCTCTTGTTTCGATTCCGTAAGTCATTATGGGCCTGATGCATATTTTATAAATTCTAACTTTGCTTTCCACTAGCATATGCTAATTGTTCTAAACAGTGTCCCTCAGGCATCCGGAGATAACTGCTGCTTTATTAGTCTGTTTTTAACTTTATTATTCAGTTTCGCCGTTCACAATGGAGTTCTGGTCCCATCACTAATGTATGGAAGCAAAGCATGGAACCGGCAGAAGAAGGATGAAAGCATAATAAATGCGGTAGAGATGAGGTCCCTAAGACGTATGTGTGGTCGAACGATATACGACAGAATCTCAAATGCTGATATATGAAAGGAATGTATAGCAGAAGAAGGTATTATGAACAAAATTATGAAAGGATCGCTGCGTTGGTTCGGACATATGGAACGCATGGATGGAGAAAGAATGGTTAAGAAAGTATACGTTAATGATGTAAATGGGGTACGAAGTCGAGGCAGACCGAGGAAAACATGGCATGACCAAATTTATCAAATTTTAAAGGTTGGTCATGTTAGATGTCGGAGGAATCGACGTGCGTGTATGACTCGTTGTATGAATGTGGAGGAAGCTAGAGAGGTTTGCCAGGATAGAGTAGTGTGGCGGTCCATTCTCTCTGCCTACCCCTGCGGGGAAACGGCGTGATGGTTTGTTTGTTTGTTATTCATCACATAGTTAAATGAACTTTATGACTCGTTCTATGGGTATATCGTCTTCAAGCAGTTTGCAACTGAGAGGGTATCTGGATATTGTTAAACATTTTGTTTTATACGAGTATGTTAGTTATTTAAGCTGATTGATGAAAACAATTCTAGGAAGAAAGGAAACATTAAGAATTTCATGTTTGTATGGATTTAAATCGCCCTTACTTTTATAGATTTTACCCCAAGAGGAAGACGTATTGAGTTTTCTAAGCTAGTATTATAAGGGTCTTTTATTTGGAAATAAGTGGTCTCTCTTTGTCAAGTGTATTTTCGTGCTGCTTTGATATAATTATTTATCTATTTGATATTTTACATCAAGTAAGCCATTTGGTTTGCTGTTCTATCACTAGCAAAATATACGTTTTATTCCATGTTGTCGGTTTACAGATAAAGATATATTTAAATAAAAAAAACTCTTTGTATGCCCAGGAAAACCAATTTCTCGAATAATTAAATGTCTGTTATTAAAATTGAATTGTCAAATTTCGTTATTATTCATAAAACAAAGCATTTTAAAATTATTTGTTTATAATAATTGTTGACAAACTAAACGCGTTAAACACTAGAATTTCATAATGGTGAATTTTTATCATGAATTAAAATATTGTTTTTTTCTTTCTTTATTGAGTTTATTATTCTCGATACGTTTCGTAAGCTGTAATACCTCCGTCATCAGGAGTATTTAATTTATTCTTACAATTAATTCTGTATCAAGTAGAGTTCGACAAAATGTATAGAAAAACAAAATCCAACAGATTTAATTTTCATTAATTCCTTTCAATCTTCTTGCTCTGAAAACAACTATTTTATATAATAAACAATGTAAAATTTGTAACAAGGTTTTTTGTTTTACACAGATTATCTGTAAATAAGAAAAAATAAAATACTTTATCAGCTTAAATTTTATTATCGATACATCGTAACATGATGTCACGATCCATCAAAAAATATGTATAATACAATTATTTAATTTAAATGTTACTCATCAATATCTTTTAAAATGATGGATGACATTTAAAGTCGCGAATGGAACCAAATACTTACTAATATATCATTGAAACAGTTAATTAAAAATTCCAGTAAAATGCATATTTATATTACAAAAACTATTATTGTATTCTTATTAAAAATACACATATAATCCTTCCTATAATGACATATGGAATAGAAACGAGAGCTGACACCATCAGAACAAAAAGACTCCTAAGAACCACAGAAATGAAGATTCTCCGATCCGTTGCGGGAACGACACTCCAAGACAGAATAATAAATTCTGAAATAAGAAAGATCTGCAATGTGGAAGATGTCGTGCGACGGGGAAGACCGAGAAGACGCTACTGGAGAGATCATGTGGAAAGAGCACGTTCTGAAAGATTGATTAATATAGCCGCAAATAAAGTACCAACAGGAAATCGACCTGCAGGAAGACCACATAAAAGATGGCAAGACAGTTGGACATCTGCATCCCAGGAACAGGCTACGAGAAATAACAGGACACAGTCCTAAATAAAGCAGAAGGAGAAGAAGAAGATAAAATCCATTAAAACATAATTACTAATGTAAGGAGGTCTTACTTACATATAATAAAAGGAATGAACACAAGGGGAGGGCACGACATAGAAAATTGAATTTTGGAATGGAAAATGAACATACTATATTATATGACGACCTTCGTGGTCAAGTGGTAAGTGCTTTGACTACCACCCCGAAGGTCCCGAGTTCGATTCCCGGCGATGGCAATATGATTGTCACACTGTCTTTGGTCTGGTGCTGATTTCAGGTGACAATAAAATGGCGATAGATAAGCTACCTATAACGTGTCATGAGAATCAAAAGGATAGCTATACCATTTACATCGATTTGGCTCGCGATGTAATGATGTAAAGAGCGATTCAACAAAATAATAATAATAATATTATTTTGATTTTATGTATTAACTTACAAACTAACTCACCATCACGCCGTGTCCCCGAAGCGTTAGGAAGAAAGAATGAACCGCTACACATTTCTATAGTGACATACTTCTTATGATTCCTCAACATTCATACATCGTTTCATGCACGCATGTCGATTTCTTCGACTCCTCACGAGGCCGACACTTGATATTTTTGATTTGATCGTGCTACGATTTCATCGGTCTACCTCTTTTTTTGTTACATTTACATCGTTAATATATTCTTGCTTTATCATTTTTTCTTCATTAATTCTTTCCATGTGTCCAAACCATCTTATTACCCTTTGAATATTTGAATACCCGTACTGCATTAACTTATTTTATTGAATTTGCATTTAAAGCTTCTTAGTTCATATTGTTCTCCCGATGATGAAGGTGTAAGCTTCCGAAATATGTCGAGAAAAAATAAACTAAAAAGTGGAAAAAACAGTATATTCATAAAATATTCGTCATTTCAAACCTCATATAAAGATTTAGACACGCTGTTCTAAAATATCTCATTTCTACTGCATTTATTATATTATCATCTTTCTTTTGCCATTTCAATGCTTCAATTCCATAGATAAACAGAACAGAATTATACACTGCAATCTTAGCTTGTATGTTTTTAAAGAATGAAATTAATTATAGACTGTCACGTGCATTCAAAATGAAGTAACGGCAAATTAATTGGAGGTAAGCATTCTCAGTTAATTGTAGGAATAATGCACCGGTGAGCCGGCTTTTATTAATTTGTCCACAAACTCGGCAAAGTTGGCGAACGTGCTGGCAAAAGCCGCTTTCTCTACGTGTTCCGGAAACTTCCGAATGCCAGACATTGTACACACAAGACACCGCATTAACCTTTGCGCGTGCTGTGGGGTACCGCCGTATCGGGGTACCTACCCACGAAGATTTAAGCTGTGAGGAAATATTTATTGTTTCTTGAACAAGATGCAATACTCCACGATGTATGAATGTTGAGGAATCGAGAGTAGTATGCTAGGAAAGAACAGTATTGCATGACATTATTTCTGCCTATCCCTTCAGAAAAGACGTCGTGGTGGTTAGTGAGTTAGTCATTGACATCAAAATTTCAATCGATTGGTCGTCTTTTTTAAAATTTTTGTTATTTGTAAAAACGACTACTAATAAACACAAAAGTCCGGATCGTTCATGTCAACATGTGCAACATCGAAAAAAACATAATGTGTTTTTACATTATGTGCTAAATTAAAAAACGGTGGATACGTGGAACATACATTAAATAGGCAATATGTGCACCATCTAAAAAGAACATTTTGTGTTAAATTGTTTTTATTTTGTTTGATGTGTTTTTGGGTAACACCTTCTCGACCGACGTTTCGGAGATCGTTGCAGTCTCCATCTTCAGGGTAACGAATGTGATATGTGTTGTGTCTGTCATATCACATTCATTACCCTGAAGATGGAGACTCCAACGATCTCCGAAACGTCGGTCGAGCAGGAGTTATCACACAGTGTTACCCAAAAACACATCAAACATATTGCTGCCAACCGTGAAAATCTACGCAATTGTTTTTATTTTGTCATTTTATTTTATATCATTGTATTTTATATTATTTGTTTTGGATTTATTTTGTGGGTGTTGGACGATCGAAGTGTGCGCGGGAGATGCCCATTGGTGGCGATGAGGTTCGCAACCCATCACACCGCGTCTCCCGCGGGGCGAAAAGAGAAGGATGGAGTGCGGCATCAGTAAAAGTGTGACAGTCCATTCTTTCTGCCTACTCTTTCGAGGAGACGGCGTGATGGTTAGTTAGTTAGTTAGTTACTACTACTAAATACTACTTCTCAGCGCTACATCCCGGCGTGGGTCTTGGCCTTCACCACAACTCTCCTCCTCGGGCTTCTGCTCTCCATTCCCCAACTCTTTCCATTTTCTCACAGTCTTCTTTCACGCAGTTCGCACATATTTGTTTTGGTCTCGTTGAATAATATGTTATTTCTACATACTTTTGAAAAAAATACTATTATCATTTTGTTTATTGAATATTTTTATTAGATTTGTGGTTTGAGATTGTAATTTTTAGTATTTAATTGAAACAAAAAAATTCAAATATCATAATTAATAATCATTGATTTTTATTGCAACCAAATTTATTTTATTCAGCATGTCAAACAATACCTATTTTTAAGAAAATCTTTATTTTTAACAAAATGTTTATTTTTAACAAAATCTATATTCTGAATCAAAATTTTTCACATTAACTAAAATATGTATCTTCAACTAGTTCACAAAATGGAGCTACAGCGCCCTTGAGATGATTAATTAATAAAAATGGCGCTCTATAAATCATCCAATTTATTATTATTATTATTATTAATACCCTGGTGCTTGAAAGATCCAGAGGAAAATTCTCGGAGCACTCAAGGGTTGAGTAAAAAACTTATGTTGCCCAACTACCTATCTCGCGGGCGTAGCGGGAAGCGAAGTTTGGAATGTCCCGGAGGACCGTATCTGTTCGCTAAATTTTGCTAAAGTGCAATAAGCAATGAATTTTATTTTTCTGCATTTTTAAAACTTCAATTTTACAAGTTTAAAACTGTAGCTGTGCATCTAAACGAAATGCTTTACTAAACTTCCCAGGTGTATAATGTGTATGAAATAAATAATCAATAAACAAAGCTATAAAAGGTTCCATCAATGATATGATGATATGTCAAGCATTAATGGCCGACATGTTTTCATCAAAACAGGTTACTAACTAACTAACTAACCATCACGCCGTCTCCCCGAAAGGGTAGGCAGAAAGAATGGACTGTCACACTTTTACTGATGCGGCACTCCATCCTTCTCCTTTCGCCCCGCGGGAGACGCGGTGTGATGGGTTGCGAACCTCATCGACACCAATAGGCATCTCCCGCGCACACTTCGATCGTCAAACACCCACAAAATAAATCTAAAACAAATAATTTAAAATACAATGATATAAAATAAAATAACAAAATAAAAATAATTTAATACAAAATGTTATTTTTAGATGGTGCACATTTGTCCACCGAATCCACCGTTTTTAAAATTTAGCACATAATGTAATAACACATAATGTTTTTCCGATGTTGCACATGTTGACATGGACGATCCGGACTTTTGTGTTTATTTAAACAGGTTACTCATTACTTTATAATAATAATCAATATTCCTCAATTACTTGGCTCAAATTTCAAGATCTATTGGCCCCAAACAGTGTCAAATAGCGTTCTCTGGACCATGGCCTGCGAAAAAGCCAATCAGAGAACAAGTCGCTAGATGTAAATGGCTGTGGATTGGTCACATCCTGAGACGGAACCCAGCCTGCATCGCTCCGGGCGCTCTAGACTGGTCCCCTATGGGGGGAAAGAGGAAGCGAGGCAGATCAAGAGCCACCTGGAGAAGAGCCCCACAGGGTCAGGTCAAAGCAGGCCTCACTTGGGATGATGTTAGGCATCAGGCATGCGATAGAGCTAGGTGAAGAAGATCCCTTGAGGCCCTATGAACCACGGAGGTGTAAAAGGACAAGAAGCAGATAAGAAAAAAAAAAAATCATTTAAGAGCTATATTAAAACCTTTAAATGTTGCAAGTAATAAAAGGGAAAACAAATCTAATATTCACGTTGTGTAGTTTTCATAATGTTAAGGGAGTAATATTGTTCAAGGTTTCCTGGTCTTAAGCGCTGTGCATAAATAGCGACAGGAAAATATACATCGCCTCATTAGCCCTGCAAACCGTCCTGAGTGCCTGTTAGTTCAAAAAATGTATGAAATAAAAATGTCACGAACCCTTATTAAAACTCGGAATTGATATAAGCACCGTGAAGTGGAGTTGGTGATTCGAGGCCCCATTTTGTAACTAAACGTCCAATACTGAACGGGCGGAACTTTCAAAAATAAATTTCCAAATTTTCGGATCTGGGGGCCATGCAAAAAGATTGAGTGAATCGGAAACCTACGCTCAGAGTGGAAGTGTTTGTAGAACTGGTTTTTCCTTTTAATGTTGTTTCATTATGAAAAATTAAATACTTTATTTACGTAAGAAATGATAAACTCTGAAACCAATTAATTTTAAATAGAGTTAAGGAATTACGTTAATATTTTAAACTAATAAACTACCTACCCAGCCGTCTCTCCAAAGGGGTAGGCAGAAATAAAGGATCGCCACACTGTTCTTTCCTGACATACTTCTCTAGCTTCCTCAAGATTCATACATCGTGTCATGTACGCAAGTCGATTTCTCCGACTCTTAACGTTGCTGACATTCAATATTCGATTTATCCTATCGTATCATGTTTTTCTCTATATCTAGTTTTATTATCATCGTTAATAATTAGATATATACTTTTAACCACTCTTTCTACATATTTTTTAAGTATATGTTAACGATGTGAACGGAACAGAACGTAGAGAAAGACCGAGGAAGACGTGGCATGATCAAATAAATCAAATATTAAATATCGGTCACGTGGGGAGTCGGAGAAATCGGCCTGCGCGCATGGCACGATGTATGAATACGAGTATATTACAAAATAATAATTAGGCTAAATTGTATAGTGCTGTTTTCGTGAATAGTTTAAACTAAGGCTGCTTGTAGAGGAAGCGAGTGAAGTATGTCAGGACAGAACAATGTAGGCGTCCATTCTTTCTGCCTAACTCTGCAAGGAGACGGCATGATGGGTAGTTAGTTAGTTAGTTATTTAAACCAATCTCAGTTAAGAAAGTTGTTTTTGGTTTTTACAATATAATATAGATTTTCACTGAGACAGAATATGTAGAATAATACTCGTATTATTAAGTGTTTAATTAGAAACTCGGTTTCGTCAACCTTTGTTGACATCATCAGTTGTCACAATAATTTATCAACTGTCAAAATTAAATTATCGTGATTTTCAAACCTTAATGTGTATTTGTTTGTCATTTTGAATAATTTCTTTAATAAATTTGGAGTTCTTGCTCGAATAAAAATATTAGGATAATAATATTCATAATATTAGGTACAGTATAACACCGAAGTTTCTTCACTCTAAAATCTTAGCCCGGCGAACACATCGCGATAAAAGTTCTATATCACGGGCAGGGAATAAATCTTTTAATTTAATGTTGTCGGTCACCTTGTGGAACGCGTTGAGAGGCTACATAGCGCGGGGGGTCATAATAATAATAATAATAATAATGCTTAATTGTATCTCAATAGAGACGAAGACGCAAACTGGAAACTGAATATGGATGATCAAGGTGTTTACAGGACTCATGACCTGTCATTGGTTGAGTTAAGCGCACGCTTTATGTAATTACAACATTTCCCATTCCACCTTTGTTATTATGATCATGGATGATAAATTTTGGAAGTTGTATGTATACTCCAAATTCATACTTATCTTCACGTGTCAGTTTTAATTGGCCATCTATGTAGATTTGATTACACTTGTCAATCTTTTAAGGATTAACCTATATAATCCACCCACTAACGCCATCTATGGAGAATGATTTTTAGCATTTAGCAAACTACTTTATAAACACAGTGCGAAGGCTATCGCATATTAGCGTATTGTTTTAGAAGTCGCCTGGAGTATTATTCCTATCTTATATGCCAAAGAATTGACCAGAATGATTACAAATATTTTTGTGAATGTATACTTATACTTGTATACGAATCCTGGATTTTCACCCATGGTGGGTGGTATACATTCACAAAAATATTAATAATAATGCTTATTTGTATAGCGCCGTTTTCGTGAATAGCTCACCTCAAGGGCGCTACAGGTCATAAACCTAATCGACAGACGAATGAACAGTCCTTTAGGGCCGCGGGTGTCGCAGGCACGCTGTTTCATTGTATTTTTCATTATCAGATGAACTTAATGAGCTGAATAATTTACATTTCTAGCTCTTTATTTATTACAGATTTTTCGAGATTACTTCTCTCGCGAATATTAAACTTATTTTTATGCGGCTTTAACACCGTTTTAAAACGCTAAACACAAAGTAGGGGAGAGGGGGGCATAGTGGGATCCTGGGGCATACTGGGGCCCCTATATTTAAACTCACGAATGAAGGGCCGCATCTTAATTCAGATGACTATGGATGATTGGTTTTTAGTCGCAACGGGCCCTTGACCACCGTCACAGGCTGCAACAAGACGGAATTTTCCGCTATCTTTTATTTTCCGTACAATTGCATTTTAGTTTAAAGTTGCTTAAATAGTCCATTGTTTTGGCTAAAATATTTCAAACACCTGATGCCAACATCAGTTGGCGAAACGGCTGTTGCGATACTCAAAAGTGAATAATAAAAAATGTTATATCATGACAGTGCTATAATATTTATTAATGCTGAAGTACCTTTGTGTTTCGGCCAATATAATGGACTATATAATTTAAACGTTTGATAATACCTTAGACAGGCGAAATATAAATTAAATGCGGCTCCCCATTCTTCTCTTGTGTCCCCCGCGGGAGACGCAGTCTGATGGGTTTCGAACCTCATCGCCACCAATAGGCATCTCCCGCGCACACTTCGATCATCCAACGTATCGAAGTAAATCTAAAACAAATAATATAAAATACAACGATATAAAATAAAATAAAAAAATAAAAATAACATAACACATAATGTTCTTTTTGATGGTGCACATGTTGTCAGCTGGACGATCCGGACATTTGTGTCATGTTATATTAAAATTTAATTTACATTGCACGTATCCACCGTCCTTTAATTAACTAACTAACCATCACCCCATTTCCACGGAGGAGTAGGCAGAGAAGATGGACCGCCACAATGCTCGGTCCTGGCATACCTCTTGGGCTTCCTCTAGATTCATACATCGTACCATGCACGCATGTCGATTATTCCGACTTCGAACGTGGCCGCCTTTTAGTAATTGATTAATTTGGTCATGCCATGTTTTCCTCGGTCGTCCTCGGCTTCTTTTTCCACTCACGCTGTTTGTGTACAACTTTTAAGCCATTCTACTCTCATCCATTTGTTACATATGTCCTTTTTTGATTTTAGACTTACTTTTTTTTCTTATTTCATCGTTCGGGATTCTATCATACAACGTAGTGATATTATTTCTACGGCGTTTATCCTGCTTTCATCCTTCTTTTGCCAGCTCCAAGCTTCACTTCCAAACACGAGGGTTGGCAATAGAACTCCACTGTGAACTGCCATCTTGCACAACATTGCACTATCTACATTGCATCTACATTGCACGTATCCACCGTTCTTTAATTTAACTATTATATAATAAGGCACTTAAAACAATCCAACTCCAGTAAGAACTTCAAAATGTTATCAAAGAAATTATTAAAATTGACATTGGAACAAATGCACTTAAAAATGAATTTACACTACGTTATTTAATTTGAGATTTTATTACTAAATAAATATTTGGTTGCAGGTATCTCGTGCCGCACCGTAGTTGTATAATTCTCAAGATTAACAAAAGATTTCACCCTTTTGGCGGAGACATAAATTTAATCAGCCTCTCTCCGTCGTCTGGATAGGGCCATTCAAATTTGAACTGCGTTAAATTTGTTTCCTAGGGCGGCTATTATTGGGGGCGGTCTCTCGCGACCCCCTTCCACGACCCATAAAACATCAGGTGCTATTTATCACCGTGCTTTAATTAAGCTTTCTTTTACACGCGATTCGTTTAAATGCAAAAGAAAAAAATAGAACTCCGGGAGTAATGTCGGCACGGTGCTCAACTTGGTTTAAATTTTACTTTTGGAGAAATGGATACGTTTGATCGGTTTCTTTATAATCTTTGTACAAAGAGAGAGAATATGCGGAATATTTAGTACTCTTCATAAAGGAATACTCTAATGCAATTTTTTTGTAAATTGACTAATAAGTTAATTAATGCGAATGAAGACGTCAGTTTTCTAGAAGTTTTATTATATTTTATGAGGATGACATGTTTCGACTTTCTAAGGCATTATCAAATGTATGACTAATAAGTTAATTAATTGCAATGAAAACGTGTGTTTTCTAGATGTTGATAAACATTTGATAATATCTTAGACAGGCAAAGCATGTAATTTACATGAAAAAAATCATATATTTAATTTTCTAGAAAACTTTTTTCAGATTTCGTTTTAATTTTTATTGTTTAAGAAACAATTGACGACTAATAAGTTCGTTTAAAAAGTAAAATAAAATAACTAACTAACTAACCATCACACCGTTTCTCCGAAGGGGTGGTAGGCAGGAAGGATGGGCCGCCATGCCGTTTTGTCCTGACATACCTCTCTAGCTTCCTACACATTCATACTTCGAGTGTGGCCGCCTTTGAGTATTTGATTAATTTGGTCATGCTTTCCTTGGTCTTCACTCACACTGCTTGTATACAACATTTTGATAATTCTTCTATCGTCCATTCGTTCCATATGTCCAAACCATCTCAGGGATCTTTTTTTAATTTTACTTATGATGCAATCATCTGCTTAACTATTCTTATTAATTTAGTCATTAAAAGATTTCTTTTAAAATAATGTGGAAATTAATTTCTAAAACACCAGTAATTACTCAACTATTTTATATGAGTTTTAGTAAAATGTAATTAACAATATTTGATGTACACAAATATTTTAAGAGATGTGTCTGAGTGACAAAGCCAAAATATATATACTAAGTTTTATAATAAAACGAATCTATTTAAAAAAGAAACTTTGTTCAGTAAGCAAATCAAAATAATTGAATATTACAAAAAAACTTAAACACAAAAGAATTAAAAAAAAATTAAAGAATTTGTCTGTTTCGTTACGTTTTGTTGGTTTCGCTCCCGCAAGATCTTCGTGTTTTAAAAATTATGTTTAATAATGGTACACCACAAATTAAGTCCTCAATACATATGTGATCGACAAATATACATTTTCCATCAGAAAACATTGCTTTATCAGGTTAGTTTAAGTTTTTGTTTGATACAAGAACACCTGACATTTTGATGGCAAATAACTGTATTACAAGGAAGAAAGTAGATACCTTATAACCCGGTATAACAATATTGATTGATTAAACTGATACAGGCGGAAACCAGCGCTGATACGTTGTATCTTGCAAGAAAATTCTTGAAATATTAAGTAAGGCAGAATATAAATATATTTATTTACTCCTTTGTATTCCAGATACATGCTTTTGAAAAATAAGTAGGGTTCTCGTTAAAAAATAACAAAAGAATCTTTCTGGAAACCTAGTGATCACCTTCGATTTTTCAAAGGAAATGTATTATACGTTACGTTACTGAATTTCAGATATACATAATAATGATACATTATAGAATTATATTTTTCATTCATCCTTAAATTTTATTTAGCTGTTATGTATTTCTGATGTACGAGTATCAACTCAGTAAAAACGCCTTAATCCTAGTCGGTATGGCGACATAGGTACTAATGACTGTTCAAAGTACACTTTTTAGGGTAAATTTACATTTCCTTTCATGTAGTTCTAAGCCGTAACGCAGTACACCTTCCGCCCGTTTTACTTGTAAAATAATAAATAAAATATTATATAACAAAACAACATGAGACCAAAAAATCATACATATCAGAAGGAATCCAAATATGTCGACGTCAGTGAGGCAGTACACTTTCCAGAATTTGCAATATTATTTATGAATACTGCCTCACTGACACTGAAAATGAATCCGAGATGATTAGATTCAGAGTCCGAATTGCTCTTCCTACTGGCATCACCAAAGGCAGGTTGGTTCTGCGTGACGGAGTAAATAACAATTGATGTCGGCGTTGTCGCAGGTAGTTATCAGGAACAAAAATACCTATTTGCTCCAGAACGCTCAATAGAGCCCCGAATCAATTTGAAAAAATGTGTTGACAATCATCCATGTCATTGAAGCTAATTAAAAATCTACAACAAAAATAATAGAATTTTTAATGTTTTTATCAATGAAAGCGAAAATGGCCGTTCACAATGGAGTTCTGGTTTCTTTTGCAGGGAAGTGAAGCATGGAACTGGCAAATAAATTATGTGTATAAATAATATATTTTATACGAATGTGTGGTAAATATATGATAGTCTCAAATTTAAATATAAGATGTGAATATAAATAAAAAAAAAATCACTGTAAAACCTATAAAGCAAACGCGATTTCAATTAAAACTAAATTGTAAGAGACTATTATTTTGGCCGATATCAATCAAATCAGCATGGACAAAAGACATTACAAACAGAAAAATGTTTAAGGCATCTATTATGGTAAGTACAGGTAAACTTTTATAAAAATACAACAAAGTACCAGGAACGCATTAGAGATGGTTCGACATTAGGAAAACAAGATACTTTCTAAAGTCAAGAGTATTTGTCCCCTGAACGTATCTTCACTAATATAAAAGACGTCGATCTCCGAGGAGACCGCGTTCAGCAGACTAATTGCTCTTCCCACCGGTGTCACCAGAGGTAGATTGGTTCTGGTGGCCGGTTGGTAAAACAATCTGTGCTGTCGCTGTCGGAGAAATCTATCAGGGACAAAAAGACCAACACCCTCTAGCACGCCCGAGTTCTCGAAATATCCCCTGATTAATTTAAAGAAATGGGTTATGAGATGCCCATCTCTTCGAAGCTGTAAAGAATTGGTTCTCTGTAAAGAAGATATGATACTTACAACTTGTTAATAATGTTGAATTAGCACTTGCCATGATAATTCAACATTATAACTATTAGATATACATTTTTTTTATTATAAACTTTTAAATAATGTCGCGACAGCTGTTTCGCTAACCCATGTTGGCATCATAAGGTGTTACAAACAACTGTAATAGTACGATACGAATCCAGAACTTGTTTCAAGTGGCGCAGGACGGAGATGCCTTTGCTGCGGTGATCGAGATGACGTGTTTGAGAATAACAGTTGGAGTAACAATGCAGCCGCACTTCAAATGGGTAGAGATTCCAATCTCTGCAAGGGCCGTTAACTTTTTGTCAGTTAAGTGAAGCGAATATTTAGTCACACTGTTTCATTAAAGTTAATCGAATTCTCCAACTAACTGCTCACATTTTTTATCCCATTTGATTCCCTTCTTCCTGAGTAGGTGCATTTCACATACTAGGCATGGTAGTGAACTTATTTGGGGTATGAGTTTATGTAGATATTTATATTTATTGTTTCTTGAACAATATTACAAAACCCCACATTAAATAATTAATACGAATGAAAACTTCCGTTTACTAGAAGTTTTATCATATGTAGCCTACATCCTATGTACCCTACGCCCCATCAGGACGTATGGAATAGAGGTCAGAGCCGATACCAATAGAACTAAGAACCTTCTTAGAGTAGCAGAAATTCGAACCCAATGCTCCATCGCAGGCAAAACCCTCAGAGATCGGATCAGAAATAAAACGATAAGGTCTGTCTATGGTGTTTAAGACATAGTGAGATGGGGAAGAAGCAGAAGGCGCTTTTGGAGAGACCACGTGGACCGCATGGAGAATACAAGAATTGCAAAAATTGTTAAAGATGAAAACCCAAGCAGCAAGAGATTACTAGGAAGGCCGCCGAAGAGATAGAGAGATGGCTGAAAATCATCATCCCAGGATAGTCCACCGTCACAAACAGGTCATACGACCTTAACTACGAGGAAGAAGAAGAAGAAAACGTCCGTTTAATAGAAGTTTTATCATATCAGTCACAGAAAGGCGAAACATATCAGTCACATAAAATACGAGTATAATAAAACTTCTAGAAAACTGACGTTTTCATCGGTATTAATAAAAACGATTTTGACATTATTTAAATGAGCTTCATGTCTTCTAACCCATACCACTACAATGTCGAGTGTAACTCGACATAGTATTTCTTACACCAACTCCTATGTCGATCTAGACTTGACATTATTTAAAATTCAATACTAATATGGAGTAATAATTAAATAAATCGATTAATACGAATGAAAAAGTCAGTTTTCTAGAAGTTCTATTATATTTTATGGGAATGACATGTTTCGCCCTTCTAAGGCATTAGTCATTCCCATAAAATAATATAACACTGCCATTTTCATTCGTATTAATTATTAAATATGTAGTTTTACATCATTGTTCAAGAAACAATAAATAAATAAAACGATGTTTTTTTTATAACTAATTCCACATTTGTTTTTATTTCGACAGCGACCGATTTCGCCAGGCTCACACTGCAACATTTAAACATTCTTATCTCGTCCGATATTTTCATATGGCCAAACCGTCTCAGGGATCCTTTTTTAATTTTAGTTATGATACAATCAGTTACCCGATATTTAGCACTTGGTGTCACGGAAAACAATAATGGTTGAGGAGTGCAAAGCATATAGGTTCATACTAAGCAATGAAAATGCAGTAGAAATGAGAGTGGCGTGCGGTAGACGCATGGATTTGAAAATAGAATAAAACGCAGATTGTTGCAAAATAACCCATTTTTTAAATTAGTTTCATTAATATAAAAAATTGCAAATTATATAATACAATTTTGAAAAAAGTGTTACCTAAATAGCGCTCCTTGCACTCCAAACACTGAGTAAGCCTTTTTATGGGGTTTTCGTGGATTCTTTGAAATATTGCCACAGGAATTTCGGCGATTTGGGCTCGAATATTGTTTTTGTGGGCTTGAAGAATTCTGGGAAAATCTTTATAAAACAAGGATTTTGAGTATCATTATAAGAAAAAATCACAAAGGGCCAAATAGGAGAGTGCGCTGACCAGTTCAAATCGTTTTTTAGGGAAATTTGAACTGGCCCGCGTGGTGGCTTCAATTCTTGAACGCCAACCACCTTGTTGATGTTAAATGAAAATATTCATTAACGATTCGTTGAATGAAATGTCTCGAAATGACAAGGACACCTGCCTGTTTCCTAATTGAACTGTACCCGAAATTTCCGCTTAATCGCAGCTCGGACCCTCTCGAAGTGACGGTAATCTGAGGCCCCTTCATATTGTGGACACATTTCTGATATCTTTGAAATCATCAACCCACGCAATAATTCGATTATGATCGGGAATTTGGCCGCAGTGTGCGATAGTGAATCATAAACGAAAGGCACGCTGCACGCGTACGTCCGAGCGGGCTTTCGAAAAATAAGTCCTCACACAATAAACACATTTTTAAACAAACTATTATATTATTGTGACTTGGAACCTAAACGTCCTGTTTTCTACTTTTGCATTAACTCTTTTTTAATTTTCTACAACTGTAAAGAAGGGATCAATGTCGTATTTAAATCCACGCGTCTGTCGCGCGCCACCCCGTATAATCGGTGACAGATGAAGATAACATCGTTTTCTTGAATTTTTATTGTTTCTTAAAATTCCGTATTAAAGTCTGTTTTCTAGATATTATATTTTGTTTTATCTCACAGACACGTTTCACCTTACCAAGGAATTATCAAATGTAATATCATTTCTATGAAATAAAATATAACATCTAGATGACAGACGTTGCCTTGGGCTGTCTACGTTAAAAATGGCGAAGAAGTCAAGACTTCATTTTTACGACAGTATTCCAAAACGCTATTTCAAAACAAGCATTTGTTGTCTGTTGTATGCTGTCTTGTGAATTTGTCAATTATAAATACTGTGATACAGGTATGTATATAGTGTAATTTATTCATTATATTTAGAACATAATAATTCATTAATGAGTATGTGTATAGCCATTTTTATCTATATTTTATGAAATAACCATGATTATATAACAACTTGAATAAAAATAAACTTTGTTTTATCGATAACTGGACAACGTTGATTGATGATAAAGATTTTAATAATAATAAATATCACGATGTTAATGTAACCCATTGAAATATTTCTTATTTTATATGTTGTGAAGTCGAATGGGTACTCCAAATGAGATGGTTTTTAAAGCGTTATATGGAACTTCGAAGACCTTAGTGGCCGAGTGGTAAGTGCTATGACTGCCACACCGAACAGATTCCCGGCGATGGCAGCGTGATTGTCACACTGGCTTTGGTCTAATGTAGAATTTGCGTGATAATAAAATGGCGATAGATTAGCAACCTATCATATTCTACGATAATCAATATGATAGCTATACCCTTTATATCGGTTTGGCTCGCGCTGTAACGATGAAAAGCGATTGAACAAAATCACTACTTTTTGGAATAACATAATATAAGTCAATAAATAAAAATGCAAGGGATGAAAGTAGAATAATGCAGTAGAAATGAGTTTTCTAAGATGAATGTTTAAAAAATATGATAGAGGATCATTAAGATAGTTTTTACACATAGAAGGAATAAATAAGAGAAAGAATGGTAAAAAAAGGTATATGTTAACGATGTAAATGGGACTAGAAATAGAGGAAGACTAAGGAAAATGTGGCATGATCAAATAAATTAAATATTGAATGTCGGCCACGTGCGGAGTCAGAGATGACATGATATCAAATCAAATTAAATCAAATCATTTAATGTTGAAGAAGCAAGAGTAGTATGTCAGGAAAGAAAAGTGTAGAAGTCAATTCTTTCTACCTATCCCTTAGGGAGACGGCGTGATGGTTAGTAAGTTAGTTAACAAAATATAAATAATTATACGAACATATTTATATAGAAATCAAAACTAAAGAGTGGTCAAGTTTGTTTCGTTTTTGATTGTCTCTGTATAAGTTTTTTTTTTAAGCGGTAAATATTTTTTCTCTTTTGAATAAATAATTAGGGCCCGCCTCGGTCCGGTCACGACTGTCGGATTATTGCTTCTTTTGTGGCGTCTACTGTTCTCGGGTCCATCAAACATTCATCCACAGGGGTCGGGATGGACGGAGAGGCTCGCGGTGGGAGACAAGGAGACTAAATAATAGATACGGAGGAAAGCGAATAGTGCGCCATCGCTCCGTGAAGGTGATCAAGTATGTATAAGGCGGACGTATTCCTACGATTAACTTACGGCGTAACCAAAAATTATTTCATTTTGACACGTCATTAATTATATTAACTAGTTGCAACCCGTGAAATATTTACGGAAGTACAGATTTTCGATCCTTCAAAAACTTGGTTTACTTTACAATCGTAATTAGTAATAACTTTTAAATTGTAATGTATGTATTTTTTTTCACAAACATTTAAAATTTCACACCAAATTGTTCTCCTTCTGTATCTACACTTCTTCTTCTTTCTCAGCCTATTCCCGTCCACTCCTGGACAAAGGCCTCCTCCATTTGCTTCCATGTCATTTTGTCCTGGGCAGACTGCATCCAGGTTATTCCGACGTGTCTGTTTAGATCATCCTTCTACCGTAGTTGCGGTCGCTCTGCACTTCTCTTCGCCGTCCACGGTCTCCAAGTCAGCAGTCTTCTTGTCCATTTGTCATCTGGGCTTCTGGCTACGTGACCCGCCCATTGCCCTTTTAGAGTCGCCATACGTTATACGACACTACCGTCATATAGCAATAATCAGAATAATCTTAGAAACGTTCTCGGGTATGCAGATCGTGTGCGTACTTAAATTACTATCGGAGAGAATCGAAGTATACATATTTAAAATATTCTCGTATTCTTTATTAATGACTTCGCTTTGCATATCGAACATGAGTGTTTAGTGCTTTGTTTAGTGCTTAATTTATATAAATAGTTACAAATTTGTTTTGCCTTGCCAGGGCATTTTCAAAAATCACCAAACAGTATACCCCTTTTGTTGATTTTTGAAAAATTAAGGGTGGGGGGAAATTGTATAATGCAAATATTTGGGTTGTTGAATAAGACAATTTTAAGGTTTTTAGGCCATTTTTGATATCGGCTGTTTTCTGGAAGTTTTATTATACTGTAGTTTATGAGAATGATATATTTTGAATTAAAATGAAGAGTAACACAATGATTTTGATAAATATGTTCGTTAATTTTGTTTTGTGAAATTTCATGGTTGAAACTATTGTAAATAATGAAAATTAAAATATATTTAAATTATTATTATTATTATTTTTACGTATACAACAGGTCGCTTGAACCCAATTACTGTAAAAAAATGTTTTTAAGCTGAAATATTGATTCTCATGACATGTGATAGGAAGCTAATCTATCACCATTTTATTGTCACGAGAATTCAACACCAGACCAAAGACAGTCTGACAATCACACTGCCGTTGCCGGGAATAGAAACCGGATCCTTCGGTATGACAGTCAGAGCACTTACGACTCTGCCACGAAGGTCGTCATGTTATGTTATATTAGTTGTATTCCTAAATACTTGATTTTTAAATTCGCCCGGTTTCGGTAACTCGCTGTAATTTTTGGTTTTCTGGGGTCACCCATTTTTTAAATATAGGTAATGATCTGAACATTATTAGCAAAAGCTATAATGTACTCGTATATGAAAGGATGATAAACGTTTTGAAAGTCGGTTATTTACCTGGTGTGCATTTAACATTTATTTTACTGAAAAAAAAACATAAAACAGATCGACTTACGATTGTTTGGTATTCCAACTAAATTCCGGCCGACCAGAACAATTCGAGGTTAGGGTGCGATATTAAAAATAATCCAAATGCTTTGACAATACTTTTCTGCGACTTCGATAAATTTATTTAATGGCTTCTCGCGATAAGGCTGAGGATTCCGCAGGATCTAAAGTTGGGGGACTTAATCATGTGCAAAGTTAATTTTATGTATTAAATTCTAAAAAGTAAGTTATGTTTGGCGCTAACGTTCAAAGCGGCTTTAGTGCCCTCTCTACTAAAGAATAACGATATCTGATACCACCATTTTGTTAAAGACAATTTTTTTCCGTAATTTGGATACATTATTTTATTTCATACAAGCCGACCCGACAGACGTTGTACCGCCGAACGTTGGCTTGCTTGCTATTAGCTGGTTCAGCAGACGTTTTTTCGATATTCGTATTTTCGACAAACTATATACTAAACAAATTGATATTGAACATTTTGAATGTATACAAATTCTTGTAGACAAATGGAGAGACATCTCCAGGCGTAATCTAGTACTGTATGATAATTGCAAAGCCTTTTACAGTGCATTTATAAAGATTTTCGGCTTAATGTTTCCCAATCTTAATAGATGACGCTAGTGTAGAGTGAACTAAAAAATGTAAAGATAGGCGCGGCATCTTAGCATATATACAACTTCCAAAAAATTGTCAGCCGTGGTGGTCGTAAGAAAGGCGGAATGGGGAATGTTGTTAAACATAAAGCGATCGCTCAACCCAACCAATGACAGGTCATAAGTCCTGTAAGCGCCTCGTCCACCATATACTGTTCCCAGAAAACAATTTACATCTTCGTCTCTATTGAGATACAATTAATCCTTATAAAATTGATATTGAGTTTGACTTTTCAAAAAAGTTTGTTTTGTTTGTTTATCTTAATGCGAGTTGATGACAATGTTGCATTGCCCTTTAATAAACACAAAATACACAAATAACTAACAAACTAACTAACCATCACGCCGTCTCCCAGAAAGGGTAGACAGAAATAATGGACTGTCACACTTTAACCGATGCGGCACTCCATCCTTATCTTTTCGCCCCGCGGGAGGCGTTTTCTTTTGTAAACATACTACCCAAATACACGAACTCATCTACTTGTTCCAATTTTTCAGCATTCACGCTAATATTGCAGACTGTCATGGTTTCTTCTTTTTCAATAATCATTACCTTGGACTTATTCACATTCACCATCAGATCATTTCGCATGCATACCTCATACATACTATTCACCGGGTCTTGTAGTTCATGTTGTAACTAAGCTTGATTGACTAAAACATATATATTACAATTCAACGTACGAACACATATCACATTTTTATTCGGGTAAAGCAGGATCTAAACAAAGAATGGGTAAACAACTCTCAGGTTCACATTACGTAATCTCTTGTTGAAGAGAAAAGTCTCTAATTTTCACAGAACTCGGATCCTCATCCTCGGGGTTGGAAGGGTGATATTCCTGAGGATCACACCCTCGTGTCTCTATTAGTCAGCCCTAGAGCCACAGTACTCGTCTATTGAAAATCTGCAAAACCCGCACCCTTAGGCGACTTTAAAGGGCTCGTGGAGGCTTAAGAGGGTCGTCCACGCCTAACCCTTTCATCAACAACATAACGTAAAAGAGTAAATCTTTTTTTAATTTTAACTAGTTGCAACACGCGAAATATTTACGAAGTAGAGACTTTCTACCCTTTAAAAACTTGAATAAGTTATAAATTTTAATGTAATTTTTTTCACACATGTTAAAATGTAACAATTAACAACACCCAATTGTACTTCTTTCTTTCTACATTGCTGTCATACAACAAAATTCAAAATACACTGTACAACTGTACTGTCAAATTCAGTGTATAATATTTTCTTTCCAAATATTATCCAAATCAAATCAAATCAGGCGAATGAGTAGTAACGTAAATGCGACACCTATTTATAATATAATATCTGAAAATTACATTTGATTTTTTTTTGAAATTACAGATGTATTATGAAAAAAACCCTTATATATGGAAGCGAAGCATGAAACTGACCAAAGAATGATGAAAGTAGAAAAAATGCAGTAGAAATGAGATCTCTTAGATGAACGTGTAAAAAACTTTGTATGAAAGAGATAGATGAATGAAAATATAATAATTGATTGCAGTGCGAATGAAAGTGAACGGAAAGAATGAATGAAGAAAGAATTGTATAAAAACGTATATATAACGTAAATGGAACTAGAAATAGAAGATTAAGGAAAACTTGGCACGATCCAATCGATCAAATATTGAAAGTCAGCCACGTGAAATGTCGGACAAATCGACGTGCGTGTCTGCTTTATTATTTGAATTTTAGTATTTTTTTTATCATATAAATTATATATTTTTTGTTTCTACTCTATAAAACGGTTTTATTTGTTTTTTCGTGGAATTAAAAATGTTTGTGTATGAAGCAGTGTTGAAATAAAGCGACGTTTTTTTATAAATAATTTCCGCTTTTTCGACAGCGACCCGTTTCGTCTGGCTAGCTGGCATCGACACACCGAACTGGTGATATAATGTTTAATTTCTCAACGTAATTTACGTGCATTATTTATATTACGAGAATATTAGATTAAACTGTTATGGTAGTGACCAAGATGAGGCTGCAGATACAAGAAATAGGTCTTCAGGTATTTTTAGAAACGTGTTCGGGATAAATCTGGTAGGGAAAGGGTTAAGTCGCGTCGAACTGCTCGAGTTGCGAGCGGGAATTCCGGTTTCAAAAGTCATACACCGGAAGTCTGAAGGATCTTGATCACAGGATTACAGAATGTTTTGTTATTTAAATAATAAAAAATAAAACTAAAACTTAAGGATTTTCAAACCGTGTATTTTACCGATTAACCTGAAACGAAAAGTCTATGAAGCCTGCGATCTGCCAGTTGGTAATTATGATCTTGAAACTATTATATAGTCCAAACAAAGCGTCGAGAAACTACGAGTGACCCAAAGAGCCATGGAAAGACTCATGTTAGGAATAAGCCTAAGAGACAGAGTCCGAAACGATACGGTGAGAGAAAAACAAAGGTCACTGACATCATCCACAGGGTGGCGACTCTAAAATGGCAATAGGCAGGTCACGTAGTCAGAAGCTCATATGAAAAGTGGACAAGAAGACTAGTGACTTGGAGACCATGGATAGCAAATAGAAGTGCAATGCGATCGCAACTACGGTGGAAGGATGATCTGTACAGACACGTCGCAATAACCTGGATGCAGTATGCACAGGACATAGTGACATGGAAGCGAATGGAGGAGGCCTTTGTCCAGGAGTGGACGGGAAGAGGCTGAGCAAGAAGAAGAAGAAGAAGTATTTTATGAATACAACAGTTAATTTCTTTAAATAAAGACATTGAATATTAACAGGTCTTATATGTTTTAAGTTAACTCTACAATTGAATAAACAGACAATCCCAAATTTTTTTTCTTCTTCTGCGGCGTTACAACGACTTAATCTCCTCAAAGAAACGTCTCCATCCCGTCCTCTGTCTCAGCGATTCATTACTTTCATAATATCCAAATCATCTTAATGATCCTTTCAATATGTTGTTCATAATATTTTCATTCGCATCACACTCACTTCTTATTCGACACTATTGTACACAGATTTTCAATACATTCGGGAAAGAGTCATATCTCATTTCTAATTAATTTTACTTCTTCTTTTGCCAGTTCCATGGTTCGCTTCCATACATAAGGGTCGGTACAAGAACATCATTGTGCACTGCCATTTTAGTTTTTTATACGCAAAGCTTAAAAATGTATGTTTTCTTCTTATTTTAGATTTTTCCACAACCAATGTTAATTGCCTGGGGTTTGTTTAAAATGCACCTCTAGCTGAGACCGAGGGAGCGAAAAAAAACAGAATTGTTTTCTTGTTGTGTGCTCATAATAAAACACTTCACCGAGGATTTTTTTTAAACATTCTTCGAGTACAGAAGATAACATTAACTCGGTAGGAAAACATTTTCGTGAAAAGTTTGTTTAGTTAACATACTTCCAAGAATTGTTTTGTAAAACTTGTATTGCTGACCGGATTTTTTAAAAAAACATTTGATATTTTAATTAAAAAACTGTTTTGTATCAAAGTTTTTACTTTAAATAGTCAAGTGGACGTTATAACATATTTTGTCGCCGTTTTTAAAACATTATTCAAAAAACATTTCTTTTAACCGGAACGTAAAATGAAAGAAGGTATTTTAACTAACTAACTAACTAACTAACCATCACGCCGTCTCTCTGAAGGGGTAGGCAAAAATAATGGACTGCCACACTTTTCTTTCATGACTTATTTCTCTCGCTTCCTCAACATTCATACATCGTGTCATGCACGCGCGTCGATTTCTCTGGCTCCTCACATGGACGACATTCAATATTTGATTTATTTGATCGTGCCACGTTTTCCTCGGTCTTCCTCTATTTCTGGTTCCATTTACATCGTTAACATATAATTTTTTCACCAATCTTTCTTCATTCATTCTTTCCATATGTCCAAACCATCTTAATGATCCTTTAATTATTTTGTTCATAACACCATCATTCACACCGCATTCACTTCTTATATTTTCATTCGACACTCTATCATACACAGAGTATCCACACATTCGTCTATATGATCTAATTTCTGCTGCATTTATCCTACTTTTGCCAGATCCATGCTTCGCTTCCATACATAAGGGTATTTTATATTTATAATTTTAAATAAAGTTTTAAATCTTTTTACTTAATTTTTTTTTGGAATGCGGTAAACATGTTTACTAAAGTAATGTCAGTGGGCAAAGCAATAATCCTTCTAAACCTCAGGATGTGGACATTTTTCATGATATCTCTTATACATATATTAAAATGCTATTTGCTTTTCTTGGTTTTCGAATTGTACTACATTGTTTTTTTATATTTCTTCTTTATTTTTAATTATTCTTAGTTTTTTTTAATTGTCATATCTTTTATCTTGCTGTATTTTCCTTTTTACCTTTTAAAAAAAAAGATCTCTTAGACGAATGTGTGGATACTCTCTGTATGATAGAGTGTCGAATGAAAATATAAGAAGTGAATGCGGTGCGAATGATGGTATCATGAACAAAATAATGAAAGGATCATTAAGATGGTTTGGACATATGGAAAGAATGAATGAAGAAAGAATAGTAAAATAATTATATGTTAATGATGTAAATGGAACCAGAAATAGGGGAAGACCGAGGAAAACGTGGCACGATCAAATAAATCAAATATTGAATGTCGGCCATGTGAGGAGTCAGAGAAATCGACGCGCGAGCATGACACGATGTATTAATGTTGAGAAAGCGAGAGAAATATGTCAGGAAAGAAAAGTGTGGCAGTTCATTCTTTCTGCCTACCCCTTCGGAGAGACGGCGTGATGATTGGTTAGTTAGAAAGTTAGTTAAAAAAAGTTATTAAATGTACGTTTTTTAAATTGCAATAATAAACGCCTTGGAAAATGTCAGTAATGAATATGTTTTTTTTAATATATTAAGTTGATTTGGATAGCAGTTTTATAACCATTAAGATTATTTTTTATGTAATCTTATTGTAAATACTTCCTTCATTAGTTTATCTGAGAAAAAAATTATATTATTATTGATTTAAGATAAATATTATGTTTTAGAATCGTTTAGTTATAAATTAGGGTTCTTTTATATAAACACATAATTCAGACACAGATTTTATAATAATAATTTTACTGAGATAAAGTCATCTTGACAATATTGATCAACCGAGCTCTGAAGAAAACATTTTTAGTTTTATGTCTTCAATGGCTCGTGGTGAGTTTTATGTGAGTTTGCCCACTTTTCCGCGGCGGCAAAATGCGTCCTACCCCTGCCGTAAGTGTTTGCAGGGAATTTCTCGACTTAAGGGCTCACTTGAGGAGAACACGACAGCTGTAGTCACCGACTACACTTTCCTTTTAAGTTTTTCATGTAAGCTTTCTTTTTAGAGAATACTGACTCTTGTGAGAGTACTCCGTGAGAGTACCTAACTTACCCTGTCTCGGGCGAAAGACGTAAATTAACTCAACCTCAAAATTTGACTATAAAATGTTAGTTTTTTGCTAATCCTAATATAAAAATAGACACGTTTACGACGTATAGGTCCAATAACCGACTGAATCAAAGTAAATTTTATTAGGCATGGAATCAATGTTCGAAAGATACAACTGTTAAATAGTCCATTGTTTTGGCCGAAACACTATGATACCTTAACATTTTAAACTGTTAAATTGAATAACTTTGTTTTAGTGTCACAATTGTATTTTATTTTATATGACAGCTGTTTCATCAACCTATGTTGACATCATCAGGTGTTACAATAATGTTATTGTAACACCTGGTGATGTCAACATAGGTTGATGAAACAGTTGTCGCGTAAAATAAAATAAAATTGTTATACAAAAAACAAGGTTTATTTAATTGAACAGTTTAATATGAACTTTTATATTATACTTTCATGACCAAATTTTATTTATTGTTTCTTGAACAGTGATGTAAATCTTCATATTAAATAATGTTTTAAAACTTGTGTTTTATTACGTGTTATATTGACATGTTACGGGTTGCAAAGGTATTATTAAATGTCGCGAGAATCAAGCGCGTTATTGTTTATATACCCGAGTTAATGGAGAAGTATATAGTAAAGTAACCATTCAATATACATATATTTAAGTAGTCATAAAATTAGTTAATTAATTTCAGAAATACTTTTTAGTATTTTAGGGGTTTAACCTTTAATTATTGTTAACAATATATTATTAGGACACAAATTGTATTGAAGGAGGATGAAAGTAGGATAAATGCCATAGAAGTGAGATCACTTAGAAGAAGGTGCGAAAAAACAAAGTTTGATAGAATACCCAATGAAAAAGATAGAAAGGAATGTAAGGCGGATGAATGCGCCCTAAATAAAATTAAGAAAGGGTAACTAAGATGGTTTGAACATACGGAACGAATGGGTGAGGGGAAAGTGGTCAAAAGATAACTACATAATTGTGCGAATGGAAAAAAAGTCGAGAAAGGCCAAGAAAAACACGGCATGACCAAGTTAATCATATACTGAAAGGCGGTAATGTTCGAAAAAGGAACAATCTATTCCATTAAAAACAATTTATTCCATAAAAACAAATGCTTTTCTTTTATATAATATTGTATTTGAACACGAAAGTATAAGCATTTTGTTTTTAAAATAAACGAACCAAAACACGAGTATTCTATATATCTAAGTTTTAAATACAACACGACACAAAAGAGAAATTAAAAGGCATCTCCTTTTACACATGCAGGGTATCTCTTTTGATCTTCTCGAATACAATAACATTACAAAGGAAGTTTCAAAAATGTCTTTTAGAAATCTATAACGTTATCGAATTTCTATTGTTATTATAAAACGTTTTTCTGTTAGTCTGAAAAAAATATATTAATAACAACATTTAATGAAAACCTATTCAAGTTAGAGTTCTAAAGTAAATACCTTGCTAGAGTAAATATCACGGTTGTGTAGGCGTTTTCCTGATTACAATATATTGTAATTTTCTTTGCCTCATTATAGAAGCACAGAAGATATTTCAATCTTCGATATGTTACATTGTATCAAATTTAAGTATATAAAAGCGTATGGGCAACAAAAGTTATAAAAAAAACTAGCTATCACGCCGTCTCAGGCAGAAATAATGGACTCCTACACATTTCTTTCCTGACATGTTTCTCTCGCTTGCTCAACATTCATACATCGTGTCATGCACGTGGCCGACATAAAATTTTTGATATATTTGAACGTGTCACGTTTTCCTCGGTTTTTCTCTATTTCTAGTTTCATTTACATCGTTGACATATACTTTTCAACCATTATTTCTTCATTCATTCTTTCCATGTGTCCAAACCATCTTAATAATATATATGTTGAAGATGGTTGCAGACGATCGAGCATGGTGGAGGACGAGGTGTTGCTTCAAACTCCCTAGGATTGAAACTGAGGAAAAGAAGAGGCAAGTATTGAATATGTTTTGATCGTTTCTAGCTAAGTATTCTAATTTAAAACTCAATCATTTGTACTATAATAATTAGAATTATGTTTTTTGATTATATACTTTTCCGCTGATCCGCGTCACTTTATTAAGTCGAAAATATAATAGGTACGTTGATGTAATTCTTACTTTGGTCCATTAGGCCATTAGGCATTTGAGGTTTTGAATGCCGAAAATATTTTTATATTCAGTATAAGTATTTAGATGTGGTGTGTACGTAGGTATTAGGTCTTCACCATTTCAAAATAAGCATATCGAAAACAATGCAAGTCAACGGTGTACCTGTATGTTAAGGGTTGTACAAACAGAATGTAGATATGTTTAAGGATGCTCTGGTCCGTTCATACTATGAGTAAATACACTTGTGAGATCGGCAATGTCGTCACCGGCGTTATTACGTAAAGAGTCCCACGGAAAAATGCAAAAACCCGAAATATGTAATTCTCAGGAGCGCCATGTAAAGGTCTGGAACATTCGCTAAGTTGGAATTATCTGCCGTATAGTATCTGGAGATGTAGCGCCCGCGGCGTTTTGGGGAGTTCGTATGGGAAATGCGGATGTTAGCATTACGCTTGGGGCGCGGGACGGTGCGGTTTGGGTTAGCGAGGTCTGGGAGGGAACCTACATCTGAGCGCGCTTTAAGTAAAAACACCAAATTGGCCAGTCATTCAACTGTCACAAACACATTGTGCTTAAAAGGGAAATTTTAATACAAAGAAAAAATGTTACTTTAAACTTGTTAGCAAGTATTTCAATTCGTGACCACATGCTCTGTCTCCCGAGTGTTTCAACAGGTTTCACTTTACTTCAGCATGTGGTGTGGAATTTACGGAAAACTTTGTGTCAAGAAACATTTTTTGGAACGTTTTCATACTTAATACCTATCTTGCAAAGGACTGTTTTAATTCGGTTGTCAAAAGGGCCTCCGCGGCACATTCCTTTAGGGCGTCTTTTTGATAGCTCAAGTATTAAAATTCCCAGAATCCTACAAAAACTTCCAAATATTATGCCACCAGAAGATTATTTTTAGAACTCGTCCCCGCTCAGGCAGGCCTTGGACTGGAACATGATATAATCAATGTCGACAAGCCACGGGTCTCGTTGAGCCTCCAGCAGCCGAGGAGCGTTCTGCGCCTAACGGTAATTTTATTGGTAAAAGGCACTATAATATTATAGGTACAATTATCATTTTCTTTTATCGGCAAAATAAATTAACCTTTTAAAATAAATAATAAAGTATTTTATAAAAGAAAAATGCCGAATCAATTTATGCTCCGCTGCGAAACAAGCTGTGCTAGCTACCCAAAAGGGACATAAATGAAAAAAATATGGTTTCCATTTGCTCCGCTCGACTTCTCCAATAAATTTATGCTTGGCAAATCTTTAAATGGAATTTAAGAATTATGACTGCTATTGATTATGTTTAGAGGGGGAAATACACATTCAGGTAAAGTGTAGAAATTATTTGGGAAAACACTTCGGAGCAGAAATTTATTGCGTGTCGTTAGTTACCCGTGTACCGAATATTAAATTTATTATACGGGGCCATGATCTGTTCCTGATTGTTAATTCCTCCTGCGGTTTAAGTCGTAATGTACTAACGACCAGATATTCATTCAACTTTGGGATATCATTACACTAAAGCTATTTTTATTATTTGATCATCTGAAGGACAACAAGTTTTAATTGTTAAATTGTAAAACTCTGATTATGTACCAAATTTTTTTTCATCACATTAATGAGTATATTTGCCCTATAAATCGTAACTAACCGGTATTTTCATTAACTGTAATTAGGTACCCAACTCAATTCCAGCAAGTACTAAAAAATTATATCAAAGAATCTTTTAAATTGACATTGGAACAAATCACGAAAAATTTATTTTTAAAAGTTAATAAATTATTGTAACACCTGATGATGTCAACATAGGTTGACGAAACGTCGTCGCGAAAAAAAAATTGTGATACTATAAATTCGAGTGAAAGTATTTTCTTTTATGGAAGGATTTTGGCATATATGTAGATACCATGCTTGATAGACGAGTTGGTACTCGTATTTTTAATTTGAGGTCCATGGAAAGACAGATACTTGGTGTGAGCTTGCGTGACCGCATAAGAAATGAAGAAATCAGACGCCGCACCAGGGTTGCTGACGTCATGGACCGAGTGGCTAAATTGAAATGGCAATGGGATGGACACTTGGCTAGACAGGGCACCCAGGATACTCAGTTGGAGACCATGGGAAAGTAAGCGAAGTGTCGGAAGGCCACCGCTGAGATGGGCCGATGATATTATCAAAAGGGTTGGAAAATCTTGGATACAAAAGGGGCAGGATAGAGACGAGTGGAAGAAATTGGAAGAGGCCTATATCCAGCAGTGGAAGGAGGAAAGCTAGCAAAGAAGAAGAAGAAGAAGAAGAAGAAGAAGTGTTTTATATTTTTACAGTCGAAGTATCAAAATAATGTACTAGATATTTAATAGTAAAGCTTGTCAAATCTATCCTTACCCCTTTTCCAAATGAGCTTCTAGAAATAATTTCCGTTTTCGAGTTGTGATTTCAAGGCAAATAATATTCCCGTTCCGAGGGTGGAAGCTGCCCGCCCGCCGCCAGAGGAATGCGGTAAAAAAATCTCTGATGAATTTCGCAATTTTTCATTTCCGCTTACACGACCGCGGAACGTTTTTCACTGTCACCGGAGACACGGTCCTGGCAGGGAGGCGCCGCTGCCGGAATGCCTTATCGACCAGATCTTTGATGAACTGTCATATTCCTGCACCATCACGCTGACTCACCGGGCCGCCCGCTCTCGGCTAATAAACCGGTTATTCGGATTTAGTTTAGGTTGACGGTTGTGAAATAGAGACCTTTGACGGATGACAAT
Organism: Lepidostoma basale; assembly: GCA_022606425.2. Classification (NCBI taxonomy): domain Eukaryota; kingdom Metazoa; phylum Arthropoda; class Insecta; order Trichoptera; family Lepidostomatidae; genus Lepidostoma; species Lepidostoma basale. Next base: position 193,628 of record JAHDVF020001470.1, read on the forward strand.
TATTTGAAAGTCGAATTTAATCGCACAATCAATGATTCGAATTTATTGACGGATAAAGTTTTTCGAAAGGTGTCAAATCTCAACACTATAAGATTCGATACAATTCTCAATACAATATATGATTCGATATGTTAGCAAAAACATAATGTGAAAAAGTCAAGTTATCTGTGGTTACTTTAAATATAATATTTATAGATTTTTTTTTCTAACGGTTCCTATTTTCAACTTATTGAAAGCTAAGGCATTAACACTGTGAAATTCCATAGTAATACACTCGAAGAAATTGAAAATAACTTTGTTTATTATCCACAAAAGGCGGCCACATTCGAAGTCGGAATAATCGACGTGCCTGCATGGTACGATGTATGAATATGGAGGAATCCCGAGAAGCGTACTAGGATAGAGCACTGTGGCGATCCATCCTCTCTGCCTACCCTTACGGGGAAATGGCGTGATGGTTAGTTAGTTAGTTAGTTAGTTTTTATATTTAACTTTCATTGTTTAGTTTTTATTATATATTTACATCTGAAGATTTTATATTTTGTGGATAATAACAAAGTCATTTTAAATTTCCTAAGTGTTCCAAATTTCAGTTGTTACTCTCAGATTGAAAACAATCTCAGCAATATAAAATGTGAATAATATTTAGTAGCAAAACTTACAGATTCAAAAATGAAAGGTTAACTGTAAATGAAGATTGAATTTTGAAAGTAGAAGTTAGGAAGAGAAAACAGTGTTAATGGGAAATATATTATGGAAGTCAGAATGCGATGGTCCGAATAATAAATCAGAATGGCGAGAAAAGTATGTAATAAATAAGTACGTGTCATTTTTTATTAAGTCTAGTGTATTATTTATTAGAATCCTATAGCGAGGATTTCCTGTATTTTATTTTATTCCGCTAAAATGTACCACAACGTTATTTGATGAATAGCTGTGAATCATAAAGCAGACCTTCCTTATAAAAGTTATCTTTTTTCTGTCGGGTTATTTTTACCAAAAGGAGAATTCACATGTCTATCCGAAAAATGTCAAAACTTCGATATTTTATTATAGTAAGTGGCAAGGCTAACAGCTCTAGCCTTATTCCAATGATTGGAAATATATTTTATCGCTTTTAATGTTCGATACTTCTTACTGAGCCGACGGGTGAAATGGGAAGTGTGCTATTGATATCTGGTGAGAATATTATACTTGGACGATAAATAATTCAATAGCGTTTTTAGTTTTGTTTTTGCAAAATATATTACTTAGATATTCGGCTTTGCTGCTTCCGGCAATCTGAACGGATTACATGATTTCAATAACAAAGAACAAATAAAATTTGTTATGTCCATAAATGAAATACACCCACACGGTAAACATTTCGACCAATATCCGCAAAAAATGTATCAAAAAATATACTCCTATCGTATATATTGTATTATTTATGAACTCTTTAGTGCGTAATACTAATTTGAATTATAATGAAAATAGTCGACGAATGTACCCAGCGTTTTATTTAAATATTCTATTCCTTTTCACCCACAATTATAAAGTCAATATGCAACAATTAATAATTAATATAAATGAAAACGTCTGTCTTCTCGTCGGACATATTTCGCCCTTATAAGGCATTATCAAATCTGACATTTTTTAATGCCTTAAAAGGGCAAAACATCCCATTTCATCTAAAATATTATACAACTCTTAGAAGACAGACGTTTTCCTTCATATTAATTATTCAATATGGAGTTTGACATCATTTTTCAAGAAACAATAAACATTTCTTTTATATTCGCCTTCACTTTGTGTTGTGCATTCATATTTGAATAAATATAGTTAAAATTAACTAAATAACTAACTAACTAACCATCACGCCGTCTCACCGAGAGGGTAGGCAGAAAGAATAGACTGCCACACTTTAATCGATGCGGCACTCCATCCTTCTATTTTCGCCCCCGCGAGAGACGCGGTGTGATGGGTTGCGAACCTCATCGCCACCAATAGACATCTCCCGCGCACACTTCGATTACAAAACTTTTTGTTTTTACTGAACTCAGACATGTTTCGGTTACAAGTAACCTTTATCAATGTATAAAATTTTAACATTGTAGTTACAAGTAACCTTTATCAATGTATACAATTTTAACATTTAACATAGGTTAAAATTGTATAACGCCAACATTCCAAAACAGCAAATCAATAAACTCCAGTCTGCATTTAACGCGGCAGCCAGATTGATTAAGGGTGTTCCGAAGTATTGTCACATAACGAAACACCTTAAGGAGCTCCATTGGCTGAAATGTCCGGAAAGAATACAATATAAGCTCTGCTGGACTGTATTTAAGGCGCTGCATGGAATGGCACCCGCCTACATATCTGAACTCTGCATCACCGAGAAACCGAATGCGAGGCAGTCTACATTGCGATCAGCAAGGTCTTCTGCGATGGGTAAATTGTACGTACCGAAGCGTTATCCTCGCACAAATTTCGGCGACCGGGCCTTTGCTGTAGCTGGCCCCTCGGCCTGGAACGCTCTCCCTGCAGACTTAAAGTGCATTGATAACCCGTCAGAGTTTAGATCGAGGCTCAAAACGCACCTGTTCAAACTATCCTATCCTGATGCAAATGGTGATCGACTGCGTCAGGTGCATCCCCCATACTAAAATGTTTTATTTTTAGCAAAAATGTTTGTTTTCAACTGTATGTTTATTTTTTACAAAAATGTTTATTCTTAACAAAACGTTCATTTAATTTTTTTAAAAATATTTTTAACAAACTGTTTATTCTTAACTAAATGTTGATTTTGAACAAAATGTTTATTTTTAACAACATGTTTATTTTTAAGAAAATCTTTATTTTTAACAAAATGTTTATTTTTAACAAAATCTATATTCTGAACCAAATTTTTTCACATTAACTAAAATATGTATCTTCAACTAGTTCACAAAATGGAGCTACAGCGCCCTTGAGATGATTAATTCATAAAAATGGCGCTCTATAAATCATCCAATTTATTATTATTATTATTGATAAAGGTTACATGTAACCGAAACATGTCTGATTTCAGTTAAAATAAAAAGGGTTGTAATACAAAGTGTAACTATATTTATTCAAAAACAATAAACAATTTTCATCATTCGAAGCTTATTTGATATCGGTGATAATAATTAAAATCAATATAAAACATTTTCTTCCTGATTAACAATATGTTGTTTTAGCCAATACTATCATTATTTCTTGCCAAATGTGACATCCATCAAATCATTTCTGGTAAAATGATCCAACCCCACACGTGTTATACCCTTCCTAGAGCTGCCCAGCCGTGAGTGAGAGGGATGGCACCTTCCCGTGTTCCTTTTAATTAGACTCAACCATATTTGGCAGATCGTCCACGTGGCTTCACTCCCTCGGTAATTTACGTCAATATGATATTTTCTACACTATTATGATTTCCTGAAATGTCCAAATAACCGAATATTCTGCTCCCTATCAGTAAAAGATTTACTACTAAATAGATCGATTATATAGAAATTACATATCGATTCGATTATATATAGAGTATCGTGCATACATAAAGTAGGATAACCGATTTAAAATTTACGAATATGTGAGCCTGCTTGTAAATAAAATACAATCTCCAGATACGTAAAAGAATATGTGATTCATCCCGCGATTTGATTATATGGAATATAGTACCTTATATAAATATTTGTCACTAAATTAATGAGATTAAAAATTTAAATCTGATATACCTACAATACTTACAAAATTATACAGTTTGAGTGGAAAGAGAAGCCGTGGAAGGTTAAGGAAAACACGACATGACCAAATTCATCAAATACTGAAGGGCGGCCACATTCGAAGTCGGAAAAATCGACGAGCGTGCATGTTACGATGTATGAATGTGGAGGAATCTAGAGAGGTATGTCCGGACAGAACGGAATGGCGGTCCATCTTCTCTGCTTTCCCTTTCGGGAAAACGGCGTTATGGTTAGTTAGTTAGTTAGTTTACAAAGTCAAGGTTTAAAATTTCAAATTAATGAATATATAAAATACAAAAACCACATTATATATCAACAATGGAATTATATATATTAGGTACCCAACATACTTTGCGTCAACAAGTATTGCTTATACCCAAGCTTTACTAGAATAATATAATATAAAAACTCGAAAGGTTAAAATTTAAATACAAGTGTAAAGAAATATGCGGATAATTATTTACCTGTAATCATTCATGACATTGAAATGAAATATTTGGTATGTAATATTTAGTTTAAATATTTAATAAAAAAATAATGTACAGTTGTATTGGAAATAGCGAGATCTCGGATGTAACGAGGAAACAGATACTTCATGTCTTCATATTATGAAGATATATTATATTATATTATCCTGATAAAGCTTGGGTACAAGCAATACTTGTTGACGCTAAGTATGTAATATAATATTTAAAATTCCATAGTTAATATACAATGTGGTTATTTTATTTTATATATTCATTCTGATTTTGGTTTCATAATATTGTTCTGATTTTGAAAATTTGGTTTGGTTCATGTGGTGCTTCCGTAAATTTGGAGATATTTCGTGTTTAAGTGAATTGTTTTGGTCAATTTGATTGTTGCATATGATGGGTACGTTTGTAAGCATTTAAAAATACTTGTTCTCTGATATAACGAGTAATGCTTATAACGAGCAAATTTATTTGGTCCTATCTTCCTCGTAACAACCAAGTTCGACAGCACAAGTGTTATATTAGTCGTATGATAGTTTATATTTATTAATAGTATAATATTTATTTATAAAATGGCACTTAATCAGATAAAGATTTCATATTTTTTTACAGAATTCTATCGACCTTAGCCACTTAGAATATAACAAATATGAATAAAGTTTATGTATTTTTTATATATTTAGTATAGCGATTCAAAATGAAATTCCAGGTTCTGAAGAAAGTCCCCACAATGGAGCACGAACACGGCGTTTCTTAATATCCGTCCAAATGATCTGGCGATCTTTTGCTTTGGATACACGTACGAGTCTTTGAGAATCCGTTAGATATCTGCAATAAAATTGATTCTACCTTTGTGTTAATACATCGTATTTTTACCTTAGAAAAATCGCTTTTAAATATTAATCGAACCAACCAATTATAAAGGAAAATTCTTAAACGTTTTGATATTTCCATCTTGTTAACTAACCAACTATCACGCCCGGACAGGTAGGTCAAGCGGATGAACCTCCACACTGCTTTATCCTGACATGCCCCTCAAGATTATTCTATATTCATACATCGTAACACATACACTCTTTGATTTTTTCGACCTCGAATGCCCGCCTTTTAGTAATTGATTAACTATGTCATGCGTTGTTTTCGTTGGTCGACTTCGGCTTCTTTTTCCATTCACACTGTTTGTGAACAGCTTTTTAGCCATTCTTCTCTCATCCATTCGTTCCATATGTTCAAACCATTTAAGTGATATTTTTTTTAAAATTTACATATGATTCAATCATCTGCCTTACATTCCTTTCTTAATTCGCCGTTTGGTATTCTAACTAACTAACTAACCATCACGCCGTCTCGCCGAAGGGGTAGGCAGAAATAATGGACTGTCACACTTTTATTTCCTGACATATTTCTCTCGCTTCATCAACATTTATACATCGTGTCATGCACGCGCGTCGATTTCTCTGACTCCTCACATGGCCGACATTCAATATTTGATTTATTTGATCGTGCCACGTTTTTCTCGGTCTTCCTCTATTTCTGGTTCCTTTAACATCATTAACATATGTTAATATTACCTGGTTCCTTAATCTGGTTAATCTGGTTCCTTTTACATCATTAACATATGTTAATATAATTTTTACCATTCTTTCTTCATTCATTCTTTCCATATGTCCAAACCATCTTAATGATCCTTTCATTATTTTGTTCATGACACCATCATTCGCACCGCATTCACTTCTTATATTTTCATTCGACACTCTATCATACATAGAGTATCCACACACACAGTGTATTTGGTATTCTATCATTTATAATTTTCCCGCACAATCTTCTCAGTGATCTGATTCATATTTGTTTTATCCGTTGATAATTAATAGGTAAGTAAATATCAACGGAAAGGTGTTTATTGATCATAAGCATGTCAATAGAATAAGGGATGTTAATTGAGTATGTACCTTGTAGCTAGATATTTATTAGCCCCCACACCTAAGCCTTCAGATATTTTGTGTTCCGGTACATATTAAACAAGCAAGACTCGAGAATGCCTCGAATAAATAAGAAATAAACCCTCGTATAACCCTCCAGCCTCTGCGTCCCTAATAATAATTAAGGTAACATAATCTATCCCTCATTTATATTTAACGCATTCTCCTTGTCAAAACTACATACTGTTTGCAGGAGATTCGGATTCGGCTGGCGGGGCCGCCCGAGCCATTACCGGCATCGCGGCTAATCCTTTCCGCTCCGTGCCCAGGAATGTATTTATGACAGTCTCTTATAATATTGATTAAAACATCTATTATTCAGCCCCACCTTAATCCTGCGGAGAGCTTAACATTTGGCTTACAAGACACCATCTTCCCTTTGTATCATATTCACAGTTTTAAATTAATGTTTTCACAATTTCCGTTTATAACGAACTTCTGGTTGAATATATACTCGGTTGGAGAGTGAGGCATAATGACGAGCTGTACCATATTTACAAAGCTCCCAGTCTCTCCACACAGGTCAGACTGAATAGACTGAGATGGGCCGGTCACGTGCAAAGGATGCCGTCATCGCGAACCTCAAAAAGATTGCTGGAGTGGCACCCAGGTGGTAGAATACCAATTGGACGAACAAGGCTGCGATGGGAGGATGAAGTTGGGAGAGATAGAGCAAGATTGTTAAGAGTGTCAAATTGGAGGGTCGAAGCGGAGGACAGGAGGAGTTGGAGGCGAAGAATACTGGAGGCTAAGGCTCGAACGAAGAAGAAGTATACTTGCGCGTACAGTTACTGTACGGTTTTACTGTACGGCTGCGAGACTTAGTGCCTTGGCGAAAGAGAGCGCAAAAGGCTAGAGGCATTTGAGATGTGGACCTACCGACTAGCAGCCCATGTTTCATGGAGGGACCACATTACAAATGAAGAAGTTCTCAACAGAGTTGAAGAGCACGTATTGAACACTATAGCGGAGAGGCGCGCAAGATGGATTGGTCATGTGTTGCGACACGAATGTTTCCTGCATAATGTGTTGGAGGGAATGGTCGAGGGATCGATTGGTAGAGGACGACCTCGCCAAGAGTACCTAGACCAGATTTACCGAGATATGGGCTGCACCTCTTATGCGGAGTTGAAGAGAGTTGCCGAGGACCAAGCGGAGTGGAAGAGGAGATGCGTCGCCTTGCTGCAGACCAATCGTTAGATCGAGACCGGAGAAGAAAGGCAGTTAACAATCAGGCTCTGGAATGAGTGTCCACAATTAAGAATCTCGGTGTCGTATTTGATCACAAGTTGACTTTTTCTGATCACGTGTTAATGTTGGCATCGACTGGTTATAAACTTCTGGGTTTTGTCTTAAGAACTTGCAAACAGTTCCGAAATCCCGAAGTGATGACATCAATATTTAACGGTATCATTAGATCAAAATTAGAATACGCGAGTGTTGTATGGTCTCCATACCAGCAGAAGTATATGGAGGTATTAGAACAAATCCAGAAAAAAAATCTGAGATACCTCTGCATGCGGATGAATGAGGTACTCGTATATCCTAGGTTTATGCACCACAATGATCTATTGATTAACACAGATTACCGCAGTCTCGAATCAAGAAGAAAAGGTACATTGATGATCTTAGGATTTAAAATACTCCGTAACCTCATTGATAGCCCATACCTCTTATAGTGTTATGGCTTCAATGCACCGAACAGGTATGCTCGCGCTAGAAGACACGATCTGTTGTGCATACCGCATAGCAGAACAAATGTCATGGCGCAGCATATAATGACTCAGGGTATGGTGCTCTTGAATGAGGTGTCAGTCGATGTGGACATTCTCCAAATGACCTATGCGTCCTTAAAGGATCATATAGGTACATACCACAATTGCTGATATATGTGTATTATTTTAACATGTATGTCTGTGTTACTTTTGTATGTACTCGTAAAATTTATAGAGTAATTGGGTTCTAAAGACCTGTTGTATACAATAAAAAAAAAGTTACGGGTTGCGGTTATTATTTATTGTTTATGCACTTAAACAATGTTAATACAATGAAAAGTAATGAGAGGAGACGCGAAACGTGTCCGAAGCTGAGAGGGAACGCACGGAGATATCCATGCGTGGGGAAATTGTATGAATATGGAGGACGCTAGGGAGGTGTGTCAGGATAGAGTAGTGTGGCGGTCCATTCACTTTGGCTACCCTTACAGAAAAACGGTATGAATATTTGTTATTGATTTAACAATTATTATTACTTTAAAACAGTAAATTTATATAATCATTAATATCCAAGTAAAACCATTAAACAAACGTGTTTCTTACAAATTAAGAATGGAGTTCTACAAAACTAATACCTCAACCATAAAGAGTAATTATTATTTAAATTAATATTCAACAATAAGCAAATATTAAACAAACAAACCATCACGCCGTTTCCCCGCAGGGGTAGGCAGAGAGAATGGACCGCCACACTACTCTATCCTGGCAAACCTCTCTAGCTTCCTCCACATTCATACAACGAGTCATACACGCACGTTGATTCCGCCGACTTTTAACATGATCAACTTATAAAATTTGATTAATTTGGTCTTGCCTTGTTTTCTTTGGTCTGCCTCGACTCCGTACCCCATTTACATCATTAACGTATACTTTCTTAACCATTCTTTCTCCATCCATGCGTTCCATATGTCCGAACCAACGCAGGGATCCTTTCATAATTTTGTTCATAATACCTTATTTCGCTCTTCATTCCTTTCCGTATGGAAGCGAAGCATGGAGCTGGCAGAAGAAGGATGAAAGCAGAATAAATGCGGTAGAGATGAGGGCCCTAAGACGTATGTGTGTAGAACGATATACGACAGAATCTCAAATGCTGATATCAAGCTAATATTAAATTTTAATAAATACGAAATATTAATGACATACTCGTATTTGATTAGACTAAGTATGTTGTATGATATGTAATATCGTCTTTTGAAGCTTGAAGTACTATGACGGCGATTCGTACAATGTTGAGAATTTTATGAATATGAATTCGCACATCTGACAGAACCACAACTGTGTGTGTTAACCTTTTTCAGGACTTCTGACTCATAATATTATATAATATTAAATTCATTCCAATGACCTGCGGCAATACATTTTAGAAATTTGTAATGTTTTAGAAATTGAAATACCCAAATTGAAATACCCAAGTACGTAATGATTGAGAGAGATATTTATTTCCCCGTAAAATAATTGGCAATCCAAACGTAATGTTATTAGCACACATGTGAGTTAAATTATAATTTATTAACTGATGTGACGAATTGAACTCGACGTATGTACATAGAAATAATTTCATATGAAATTCACGATATTTAACCAGCTCGTGACATTTTAAACTTTTTCAGTTATTTGAAGGTTTAATGTAATAACATTTGGTGACATTCTTCATATTATGTCATATTATAATACAATATCTACTAATCACTTCTCATGGGTTATTATCATTTTATTTAAGCGGAAATATTAATGTTTATTACTATTTTATGTATTTTTTATCCCATATCATATTATTTTTCTTCCTATCCTTCTAGTCCTGTCATAGTCCCGTGGTGCATAGCGGTCATTTTCTACTCGACTCTATCGCACGCGTGATGCCTAACACCACTCCTAGCGATCCTTTTAACCTCGTCCTGCAGGGTTCTTCTTCAGATGGATCTAGGCCTGCCACGTTTCCTCTTTCTGCCCACACGAGACCAACAGTCCAGTGTGTCTTAAGAGATGCAAGATGGGTTCCATCTCAAGGTATGGTCGTTATATATTCATCTGTGTTTAACGATTTGTTTTCATAAACAACCTTTCAGATATCCAAATGGTGTTCATTGGTCATGGCCCAGATTACGTCATTGACCCTGTATGGGGCCAAAAGTTCCTTATATTCTACGCTTGTGTTCTAACAGTGCTTACAGTGTTGAGAGAGTTAATGTCACAAAAAGTGCCAACAAACCTCAGCTTGACTCTCAAGTCTTACAGGGAGCAAAAGAGAGAGCCATATTAGGTATCAGTGGCAATGGGTAAGACATGTTACTCGGGACCCAGATAAAAAGTGGACAAAACGATTGCTGTGCTAGTGCTCGAAGAACCACAGTTACGTTGGCGCGACGGTATCCGGAATAGTGCGGGAACTGTCTAGATGCAGATTACTCAAGATCGAACAGAATCGAAAGAGAGAGGAGGAGTCACAATAGGTGGTTCAGAAGTCTATCAGACATCCAGAAGTCTAAGGAAGACAAGACTCTAACAACAAACTGAAAAAGACGAATAGAAGTAGAGGTCAAAAAGTCAAAAATATTAACAGGAAACCCCTATATACAGATATTTGGAGTTTTTCAATTATACCTTTGGCAGATTTTAAAGCGTGGAATCTGTGTGGCAGCACACTTTTAACGCCGTTGCTAAATATTTGAAGCATAAATTTTGTCGAAATAATACAGTATGAAGTATTTCGAAAACTATTCTTAACTTATGAATTCTGCTATTGGCAACATTTTCTGTGATACCCGAGTCTGTTAATATACTATTTAGATAACAAAAGATGGCCATGGGTTGAGCGAAATTGGCAAAACATCATTTGTGGATGCTCGTAGGTCAACAGTAAGTGCTTAGTAAAATTTAGTTTTTAAGATTTGTTTAACCCACTTACTCGTAATGTCTAAGCGATTTTTATTCTACATTAACCTAGTTTGTCGGGAATAGACACGGGTCGTTAGTGTAATCCAGTTCTTTCAACGGGATGTTACGTATCCACGGAGTGCAACTGTTTGAAAAACGGCCAAACACACCCAGCACCACTTTGAAGGGTAAGAGGGTTAAAATACCTCCATCTCGCACTCCCGCTCTCAGTTTGATGGCCTAAGTAAGTTTGCCTTGGTGCATTACATACAAGAACAGTAGTTATTCATTTTTCTGATATGTTTAGTCGTCTGTGGGATTCCTCTGTGAGTGATAATCGGCAAAATGGAAGTCAACGATATTGCATCAAAAGCTTTTTCAACGTCGACGAATGATGTACTGTATGAGTACATGCTGTATTACCTTTCAGATAACTGATTAATTATGATGCAGGAGTCCCCTCCAGTTAATACAGTTAATATATTGTTGGGAATTTCAAGTATTTCTTTTAGGAATTCTTGGAACCAATTCTTTGCAGCTTCAAAGAGATGGGCATCTCATAACCTATTTCTTTAAATTAATCAGGAGATATTTCGAGAACTCGGCCGTGCTAGAGGGTGTTGGTCTTTTTGTCCCTGATAGATTTCTCCGACAGCGACAGCACATATTGTTTTACCTACCGGCCACCAGAACCAATCTGCCTCTAGCGACACCGGTGGGAAGAGCAATTAGTCTGCTGTACGCGGTCTCCTCGGAGATCGACGTCTTTCATATTAATGAAGGCACGTTCAGGAGACTCTTGACTTCAGAAAGTATCTTGTCTTCCTAATGTCGAACCATCTCTAATGCGTTCCTGGTACTATGATGTATTTTTATAATATTTTACCTGTACTCAATAGATGCCTTAAACATTTTGCTGTTTGTAATATCTTTTGAGTTAATAAACTGATTTGATTTGATTTGAAAAGTAGGAGACATTCTTTTCAGGTGGAAAGAAGATTAAGTTTAAAAAAGCAATTCGTATTTAAATGAAGAAAAAAAAACGTTTCTTTAAGTTTTAACTCGAAATGCAAGCGTTTATTATACGACAAACGAAAATACTGAAAAACGTACATTTTATAAAGTAAAATTGCTTTTCTCATTTATTGGTTTTATTCCTCATTCGTCGATGTTGATTCCTCTATTCATGTTGAGTAAGCGTACATTTTTCCAATAAATAAAAATATAATATGAAAACGTAGTTTTCCGTTTCAACCGTGTGGTTTATCCTTATATTCTACAATTTCCGGCTCTACTTATTTTTTCGTAACGAGAAGGTACTTAAAATCCGGTCAGAACACACAGAATTAGGGCAATAAATTTCACGAAATAATTTACGAAGTATTCTGTGAATAATGCTTCTGAAATGTTTTTGGTAAAACTATAATCAAGTTTAACCTCAGATTAACCTAATTAAGAATCATAATTTAAAAGGGGATTTCATTCCGTTGTGGTGTAAAAATAATTAACTGTAATGTTATTAACACCGAAACAAATTACGTTAATTAAAGAGAAAAAGTAAACCTTAGCTGGGCAATAAATCAAAAAATGAATTACATTTATTTTTCAAGTTGGAAAAGGCAAAATATTTGGTGAGTTTATTTTTAAAATGATCTGTGTAAAGCTTATTTAATATATATGATTGCTTGATACTAAATGAAAATTCAATATAAAATATTAATGATGGCAACATACGTTTTCTGGAAGTATTAATTTATTATATGGGAGTGACAGTTTTGGCCTTGCTAGGACATTATAAAATAACAATGTATTAGTATTATAAATGTAAATATCGCCTGCTGCATCTAAATTTGAAGGAAAAAATAGAGAGCCGCAGGGGGGCAGGGAGAATTCAGATCTCTTGGCTGCGCAATGTGAGAGAATGGACGGGAATCGGAACTGTGGAGGAGCTATTCCGGACAGCGCAGGATAGGGAAGAGTTTACCAGAGTGATCGTCAACGTCGGGGGGACCTGACAGGGCACTTTAAGAAGAAGAAGAAGTATTAAAATATATAATACATCCCATAGAAAACGGAGGATTTATACAATATTAAATATTAGAATTATGTATTTGTATGGGGAACGGTGTAACATTTTATTATAATGGAACGATAGAAATAATTTCGAACAAATTGCGTAATATTTTTTTTTTGAATGAAGTAACTATGTTTTAAACTGTTAATATATTTTTTATATATAAGATGACAAACTTAAACATATATAACATTTGGTGAAAACTTAGAATAAGTAGTAATTTGAGAATATTATTTAATAAGCGTAAATTTTCATAAAATTTGTGTTTTTAAATATAATGAATTAAAGCAATTTTTATAATTTTATTAGGTTAAAATTTAATTTATCATGTCTTAGAATGTTTTGAAGGTTTTATACATTAATCATCGTGAGAAAAAGATATAAATGAAAATATTTAAATGAAAATATAAAATAAAACGTTTCTCTAATTTTTAACTCGAAATGCAATCGTTTATTATACGACAAACAAAAATACTGAAAAACGTAAATTTTATAAAGTAAAATTGCTTATCTGATTTAATGGTTTTATTCCTCATTCGTCCAGTAAGCGTACATTTTTCCAATAAATAAAAATATAATATGAAAACGTAGCTTTCCTTTCAACCGTGTGGTTTATCCTTGTATTCTACAATTTCCGGTTCTTCTTAATCATCAGGAGAACGATATACGAGTATTATATAGTAATAATAAAAAACTTGTATTAACTAACTAACTAACTAACCATCACGCCGTCTCCCCGAAGGGGTAGGCAGAAATAATGGACTGTCACACTTTTATTTCCTGACATATTTCTCTCGCTTCATCAACATTTATACATCGTGTCATGCACGCGCGTCGATTTCTCTGACTCCTCACATGGCCGACATTCAATATTTGATTTATTTGATCGTGCCACGTTTTTCTCGGTCTTCCTCTATTTCTGGTTCCTTTTACATCATTAACATATAAATTTTTACCATTCTTTCTTCATTCATTCTTTCCATATGTCCAAACCATCTTAATGATCCTTTCATTATTTTGTTCATGACACCATCATTCGTACTGCATTCATATATGTATGTATCCACACATTCGTCTAAGAGATCTCAATCTACTGCATTTATTCTACTTTCATCCTTCTTTAGCCAGTTCCATGCTTCGCTTCCATACATAAGGGTCGGACTTGTATTATTAATAATATTATTAATAAAAAATAGTTCACTACTGTAAACCAATCCCTAAGATTAAAATTGCCAAGAAGAAGGTCATTATGGAATTCCACAGTGTTAAGTTTATCAAAAACGTTTATTTGTAACATTTAATATCCTGATAAAATGTTAATTTACTAAATGTCGCACTGCTCTTAAGCATAACACAGTAGCGTCCAGTAACTTTTCCCACAGTTATTCTTCCCACGTGGTGAATAGCGCACCAGAGTGCTCCAGTGTGTGGCAAAGGATATTAAATCTTCGTGTGCTCTAGGGTTAAGTGTAATTGGCTCCACAAATAAACGATTATTATTTTGGATCACATCCAAATGGATTAATGAACCTTGTTTTCTACAAATTTATCGAGTTTAGCCATACGCTATAATAATACTTGTATCAACATACAAACATTATAGCAATTACCATCGTTGTATGGTAGCTGGTATTATTATTCCACCGAAAATAAGTAACTATACCAATAATTGATAAAAATAACTGTACCAAGATTAAGAAGTAATATTAAAGTAAAGAATAAACAATTAAAGAGAAATGTATAATATTATACAAAATAATGAAAGGAACATTACGATGGATGAATGATGAAAGAATGGTAAAAAAATATATGTCAACGATGAAAATGAAACTTAAAATAGAGGAAGATAGAGGAAAACGTAGCACGATCAAATAAATCAAATTTTGAATGTCGGGCATGTGAGAAATCGACGTGCGTGTATTGCACGATATTTGAATATTAAGGAATCGAAATAGGTGAAATAGTATGCCAGGAAAGGAAAGTTTGGCGGTCAATTTTTTCTGCCTACTCCTACGGAGAGGCATCGTGTGATGGTTATTTAGTTAGTTAGTTAAGAATAAATAAAATAGAAAGCTTAACTAACCATAAGTAAGGACCATAAATAAGGAAAGGGTCATTAAGATGGTTTGGGCACATGGAAAGAATGAGTGAAGACAGAATGGTAAAGAAGGTATATGTAAACGGCGTGAACGGACCTAGAAATAGAGGAAGGCCGAGGAAAACGTGGCACGATCAAATCAATCAAATATTGAATGTCGGACACGTGAGGAGTCGGAGAAATCGGCGTGCATGACAAGATGTATGAATGTAGAGGAAGCGAGAGAAGTATGTCAGGACAGAACAGTGTGGCGTTCCATTATTTCTGCCTACCCCTCCGGGGAGACGGCGTGATGGTTAGTTAGTTAGTAAGTTAACTAACCATCATACCGGCTCGCTAAAGCGGTAGTCAGAAATAATGGAACGCCACACTATTCTTTCCTGACTTATTTCTCTCGATTCCTCAACAATCATACATCGTGTCATTCATACAGTTTTGCTGACTTCGCAACCACGGTGGTGGAACGGTTGTGCGCAGTCAACAAATAGATAACAAATGTATTAATTTATTTCTCCACATGTACGCCTCGACGGCGTCGTCGGGATCCAAATTAGATAGCCCATGGAACCACAAGACAGGCACACTTATAAACACTTTATTAAATAGCACTCTAAGATATCTGTACATGAGGGAGTTTGGTAGCTCTCCGTGGCTTTATCCCACTGCATTTCTCTTGGGCATGCTGGGGACCAATGGTTTACAGATAAGAAGGGATGGGTGCACATTTACCCATTTCTTCAGACTTATCAGGGGATTCTTTGAGAATTACGTCATCTTGGAGGCTATCCATCTTTATGTACCAGATGGTTATCTTCGACAGCGTCAGCATAGACTGTTTTATCTCACAGCATGCAGAACCAACCTGCCTCTGGTGATGCGTTCAGAAGACAAATACTCTTGACTTTGGAGAGTATCTTGTATTCCTAATGTCGAACCATCTCCCATGCGTTCCTGGTATTATATATTTATTATATTTTACCTGTTCTCAATAGATGTCTTAAACAATTATAAATGTTTGTAATATCATTTCAGAAAATAAACTGATTTGATTTGATTTGAAATTCGCACACAGAATTAGATTTTATGAACATACAGACAATCAAATAAAAAAAAAAAGTTGTTTATTTTCACAGTTTTTCAAATCTCTTGTGTAAAACATAGCAGTTTAAATATGTGTATTTAGAGTTATTCTGTAAAATATTGCAACCATGCGAAAATCCGGATACCAAAATGTTGAAGTAAAAAATATTTGATCTCCTCCACCCTCCTATCGACAAAAACGATACACAGGAATTCTGTGGAAATTTTAGGTCTGGGAAAATAACAGAGTTTTTCCTCGAGTGCACGCGGAAAGTAAACACTCCAGGATCGCAGAACGCTATTATTTTACACCGAATGTACTAAACACGGTTTTGTGAAAGCTCGGTTTTTTCACAGTTTTTCAACTCTCTTTGAACCTTTGGTGTTATGTATACTGCTGGTGAAATTAAATTAGATGGCGCCATGCGGTGTTATACCGTTATATCTCTGGATGATATTCTGGATTTTTGTCAGGCATTATCATTCTACCAAGACTTTGTCATTAAAATGGTTTGGATACAAGGAAATAATGAATGAAGAGTGATAAAGGAAATATAAGTGAACGATGTAAACGAAACAAGATATATAGGAAAACGTGGCACCATCAAATCAATCAAATATTTAATTTCACGTGCAAGTGACTGAGTATGTTAGAGTGTCAAATGCAAATATAAGAAGTGAATGCAATGCGAATAATGAATGTGTCATTGATATGGTTTGGACTAATGAAAAAAATTTATGATGAAATAATAAAGCAAAATATTTGTAAACGACGTAAACGGAATAAGAAATAGAAGAAGACCGAGGACTTTGTCAGCTACTTGAGAAGTCGGAGAAATCGATTGTGCGTGCATGACACGTAGTATAAATGTTGAGGAATCGAGAGAATTATGTCGGGAATTAACAGTGTGGCGGTCCATTCTTTCTGCCTATCCTTGACGGCGTGATGATTAGTTATTTAGTCTCTGTAGTATACTTTTACAATACGCATTATTAAATATGTAATTGAATAATCTTTAATACTTAAATTTATTCAATTATTTGTAAAATTTTAAATACTGTGACTCTGTGATGACCTATGGATGCGAAACATGGACGTTAACTAAAGAAGTAATGCATAAAATTAAAGTTGCACAACGGGCCATGGAAAGATTCATGTTGGGTATCTCGCTTAGAGACCATATATACCCAAACCGGAGATTAGAAGACGCACCGGGGTCACCGACATAGGGGTACGTATTGCAAGGATGAAGTAGCAATGTGCTGGGCATGTGTGCCGAAGGGATGATGGAAGATGGAGCCTGAAGGTTACTGAATTGAGGCCAAGGTTGGGCTGAAGAAGTGTCGGGAGACAACTTACCAGGTGGAACGAAGATATTGTGCGAACAGTGGGAAGGGCCTGGATAACACTGGCGAGAGACCGAGAGGGATGTTGTGGGGGTGGAGAGGCTTGCGTCCATTAGTGGATGGAGACAAGCTTATGATGAATATTTTAAATGTCTTTTTTAATTTTTGAACTTTCGAGGTTGTTTAATGTTTTATTATATTTATATTAATAACGTGTAAAATTTCTACTCGGTTATCTTAATTTAACGAATATTCATGTCCAATAATTGATTTGTTTCTTTTGTCAAGATTGTTTGTTAGTTAGTATAAAAAAACAACACAAACAATTTATTGATGATGTAAAATTTTATGACGGTACTTTTGACTTTTATATCTTTTTGTGATACATATTCAAAGATATATTCGGAAACTGGGGACACCCGGTACTTCGATAGTTAACGTTATCAGAGCGGCGTAGTGTTTGTGGCTCCAAGGTTGTGTATTTAAATTAAGCATAGGGAGACACGATTAGGCATCAGTCGTATGGTCTCGTTCAGATTATACCCACACGATACCCCAATCACACTTTTAGGTGAGGGGTCAAGCGAAGGATCGGCAAAGGGTTCTACCTGGTACTGTACGTTCATAATTTATTCATTAAATAAATAATTTTTACTTCATTCAATATTTTAAACACTACAGTCTAATACTTTAATAATGTTCTATTGAAATAAAAATATGTCCCTGCTGAAATTTTTTAATTACAACGTACAATCGCACTTTTTAATAAATGCAAAGAAAGATTATACATTTTCTGGCGACGGCATCTCTTTCTTCTTGATTCTCTTCAGTTCAGATCGGTTTTCTAAGATATAAGTACAACACTGATATGGTTAAATTTAAATAGTTGTTACTTTTAGTTCACAATGTCCCGAATGTAATATTTAAATAAATAATGTTTTTAAATAATAACTTCTACATTTGTCTTTATTTTAACACCGACCGGTTTCGACAGGCTGGTTGGCATAGACATAGTGAGGGTGTCGGTATATATATTATATTTCATCTGTGCTCAATAGATGACTTAAACATTAATACTATTTGTAATGTCTGTTAAGATAATAAACTGATTTGATTTGATTTGATAAATACTACGCAACTCTTTAACAATCATTATAAGTGGAAGTGGGTTTTATGAATATTGGGCATTCCTAGGTAACAATTTAAGTGATGCGTTAACAACAATCCAAGTGCTCAATAGATGCCTTAAACATTAATACTGTTTGTAATGTCTGTTGAGATATTAAACTGATTTGATTTGACTATTTCACCTGTGCTCAATAGATGCCTTAAATATTAATTATGTTTATATTGTATGTTGAGAAAATAAACGGATTTAATTTGATTTGATAAAAAAACTACGCAACTCTTTAACAATCGTTTAAAGTGGAAGTTGGTTTTAAGAATATTGGGCATTCCTGACGTAAAAATTTAAGTGATGCGTTAGCAATAATCCAAGTGCTCAATATATGCCTTAATATTAATTCTGTCAATTATGTCTGTTGAGATAATAAACTGATTTAATTTAATTTTATAAAAACTACGCAACTCTTTAAGAATCATTATAAGTGGAAGTAGGTTTTAAGAATATTGGGCATTCCTGACGTAACAATTTAAGTGATGCGTTAGCAATTAAACATTAATATTGTTTGTAATATCTGTTGAGATAGTGAAATGATTTATTTTGATTGGATTAAAACTACGCAACTCTTTAACAATCATTAGAAATGGAAGTAGGTTTTAGGAATATTGGGCAGTTGTGCCCACTGTTGCGTAACGTTTTAGGTGGTGCGTTACCAACGATCCGAGCGGGTGCAATATTTAAGCGATTTAATAGCAGTTATTAAAAATCAGGCTACTGCAACCGCAAATCACAAAATCTACGTGCAGAATAATAAACATCGGTGCCAGGATCCCTGACCCAGATGCGGCCCTGGCCAAAAGTCTGGCCGAGGTCTGTGCGTGTAATAATAATATACTCGGATATTCATAGACCGACTACAAACATATTCAGTTACTAGGAGCTCGGATGTTAAATTATACGATTTACATTTCGGCGAAATTATTTTATACGTTCACCCCGCAGTTGAAATAAATTCGGGAGTTAATTAGTTTTGTTTCCGAAATGGAACGAATATTTTCTTACTTCAAATATTAATTAACTTAAGTTACGTTCAGCTAGCGCGATGGGAATGCCGATGCGGTGTGGGCTGATACGCGATGTGTGATGCTGCGCGTGCTGTTTGAAATAATAATAGCATTATTTTAAACTAACTATTTAACTGACCAGCACTTCGTTTTTCCGAAAGAAAAGACAGAAATGATTTACCGACATAAAGTATTGTGAAATCACGAAGTGCAATTGTATTTATTCAAAAATAGGAATTAAAATTATACAATACGATACATAGTACATGTTTTATTAAATAATAATAAAATGAATAAATTTAAAAGGGTAGTAGGGCTACGATGGGATATGTTTTGCTGGAAAGTATGCCTCTACAAAATGTCGTAAGGCGCCACGTTGCATTTACAACAGCAACACTACTATCAAGTCCAACTCTTTAGCGTCCACGAGAGGTCTTTTTAAAGACCCCGTGAACCCCGGCAATGTGGGACATATTACTTAGTGCCATAGCAGATAGAGAGAGGACGAATGGCGAGCTTCCAGCGCCATAAAACTGGATACACCCAGCTAAGGGAAGGTAACCCCGACAGAAAATCCTCCAGAGAAGGCAAGGGGATATACCACTCTGGATATTTTTCCCCCAGGTCATCACTATGAAAGAGTGATAGTCAACGTTAGGGAGACCTGATAGGACACAGATAGAAGAAGAAGAAAATGAATGTAAAACAACCAAAAAAATGTGTTACTTGTGTTAAAATTGGGTTTTTTACTCCCAAATCTCCTCATTTATTAAAGGCGGGCCACACTGTTTGAAACAAACTCTCCACAGGGCTGCCTTGGTGGAGAGCTGTGGAGCCCGCGGTTGGTGTAGCGTCCACACTTGGTTTAAAACAAGCTCTCCACACGTGGAATACGTGTTTAAACTCGCGTCCGTCCACAACGTTTGTTGAAGGTCAAACGAATTTTGGTTTCAAACAAGTGTCTACACAGTTTTAAACCGCCGGTGGAGACCGATGTGGAGAGCTTGTTTAAAACAGTGTGGCCCGCCTTTTAAGATCAGTGTATATCTGACTCGGATCGAGGTTTGCGATGGAAATCGTACCCACCCAAAAGAGATGTAAAACATTACATCTACACTACAGATTTAGAGTTAGTCATGAACATCTTCTATCCTCAATAAGTGTGACCTTGTGATAACGTGTCAAAGTCTAAAATTATGATATTTGAAATGGAATAATGTTTGACGGATTGTGACATAAGTGCGAACGGTGAGAAATTAGAGCAAGTTAACGAATTTTAATTATCTGGGAAGCATGTTTACAAGAGATGGAAAAATTTTGAATACAAGAGAGCGAGAGAAGAATACTTCTTTGAATTTTGTTCTGAATCTGAATCTAATTTTGAATTTTGTTCTGATTATTTTGATATGAAAGTGTAGAAAACAACAAGAGAAAATTTGGCATTGTTAATTGAGATATTTTAACGTGTGTGGAAAAAAATATTTACATTAAAATTAAATCTTATTACTCATTACGATTGTACAGTGAAACAAATTTTTAAAGGGTTGAAAATTTATGTATGTTTTTAAATGTAAATTAAATATTGTAAATTCTATGAACATTCCTTTATTGAAGTTTATCAGGTAATAAGGATCTCTCTCTCTCCGCTGTAAATACAATACTTACAATACCCATCAAAACGTTTCTATTGTTCAACTATTCAGATACAATTAAAGGCTTCTGTTGCAGTGGTGTCCATAAAAACTCAAAACGCTGATACTTTTCAATCAATAATACAATTTACATTATTTCCAGTATTGTCAATTAGAAATATCAAAGATATAAAAAAATCTTTATAATATACTAATGGTACATGCGCCCTTGAGGTGAATTATTTATGAAAACAGCGCCATACAAATTAGCGAAATTATTTTTATGGTTTCTAATATACAAGATGATAGCAAGCTGCCAAAACCAGTCGATACAAGTAAGAAGGTCGATACAGATGAATGAATTTAAATATATTGAATACATATTTTTTTTAATTTTAAATATAATTTATTCTGCTTTCATCCTTCTTCTGCCAACTCTATGCTTCACTTTCGTACATAAGGGTCGGCACTAAAACTCCCCCGTGTACGGCTATATTTGGTTCAGTCGATATAATTCTATTTGTGATAATGGTTTTTGGTGCACCTTTTATTTTGTTTCCAGCTCCAACGCTTCATTCGATATCTTGCTCCATTTTTCCATCTCTTGTTAACATGATTCCCAGATAAACAAATTCGGTAACTTGTTCTAATTAATCACCGTTGGCACTTATGTCACAATTTGACATACATTATTCTATTTCAAATACCATAACTGTAGGCTTCGACACGTTCATCACAAGGTCACACTACTTGTTTGCTTATTGCGTCATTTTATATAGGATTAAGTTGAACGGTTGAAGTTAAAGATTACGTTTAAGTGAATGGAGCCTTAAAAATAGTTATTGGAAACAAGAATTTATAAATGAAAGCGAAAACGGCCGCTCACAGTGGACTTCTGAATTCTTCGAAATGACAGAAAAAGGATGAGAGCAGAATAAATGGAGTAGAAATGAGTTCCCTAAGACGTATGTGAGGTAGAACGATGTACGACAGAATTTCAAATGCCGATATAAGAAAAGAGTGTAGAGCGTAATAAGGCATTATGAACAAAATTATCAAATCAAATAAAATCAGTTTATTAACTCAAAGACATTACAAACAGCAACATGTTTAAGGCATCTATTGAGTACAGGTAAAATATTATAAAATACAACATAATACCAGGATCGTTTTAGAAGTGGTTTGACATTAGGAAGACAAGATACTTTCTAAAGTCAAGAGTACTTGTCTTATGAACGTACCTTCACTAATATGAAAGACTTCGAACTCCGAAGAGACTGCGTTCAGCAGACAAATTGCTCTTCCCACCGGTGTCAACAGAGGCAGATTGTTTCTGATGGCCGGTTGGTAAAACAATCTGTGCTGTCGCTGTCGGAGAAATCTATCAGGGACAAAAATATCAACACTCTCTAGCACGGCCGAGTTCTCGAACTATCCCCTGATTAATTTAAAGAAATAGGTAATGAGATGCCCATCTCTTCGAAGCTATAAATAATTAGTTCCGAGCATTCCTAAAAGAAATGCCGTGGGATAGAGCCACGGATAACTACCATACTCCGTAGCGATACCTCAGAATTTTTTTCTGAACCCTCTCCAGCATAAATATGAAAGGATCGCTGCGTTGGTTCGGACATATGGAAAGCTCATGGATGGAGCAATAATGGTTGAGGAAGTATACGTTAACGTTGTAAATGGAGTTCGAAGTCGAGATGAAATTAATCAAATTTTAAAGGTTGGTCGTGTTAGAAGTCGGAAGAATCGAATTGAGTGAATGACTCTTTGTATAAATTTGGAGGAAGCTAGAAAGGTGTGTCAGGATAGGGTAGTGTGGCGGTCCATTCTATCTGGCTACCCCGCGGGGAAACGGCGTGACGGTTTGTTTGTTTGCTTGAAGGGTTCGTGCGGTCAAAGACGCTGAAGCCTTTGAGTTGCCCTCAGTTACATCTACGGCCGCCGCTGCTCTGGGCACGACAGGGAAGGGCGGCATCAAACGGCACTCGCCCTCGCAATGCGGCCCGCCTGGCCAGGGCTTTGTTCGCACAGAAATAGTTGGCGGATGATTGTTCAAACAATAAATTACTCCGTGTACAATCAATTTAACCGCTCCGCTTGGCCACACCGCAGTGGGAGAAATGCTTCAATACCTACTTTGATTGCAACGTCAAAGCCCGGCAAGTGAACCTACTTTAATCGGTAATAAAGCCAGAAAATATTTTCAACACAAAATAATCCATTACGTAGTTAATTTTGAATTGATATTGCAGTTACATCCCATATTAAAATTAGATTTAATAATACAGTAATTAAAAAATATACAATAAAAAAAAAAGTATTTAACCACGGTATGGTTATTATAATTGATGCCAACTAGTTTCGCTTGGACCCAAGTTTAATCAGGACATTAAACAACTTCAAGTTGTTATACTGTCTTGATGAATCTTGGGTCCAAGCGAAACTAGTTGGCAACAATTATAATAACCATACCGTGGTTAAATACATATTTTTTAAAATGTGTTACCAAAAAATGAGTGGTTCATATGAAAATTTAATAAACTAATTATTAGTAGAATAAATGCAGTAGAAATGAAGTCTCTTAGACAATAGTGTGGAAAATCTGTGTATGGTAGAGTGACGACTGAAAATATAAGTGAATGCGAATAGAACAAAATAATAAAAGGATTATTAAGATGTTTTGGACACATGGAAAGAACGAATGAAGAAATAATGACCCAGAAATAGAGGAAGACCGAGGAAAATGTACCATGATCATATAAATCAAATATTGAATGTCGGCTGCGTGAGTGCGATGTGTGTGCATGACACGATGTATGAATGTTAAGGAATCGTGAGAAGTATGCAAGGAAAGAAAAATGTGGCGGTCCATTCTTTCTGCCTACCCCTTCGGAGAGGCGGCGTGATGGTAGTGGCGGTACTCCCATAGAAGCCGAGAAGCCCGGCTTGCGTAAGAAATTTTGAATCAAAACCTCTTCTGGCTTACAGAGGTCAGAGACTGGCTCTTGTGGATATTCCTCTTACGTCTGATGGGAACATTGTTGGAAGGTGATTTGGTGGGTTGTTGGTTAATGCGGGGGTATGATTACTTAGATTTGGGGGGTTGATTCAAAATTTCTTACGCAAATCGGGCTTCTGGGCTTCTATGGGAATACCGCTACTGTGTGATGTGTAGTTTGTTAGTTAGTTAGTTACTCGTACTAATTATTGGTTTCGTTCATTTCGACAAACATGTTAATAAACAACCCGGTTGATACAAACGAATTTTTCTGTTTTCTAGAAGTTTTATTATATTTTATGACAATAACATGTTTCGTCTTACTAAGGAAATATCAAATGTTATTATATTAGCAAATATGTCATTCCCATAAAATGTTTGTTTTCTAGAAGTTTCATAATGTTGCATCGGAATGACATGTTTCTTCTTACTAAGGCAATATCAAATGATACCAAATATATAATTTAATTAATTACTATTGTTAATAATATGACATTCATAAGATAAAACTGAAAACATTCAAACTGTTTCCGAGACTTGTGAACCGTGGACTGACACACATTTTTTTTCAAATATTTGGTAGGGCCCTCATGTATCCGACGCGGCTCCGGCGCCGCACGCCGCGCCGTCTGCTTCTGTCGATTTAAATAAAATTGAGTCTATGGGTTTCGCTTCGTGGTACACACGAGAACATTTCGTCAGGCGCAGTTGGCACGCCCCGCCATTGAAGACGTATTTACACGTCCGACGTGCTTCCGGCGGATATAGAGGTCGTAATGCATGCGAAATGGGCTATATCTTGTATCATCTTTAAGTACATATTTAAAAATGTTTCCCCAATATGATGGTATTTTTAATATTTATCTAAGTGTCGATCCAGTGCCCTATCAACGTGCAACTTATTGGGTACAAATATTATGTATGTACTTGTACAAATATACACATTTACGTATGATATTTTCATCCGATGATCTGAATTCAAATAAATAACAATGTATTTTTTAACAACATTTTGAATGTATACAAATTCTTGTAGACAAATGCTGGATTTCACCCATTGCGGATAAATTATTTTTATTTTACAAGGATTAATTGTATCTCAATAGAGACGAAGATGCATGCATCTTCGTCTCTGTGTCTGATAATCACTGTAAATAAAAACAATTATCACAATGATCATTCTGAAATCATTCAAAATGTGATATAAATATAACTGGTACATGCAGGCAAAAAATTGGAGAGACATCTCCAGGCGAAATCTAGTACTGTATGATTTGCATAGACTTTCACAGTACATTAATAAAGGTTTTCTGCTTAATGCTTTCTAATCTTAATATAGATGACGCTAGTGTAGAGTGAACATAATATTGTGAAAATATTTGTAGAAACCTACCATATACACAAGTTCCAAAAAGTTTGTCAGACGTGGTGGTCATAACGGCGGAATGGGGAATGTTGTTAAACGTGAAGCGATCGCTCAACCCAACCAATGACAGGTCATAAGTCCTGTAAACGCCTCGGCCACCACAAAACAAAAAAACAACTTGCATCTTCGTCTCTATTGAGATACAATTAATCCTTGTACAATGTATTTTTTATTTAAAGCCCGTTTTATAAAAGCTCTTTTAATTTTGGAGGGGTGACATGTGTCGCCTTGTATGGCTGAAATAAAATATATAAATGGCTTTATAAGAATAGAAACGAAATTTTGAAATTACATGGCAAATAAATCTCATTCGCATAAAAAGCATTAAAACTTCTAGATAACAAATGTTTTCATCATGATTAAATATAATATTAAAGAAGAAGTTTTATATCAGTGTTCAAGAAAATTATTAATTAACTAGCTAACTAACTAACTAACCATCACGCCGTCTTCCTAAGGGGTAGGCAGAAATAATGTATCGCCACATTATTTTTTCCTAGCATACTTCTGTCGCTTCCTTAACATTCATAAATTGTATAACGGTCGCACGTAGATTTTTCCTACTCCTGACGATGATACTTTAACAATATTAATTTTTAAAATTTACAACACTATTATATAATATAATAACAATTTTTATTATTAAATATTTGAGAGTCGCGACAGCTGTTTCGCCAACCGATATTGGCATCCTCGGGTGTTGTATCAAACTGTTGTTTGTAACACCTTATGATGCTAAGATGTTAACAATATTTCTTCTATACGAGTATTAGCCATAACTTTGTGTTGCGGATTCATGAAAAAATGTTTTTTTATTTTAATTTGTGTACAACACGAAAATAAAATTAAAAAACAAACATGCTTCGGACCAAGAAGACCTTTATCAGTGTTATAAATATTTTAACAAATTTTTCATTAATGTGGTCGATATTTTGTAATATGATAGAGTGTCGAATGAAAATATAAGAAGTGAATGCGGTGCGAATGATGGTGTTATGAACAAAATAATGTAAGGATAATTAAGATGGTTTGGTCAGATAGAAATAATGAATGAAGAAAGAATGGTAAAAAAAGTATACGTTAACGATGTAAATGGAATAGAGGAAGACCGAGGAAAAGTAGGCACAATTAAATTAATAAAATATTGAATGTCGGCCACGTGAGGAGTCAGAGAAATCGACGCGCGTGCATGACACGATGTCACGAGAGAAATATGTCAGGAAAGAAAAGTGTGGCAGTTCATTCTTTCTGCCTCCCCCTTCGGAGAGACGGCGTGATGGTTAGTTAGTTAATTAAAGTTCGTGTTAAGTCTCTCCACACAGGTCAGACTGAATAGACTGAGATGGGCCGGTCACGTGCAGAGGATGCCGTCATCGCGAACCCCAAAAAGATTGCTGGGGTGGCACCCAGGTGGTAGAAGACCAATTGGACGACCAAGGCTGCGATGGGAGGATGAAGTTGGGAGAGATGGAGCAAGATTGTTAAGAGTGTCAGATTGGAGGGTCGAAGCGGAGGACAGGAGGAGTTGGAGGCGAAGAATACCGGAGGCTAAGGCTCGATATGGGCTGTAGGGCCATCGAAGACCAAGAAGGAGAAGAAAGATCGAAGTTAATTTTTTTTAGAATAATATATAAAACGCCAGATGAATGATTCCAATATAAAAATACTTTTTCATAATTTTGTTCATAATACCTTCTTCCGCTCTACATTCCTTTCTTATATCAGCATTTGAGATTCTGTATTATATCGTTCTACCACACATACGTATTAGGGGCCTCATCTCTACCGCATTTATTCTGCTCTCATCCTTTTTTTGCCAGTTCCATTCCTCCCTTCCTTACATTAGGGTTGGGTCCAGAACTAGTTTTCTAGAAATTTTATTATAATTCATGGGAATGCCATGTTTCGTCTTTCTAGGGCATTATAAAATGTTTGATTTTCTACATTAAAGTTAAAAGCACATAGAAGTATGTATATGTTATGTAAATATAATACTCAAATAATTTCAATTCTAACCTTTTATATTAATAATGATTTACAAATATATTATTAAATATAAAGAATGAAGAAAAAATTAAAAAAAAATTATATCGCACGTTGAAAATAAAAGTGACACTATACAAAAATTTCAATTTTTCAGTACGGTCATTTAAAGTTTTTGTGAGGTCAATAACTTGACTGTGAGTAGAAATATATCTAATGTTGTTGTTTTATATATTAGTTTAGATATTATTCTATCAAAATCTAATTGATTTTAATTAGGTTAATAAGCAGGCAAAACTTTAAATGACCGTACTGAAAAATTGAGATTTTTGAATAGTGTCACTTTTGTTTTCAACGTGCGATATGTTGACGATGTAGCACGATCAAATAAATCGGCAGTATATGTTTGAGAGAATTACCCAAGCGTGGATGGTATTATATTATCATAAAGCTCGGAACGAATGGATTTATTCGGAAGTCCGGAGAAGTATTACATTTATTTACGATATCTCGGGCACGCGCCTGGAGGTACGCCGCGCTATGTTGATTCCCTTCATTTTTCATTGGAACACTGAACTGCACTTAGGGCGCGCGGGGGCGTCGCTCCGACAGGTTTCTCGCGGTTCCCGCCGCAGACTCGGGATAACTTATCGCGGGAATATGCCATTGACAAGTTAGGCAAACGACACTCTTCATTAGATACTTGTTTACCGTTTTAGACATTCGGAGAAATACGCTTCACCATATTTCCACAGAGTGCGAATTGAAATTCGAATGAAATATTTACTAACTAATTAACAAACTATCACGCCGTTTCCCTAGAGGGCAGTAGCGGTACTCCCATAGAAGCCTAGAAGCCCGGTTTGCGTAAGATATTTTGAATCAAACCCCCAAATGTTGGTAATCATGCCCCCGCATAAACCAACAACCCACCTTCCAAGAATGTTTCCATCAGACGTAAGAGGAATAGCCACAAGAGATGAACCTCTGTAAGCCAGAAGAGGTTTGATTCAAAATTTCTTACGCAAGCCAGGCTTCTAGGCTTCTATGGGAGTACCGCCACTGCCAGAGGGGTTGGCAGAGATGATGTTTACCACATTGTTCTATCCCGACATACCTCTCACGCCTCTTCTACATTCACACATCATGACATGCACGCTCGTCGAATGCATCTACTTAAAACATGGTTGCCTTTCAGTAATCGATTAATTTAGTCATGCCATGTCTTCCTTGGCCTTCCTCGACTTCTTTTTCCATTCACACTACTTGTATATAAATTTTTAACCATTCTTCCCTCAGCCATTCGATCCATATGTCCAAACCTTAGTGACCCTTTCTTGATTTTATTTATCACGCAGTCATCCGCCTTACATTCCTTTCTTACTTCATCATTAGATTTATAACATACATTGTTTTTCCGCACATTCTTCACACAATGGAAGATATCGAATAAGTTTTTCATTAAAAGCGACTTAAATGAGATTTTTTTTTATCAAATCTTAAATTTCGGCCACGTGAAGAGTCGGAGAAATCGACGGGCGTGGATGACACAATGCTAGAATGTTGAGGAATCTAGAGAGATATGCCAGGAAAGAACAGTGTGGTAGTCCATTCTTTCTGTTTACAAGCGTAATGGTTTGTTCGTTAGTTTGAGACATTTATGGATTAAATTTTTATTTGACGTGCCACATTTCCCTTCTTCTCAACAGCCGTCTATCGTCCATTGTGTAAGGCAGGCCTTTTCCAAACCGATATTAAAAAAATATTAATTTGGTAAGACCTGATTTTCCTTGGTCTTCCTCGACTTCATACTCTATTGACAAGGTTAACGTATACTTTCTTTACCATTATTTCTTCATCTATGCGATTCATATGTCCAAACGAATGCACTGATACTTTTTCTTCTTTAAATATATGGCACAGAAATCATATCTCCTGGGATGTTGAGGACCAGCTGACACTCCATCTTTTAGGTAGTCTTCCAGGTGGACGGTGTCCAGGTGGACCGGATCTACTCCATCGAACTATATCTTCTATTTCGCAAGTTTAACTTTACATTAAAAAAAATGTCGGTAATACTTATTTACAAAGTAAAGTTTTTCAAAAGATTCATTAAAATAATGGAATTAAAAAAACATATTTGTAAAATTAACCCCCTTTAATCGTGTTTTCTTATCCATAGATGTTTTGTTTTAGTCCACTAGTGTTTCGAACTTATTTTTGTTAATAAACAGTTTTCACCGCTACCGCTTCCCTTGTTTTCCGTAACAATGCGTGATAGTGTATGTATATAATATGGTAAATCCCCTCCTCCGGCTTTTCCCCTCGGAAGGAAAGTTTCTCCCTTTAGCGTTCTCGATCAGTGAGCTACCCACATTGCACTATTATATTTTTGCAAGAGAGTTACGAGCTGTACCAACCGGGTGACTGCAACTGATGTTACCACACATTACCAACAATCCAAAAAGTATTGAAAGAATCAACAATAAAACAAATCTAATATCAGCACTTTGAGAGTTAATGTATCAACTCTCTGCTCATTGGAGGAAAATATAATATAATATTCCAAAAATTATATAAAAGAGAGATACAAGGGTGAAGCTATCATATTGATTCTCATGACATGTGGAAGGTGGCTAATCTATCGCCATTTTATTGTCAAATGACAGTAAGACAATCACACTGCCATCGCCGGGAATCGAACTCGGGACCTTCGGGGTGGCAGTTAAAGTACTAACCACTCGGCCACCAAGGTCGTCGACTGTTACATAATTAATACGAAAGAAAACATATTTTTTCAATTAGTTTTAATTAATATTTTATGAGATTGACATGTTCCGCCTTGCTTGCTTTATTAAATGATTGACAATGCCTTAGAAAGGTGAAACATGCCATTCCTATAAAATACAATAAAACAATTTTTTTAAATCAAATACATATTTTCCACACATTCATCTAAGACAGTGGTTCCCAAACTTGTTTGTCCCGTGGACCCCCTACTGATTTTTTTTTTTTTTTTTACAAATTCACCTATAACTATAAAATGAGCTTTTGAAGCTGACTAACTAACTAACTAAACATCACGCTGTCTCCCCGAAGGGGTAGGTAGAAAGAATGGACTGCTACACTTTTCTTTCCTGACATATTTCTATCGCTTCCTCAACATTCATACATCGTGTCATCCACGCCTCGTCTCACATAGCCGTCTCACATAGCCGTCATTCAATATTTGATTTATTTGATCGTGCCACGTTTTCCTCGGTCTTCCTCTATTGAAGCCGATACAGAGCAAAATGAGACCAATAGAAAAAAAAATCTGGAATTCGTTGTCGACCTTATTTTAAGCTCATCAGAGACTGCCGGCGGGTAGAAATCGGTGGCGACCTTTTTTTTATTTTTAGCTCATTCGAAAAATCGGACGTTCGATTTTCGTCGTAAACCTTTGCCGGACCCTCTAAATCAATTTTAAATTTTCTCGGACCCCCTGAATGATCCCGGTGACCCCTGGGGGTCCGCATGGACCGCTTTGGGAACCGCTGGTCTAAAAGATCTCGTTTCTGCTGCATTTATTTTACTGTAATTCATAGTACCATGCTTCACTTCCAATAGGAAAGGAAAGTGAAAGGTTTCATTAGTTCCGTCCGAACCGTCCAGTAAATCGGTCCGTTCGGTCTCGGGGCCGCAAGATTGACTGGTTTGTTAAAACGTGCCGGCCCTGGGGAGCACCCGCCCGGGCCCGCGTCTCAGAAGTGAGTTACGACAAAAACTTTTATCATACCTATTTTGATGGGAACGGCCGAAAAACGGGGCAATTCGTGAATTTTATGCTACTCCGTTTTAGAAATCGATCGTGAACTTAGATATAGATAATAAAATAAGAATAAATATAAAGCATATATAAACTAACTAACTTACCATCACGCCGTCTCCCCGGAGGGGTAGGCAGAAAGAATGGAACGCCACACTGTTCTGTCCTGACATACGTCTCTCGCTTCCTTTACATTCATACATCTTGTCATGTACGCACGTCGATTCTTCCGACTCCTCACGTGACCGACATTCAATATTTGATTGATTTGATCGTGCCACGTTTTCCTCGGCCTTCCTCTATTTCTAGCTCCGTTCACGCCGTTTACATATACCTTCTTTACCATTCTGTCTTCACTCATTCTTTCCATGTGTCCAAACCATCTTAATGACCCTTTCCTTATTTTGTTCATAACACTTTCATTCGCACCACATTCACTTCTTATACTTGCATTTGTCACTCTATCATAAACAGATTTGCCACACATTCGTCTTAGAGATCTAGATCTTAGAGAGCATATATAATATAAAATATAATATAATATTCCAAAAAAACTAACTAACTAACTAACCATCACGCCGTCTCTCCGAAGGGGTAGGCAGAAAGAATGGACTGCCACACTTTTCTTTCCTGACATATTTCTCTTGACATTCAATATTTGATTTATTTGATCATGCCATTCGGTCATTTTCCTCGGTCTTCCTCTATTTCTGTTTCCATTTACATTGTTAACATATAATTTTTTTACCATTCTTTTTTCATTCATTCTAATGATGCTTTCATTATTTTGTTCATAACACCATCATTCGCACCGCATTCACTTCTTATATTTTCATTCGACACTCTATCATACACAGAGTATCTACACATACGTCTAAGAGATCTCATTTCTACTAATATAATATTCCAATTGCGGCACAGTAAAGATCACATGTGTTACGCGAATGAGAAAATAGAGGTGAGAAAATCTGACAAGTTACGGAAAGTGAATGAATAATGTAAAATGGTATAATAGTTACTACTTGTATTACCTATTATTCGAACCTTTTTTTCATTCTCAATTTAAGTTTTGTCACAAACGCTTGGTTCATATGTTTACGAGTAAATATTATTCACGGAATAAAGTTGTTCAACACAAGTTTGGTTTGGGGCTATATTTTCCAGACGCCCAGCAAACAGAGAATATCAATTTAATATTTGAATAATGTGTTTCGTTTCTTTGACCCCCGTCCAAGCCTTTGTGTGTTTAGCGGCCATCTAAATACTAATAATAATAATAATAATAATAATAATAATTTTGTAGCGATTTCCGTGTGCGTGCGTAACGTGCGCAGCTTTTGACGAGTTTGTGTAGAGTAAACCTTTCACTCCGTCATACATTTTAATACTCCTGTGTGAGTTCAGGGGAAGAGTTGAGCATCTGAACTGTGGCGTAACGCAAGGTTTATTACAACCGGATATACGTGAAAAGTTGTTCCACAATGAACTACTTGTAATTATTATATAAATAAATTAAATTAACACTGCCATCTCAGTTTTACGTTTGCCTGTCATAATTCATTTAAAGCATTTAAAATATAGGGTTTTTCATTAAAGACGCTAAAGTTTGTTAAATTATAGTGGCCATGTTTTTAAAGCAACATCTGTTATTTTTATTGTAAATTATTCAATAGTATATGACAAATTATGAAAAGTTATAGCGTCGATCTTCTTTTACAGCCTATTCCTGTCCACTCGTGGACACAGGCCTCTTCCATTCGCTTCTAAGCCACTATGACTTGTGCAGACTGCATTCAGGTTATTTGACATGTCTGGTCAGGTTATCCTTCCACCGTAGTTGCAGTCACGGTCTCTAAGTTAGCAGTCTTCTTTTCCATTTTTCGTCTGAGTTTCGGGCTACGTGACCTGCCTATTGCCATTTTAGAGTCGCTACCCGGTGGATGATGTAAGTGACCTTTGTTTTTTCTCTTACGGTATCGTTTTTGCCACCGTATCTTAGGTTTATTCTTAACATGGCTCTTTCCATGGCCATTTAAAGCATTTATAATATATAGTCACTCGTAGTTTCACGGCACGTTTCTAGCGTTGATCAACATGTGCAAACCATCAAGTTTTATTTTCATAATCAGTGCTTATTTCGAGTCCAAATTTCATCTTTAACGTCGAGGAGTCTAGAGGCCCATATTGACATGAATGAATGTATGAACGACTAAGTTATCAGATTTGGAACGATACTAATCCACACGAGATACACTAGCAACAAATTCATCCTGAGAAAGTTACTGTTTGGTACAAATGTTGATATGACGGAATCATCGGTCTGTACTTCTTTCTAAATAAGCAATTTCGTGTGGCTTAAACTGGATGATATGGATAGCCACATCATATGTTTCTAACAGAAGGGTACTTCGTGCTACACATCGCACGACACCATGGACATTATGCACGAGGGAGTATGATGGAGCGTCCCTATATAAATACCCTATAGTTACAATTATCACTAAATATCTACGAAAGTTAAGTTGGTGTGTTAATAGACATTACTTTTCAAATATGATAAATGAGTTACATTATTTCCAAAAATCTGTATTCCATACAATTAAAACTAAGTAAGAAACAATAAAGAAAACGTATTGTTTTGAGAATGATAAAAACCTCATGCCAAATACGAGATTCCAACAAATGCTGAGAGGACATCTAAAATTTTGCTCCATTATCTTGGGTGCATGTACGATTATACGTCTAAAAAACTTACTTTGTTATTTGAAATTTCATGTTAGAAGCTCATTGTAAATAATGGAAACTAAAACGGTCTAGGGGATAGAACGCTTAGTTCCTGATCCAGGGGACTTGGATTCAAGCCTGGACACGACCAGATTCCTAAACTAACTAACTAACTAACCATCATGGACTGCCACACTTTTCTTTCCTGACATATCCCCTCGCTTCATCAATATTCATACATCGTGTCATGCACGCGCATCGATTTCTCTGATTCCTCACATGGCCGTACCGTACAGGTATGTACTTAGTTAAAATCCACTAATTTTTGTGTCTTTGACCGGTTACAGCAACCAGAAGATGGCAGCGAGCTACCGAAACAGGCGATTCACACATATATTTTTGCGGATTTTACATAAATATAGGTTTAAAAAAGATTTTTTAAATTTCCATTATTGGAATATGCGTTTGATTCTCGCCACATATAATAATGTCTTGCTAAAGCGAAACATGTCGCTCCTATAAAATATGTAATTGTAAATACAAGCAGTAAAGCTTGCGTGTATCCGAGTATATTAATAGAATTAGAACAGTGTGAGAGATATAACATATTCCTTGCCCGTTCCGCCCCTGCAGGCATGTTTACCTTGGCTACATGAAATATTTTGGCTGAATTCTGTATTGCCATCATTTAAATTCATTTCCCCGCGTCATTTATACGGGATGTTGCTGAATTAAAGGCCTTTTTACGTGTTCCGATTCAGAATTGCCCTCAAGACTTATTTTAACGAAGGTACCTGCTGTGTATAACCAGTGGCGGCACGTACTCCGTTGTTTATGTAAATACGCTA
This sequence comes from Lepidostoma basale, assembly GCA_022606425.2. Taxonomy (NCBI): domain Eukaryota; kingdom Metazoa; phylum Arthropoda; class Insecta; order Trichoptera; family Lepidostomatidae; genus Lepidostoma; species Lepidostoma basale. The sequence goes on from JAHDVF020001470.1 coordinate 228,697, forward strand.
GTAATGGAACATTATAATATTAACGAAGTTCAAAGATAACATTAAACGTTTTTAGAATTATTTTTAAACCTCGCATTATAACGATGATGATTCAAAGAAGTATTGTATTATGGTATTGTACTAAAATTATAATATGAAAAACTAACTAACTAACCAACTAACCATCACGCCGTCTCTCTGAAAGGGTAGGCTGAAATAATGGACTGCCACACTTTAAGCGATACAACACTCCATTCTTCTCTTTTCGTTCCCGCGGGAGACGCGGTGTAATGGGTTGCGAACCTCATCGCCACCAATAGGCATCTCCCGCGCACGTTTCGATCGTCCAACGTCCACAATATAAATAATATAAAATACAATGATATAAAATAAAATAATAAAATAAAAATAACATAATAATATTAATGTTTAAGGGATCTATTGAGTACAGGTAAAATATTACATACAGGTAAATACAACATAATACCAGGAACGCATGAGAGATGGTTCGACATTAAAAATACAAGAAGACAAGGATGGTTCTGGCAGCCGGTAGGTAAAACGAAAAAAAAACGTAAAAAGGTGCAGAAGAAATTTCTGCGTTACCTCTCTTAGGGAGTATGGATATCACCCGTGGCTCTTTCCGACTGATTTCTTGCTATGGATGCTAGGCTACCAGTCACTCGAGAGGAGACGAGACATTCACTTGGATGTTCACTTCTTTCAACTGATAGGTGGTTGTATACACAACACAGAAATCCTGAGTGATGTAGGTCTGTTTGTCCCTGATAATTATCTTCGACAAAGGGGCCATAGATTGTTTTATCTCCCACGATGCAGAACCAACCTGCCAATGGTTATGCCGGTAGGTAGAGCAATATCTTTGCTAAATCGTATCACCTCGGAATTTGACGTATTTTGTGAAAGTCTAGCTCACCTGAGGGAAGCACTGTCCTTATTATAATTATTGTAAATTCATTTTATTAATTTGTCATGTATCTTATGTTTCTCGCTAGTTTTATTATTTTATTATGTTTAACTTATTATTTTGTATCTCCAACTTGTATCCTTAGTGTATTGTAAAATAATTCTGTAAAACTTAGGATATATTTAAATAAACAAATGAAATGAAATGAAAAACAATATGTTCTGTCGCTGTCGGAGATACTCGTATATATCAGGGACTAAAAGAACAGGATACTGTACATGGTCTTGTCATTATAATATGATATTATTTTTAATATGATTTGAAAAGCGTTCATGTAGAGAAAGGAAAATAATATAGGATGAAGAATTAGTAGTAAGTTGAATTTTGAATGTTTTAATTCTAAGATGTCTGCTTTCTTTTACCACCTACCGCTCCTCACTAGCGTGATATGTCACCAGAGAGCTGTGGCGACCTGCGTTTTATGTTCCATTTGGGAATTTCGCATGGAAAATTTTACTACTGCCACTGGGTCCACACCGCGGAAAGCAACCCATTTCAGTTAAACTTCAAACAACACAATACAACAGCCCTCAGCGTATACGAAAATAAGCGCGGCGGATATAACACACCTTGCTCGGCGATTCTTTCATTAATTAACAATGGGTGTTTACATAATGCTCGATACTGTTCAAACTCGAATGAGGGGTCTGTTCTCTGCGAATAACGCATTTAATATTATCAGATGAAAAGATTGTAGAAATAATTAACAAGTGTTGTTCTATGCAGAGAAACAAACATTTTACATGACAGTGCGGTCGGATTACAAAGGAAGTATTACTGTCTTTGATATTTATGTTTCCAGTATGATATTTTTTATTATCACGTGTAAATAATATCCATCATAGATATCCAAAATTTCAACACACAGAATATAACATCATTAGTAATGCATTACATTCTTCTTCCGCTCTTCTTCCTCAGCCTATTCTCGTCCACTTGTGGACAAAGGCTTCCTCCATTTGCTTTCATGTCATTCTGTCTTGTGCAGACTGCATCCAGGTTATCTCGAAGTGTTTGTTTAGATCATCCTTCCCCCGTAGTTGCGGTCGCCCTGCACTTCTCTTCGCCGTCCACGGTCTCCAAGTCAACAGTCTTCTTGTCCACTTTTCTTGTCATTTTAGAGTCGCCACCCGGTGGATGATGTCAGTGACCTTTGTTTTTTCTATCACCGTATCGTTTCTGACTCTGTCTCTTAGGCTTATTCCTAACATGGCTCTTTCCATGGCTCTTTGGGTGACTCGTAGTTTCTCGGCACTTTGTTTGGACAATGTAACAGTTTCAAGCATTACAATAAGGGGCTCGAAATTTTGTAGCCTCGAAAATGTACTCCTATAAAATGGCGTGTAATGCCACAGTTGCATTCCATCAGCAACACTACCAATAGAGTTACTCTCTAGCGTCCACGAGTGGTTTTAGACCCCGCGAGCCCCGGGCAATGTGGCCACTGACATTAACATCAGTGTCAAAGCGGATGAAGGGCGAATGTCCGGTGCCTTAAAACCGGGACCCCCCAGCTAATGGTAGGTAACCCTGATTCCAATTCTAAAATTCCACCGAATAAGGCAGCGGGAAACCACTTCGGTTAAGCTTTCCCAGGACACCACTATGGAGAGAAATCAAGCAAACTTTATCCCAAATGGTCGTCAACGTCGGGGGGACCCGGCAGGACACGTGAAGACTAAGAAGAAGTAATGGATTGTTATCTAAATACAAAAGGTTTCAGAATTATGGAAATTATAATTATTATTGTGTATATTATACATATTTCGAAAACATACTCCAATTGATTACCTATTAACATTGATAATACAGAGCTTTCAAATGAAACCACCATACGTGAAATAGAAATTACACTTGACTCCAAATTATCTTTCACCACACACATTGAGCTAATTGCCAACAAATCTTACAAAACTTCTCGGCTTAATCAATAGAATTTTTTTCCGACTTCAAAAACATATCCACTTTCAAGTTGCTCTATTGCGCCTTAGTTCGCTTAAAAATGCTTTTAAACACCAAAAAAAAAACAGTCCATCTTGTAAGACAACAACAAATACCTACTTAATTTCACCCATTGCGGATAAATTATTTTGATTTTATAAGGATTATTTGTATCTCAATAGAGACGAAGATGTAAACTGGGAACAGAATGTGGTGACCGAGGCGCTTACAGGACTTATGACCTGTCATTGGTTGGGTTGAGCGATCGCTTTATGTTTAACAACATTCCCCATTCCGCCTTTTTTCTTATGACCACCACATCTGATAAATTTTTGGAACTTGTATATATGGTAGGATTCCACGCCTATCTTTACATATTTAAGTTCACTCTACACTTCCAATCTTGATAGATGACGCTAGTGTAGAGTGAACTTAAATATAGAACTTGAAAGTTAACTCAATTTGAAATGTTGCTCCATCGCCGAATGCTCAGAGTTCCCTGGACAGACATGGTTACCAATACCGAAGTCCTGAGGCGAACTAGAGTTGACAGGGAACTGTTATCAACTATCAAAGTTCGAAAGATCTCACATCTGGGTCATATACTGCGTGGGGAAAAGTACCACCTTCTCCAACTGATATTGGATGGTAAAAATTAGGGACGCCGAAGGCCCGGAAGGAGACAAATGTCCTGGCTGCGAAACATGAGGGAGTGGACCGGCATCCGAAGTGTGGAGGAACAGTTCCGAGCGGCGCAGGACAGGGATAGGTTCGCCGAGGTGATCGCCAACGTTGGGGGGACCCGACAGGGCACTTGAAGAAGAAGAAGAAGAACCCTTTATAGGTCATAAGCTACGCCGTCCCTGAAGAGGTAGGCAGAAGAAATGGACCCTCATCCTGTTCATTCCTGATAAACTTCTCTCGCTTCATCAGCATTTATACATCGTGTTACGCCTCCTCGCGTGGCCGACCTTGAATATTTGATTTATTTGATCGTGCTACGTTTTCTTCGGTTTTCCTCTATTTTTAGTTTCGTTTACATCGATAACATATAATTTCCTTACCATTTTACTTCATTCATTGTTCCCATGTGTCCAAATTCATTATTTTGTTCATAACACTTTCATTCGCATTGCATTCGCTTCTTGCATTTATTTTCACACTCGTCTAAGAGATCTCATTTCGACTGCATTTATTCTACTTTCATCGTTCTTTTGCCAGTTCCATACATAAAGGTCGGTACAAGAATATCATTATGCACTGCCATTTTAGATTTTTTGGATAGGATTTTGTTTGCCCGACAGGGCACTTGAAGAAGAAGAAGATAGAAAATAATATCTGGATACAGTTGTTTGCTATCGTGTTTGAGAACATTCACCTTTCCCTAGTTGTATAACATAAAATACAGCATTTCATTTAAAACGGCCTGTTCCAAACTTACACTAACAAAAGGCCTCGTGCCGTCAACTGCTCCTCTCCGCCGCGCCAGCCTATTTGCTTAGGTGCGTGTATCCCCCGGCCGTGAAGCCCGAAATGCTTATGAAATTGGGCAACATGCTTAAATATACTTATTATTATACCGAATTACGTACTTGCAACCTCTAGAACGTAATAAAAGCACTTTTATCATACAAATACACTTCTATGATAGGATGAAATGTTAAGCAGATGTTAATGGTAATTAAAGAAAACACATTTTAATCTACGAGTATATCAACCCTTAACGCTAAGCAAACTTTATTCTTATTAACACTTATAATTACAATGTATTATTACTGATAAAAATGAATTATTAGTTCTTAAAGCAATTAGTCCAGGTAATTTTTATTTATTTAAAATGTATTGTTCCTTTGTGTTTTATTGATTTTTAAATGCGTTTTAATAAGTCTTTCATGCAGTGGCGGTACTACTAAAGAAGCCCAGAAGCCCGGTTTGCGTAAGAAATTTTGAATCGAAACCCCAAAATCCGAGTAATTATGCCCCCGCATAAACCAATAACCCACCAAATCACCTTCCAGCAATGTTCCCATCAGACGTAAGAGGAATAGCCATAAGAGCTGAACCTCTATAAGCCAGAAGAGGTTTTGATTCCAAATTTCTTACGCAAGCCGGGCTTCTGTGTAATTTTTTGTTATATATTTACACCTAAAGATGGAGGTCCCCTCAGAAACATGTCGTGATATTTAATATTTAAGTGGAAAATAAACTGCGTTATTTTTCAATTCCAAAGTGTATTACAATGAAATTTCACAGTGTTAATGTCTTAACTTTCAATAAACATGATTCTATCAACAAATAAATTAACCCTCGTTTATAAAATATCAAGGCAAGGAAGGTGCACCCACGTGTCATGTTAATATACAACCTAGCGCCCCTGGAAATGACGTATAGTCGGCCAAACCTTCCGCCACACTGGCAAGAGAAATAGACGAGATAAGATATTATTAAGACCATTCCTACTAGACTACCTTGCACGAAGAAGAAGACCACTCCATTTACTCTGACACTGGAAGTGCTTTCCTGGCATAGATATATCATTACCTACAATGTTTCGTTTTGTGTTTATTTCCCATTTAGACAAGCTTTTTGCAAATAGACGAAAAGTAAGAATTTTCGCCAGAAACTTTTCATATTTGATTTGTGCATCCTCTTTAGATCGTAAAAGCGCTATTATTTTAAGATTTATTGATAGATTTGTATTTGATATTAGAAATATAAAAACATTAAATGCCACTCAGAATACTTATATCTCATTGATTGTAATTTTCTAAATTTAAACCCATGATTAAATTTACAAATTGATAGTAAATTTTGTGAAAATTCAATTACTATTTTATTTATACTACAGTATTTTTTTTAAATACGTACATTAGAACGGGTTTTGTTTTTATATTAACAAGAGAAAATTGAAACGCAATAACCAATTAATAAATCTAGGTGCCTCTCAATAATTTGAGGAATATTGAATATGAATCATAAATTCGATGTTTGATATTTTTGGGAACCAACCCAGCCTACTCACGATACGGAGGTGGTTGTAGTCCTTTAAATTGCCCTCTAAATCACAACCCTTACGCAGTATTACATCATGTTGTTTTTCCCCCGGTTTAATAAGATATTAATTTTCAAGTGGCAACCTTTTCAATTATAATAAATATTGGGCGTATATTTCATAACCGTGGCTTGCTTCCACTTTCCGCGCGAAGATGTTTAATTTGGGATATACCGACATACATACTCTCGGAAGCGTAGCGGGAAATTTCGCCCCCTCTTGTGTTTACTCTATAGAGCACATGTACTGCTGTTAAATACACTTTGGACATGTGGAATGAATGGATGAGGGAAGATATAACAAATAAAATTAAAGTTTAAGGCATCTATTGAGAACAGGTAAAATATAATACGATGAACCACGGATTAAACATAAACGGAGAGTATTTGTCTCACATGAGATTCTCTGACGACATAGTTCTGTTATCGGAGTCTCCCGATCAACTCCAAGAAATGTTGGAAGCCTTATATGAATTATCTCTCTAAAAAAATTGGCCTTAAAATGAATATGACAAAGACAAAACTATTGACTAACACGAAAACTAAAGATATTAAAATCCATAATAAAAATGTAGAAGTGGTGGATGAATATGTGCATCTTGGTCATCTTTTGGCCTTTGGAAGAGGGGGTCGAGTCAAGGAGATTGATAGGAGAACACAGCTCGGTTGGTCTGCATTCGGAAGGCTGGGCAACATCTTCAAGTCGGACATGCCACAAAATTTAAAAACATTAGTGCTGGACCAGTGTGTGTTACCTGTGATTGATTACCTGCGAGACATGGACGTTAACTAAAGAAGCAATGTACAAAATCAAAGTTGAACATCGGGTCATGAAAAGATCCATGTTGGGTATTTCGCTTAGAGACCATATATCCGACGTGGAGATTAGAAGACGCAACAGGGTCACCGATGTAGGGATATGCATTGCCAGGATGAAGTGGCAGTGGGCTGGTCATGTGTGTCAACGGGATGATGGAAGATGGAGCCAGAGGGTTACTGAATGGAGGCCAATGTTGGGCCGGAGAAGTGTCGGGAGACAGCCAACCAGGTGGAGCGATGATATTGTACAGACGGCGGGAAGGGCCTAGAGAACACTGGCGAGATACCGAAAGAGATGGCGTGGGGGTGAAGAAGCTTATGTCCAGCAGCGGATGGAGACAAACTGACGAAGAAAATATAATATATAATATGATAGATAATACCAGGAACGCATGAGAGATGATTCGAGTTTAGAAAGACAAGATACTCTCTTAAGTCTAGAGTATTTGTCTTCTGAACGTACTTTCACTAATATGAAAGATATAGATCTCCGAGGAGATTGTGTTCAGCAGAGTGATTGCTATTCCCACCGGTATCATCAGAGGAAATTTTGGTCTGGCGGCAGATAGATAAAACAATTTATCCTGTCATTGTCGGAAAATCATCTCTCAGAAACAGAAATACCAACTTTCTCCTGACATATTATATTTACGCCTGAGGATGGAGATTACCTCCGAAACATGTTGTGTCTGATATTTTTATTTTATAAAAACAGTGTTGTTAATTTATTTCCAAGGTTATTTCATATTTTTTAATGATGAAAATATGTCTTTTCAAGAATCATCGAAATTTGATTGAGTTCTTTTGACGATTATTTAAAACTCTATCAAATGTTAATAAGAACGCATATCTTTGTCTTTCACTGCCGGGAATCTGTAGCGACACTGAAGGAGGGAAGCAATTTGAATTAAAGTATGGCACAAACCTGATGATGAATGTCCTTGAGATTACATTATGTTAAATATATTACGGTTAAGATTACCTTGAATGATAAACATTTTACGTTGGCCCCAACGTGATACCTTATTTCAATTTATGGGTCGTTTAAAACGAGTATTACCAACGTGTATCCGCCAATAAGGCACTCGGGCTGATGCTCTGCTACATTGACGGTGGCTGATAATGGGCAGGGGAGAGATATGCCGAATATGTTAGCCTATTTCCACGTATTATGTCGCACGTGTGAATAGAAAAAACGTATTTTGCTCCTTGCAAAGTGCTGCTATTTGAATAAAGGTACAATATCCGAGATCCTTTAGTCATGTCAATAGGCACTTCTGTGATCATAATAACAGTCCTGATTGGACGCATAATTTCCACTTCAAAACACACTAACGAAATTACGTTTTTCCCGTTCTCAATTATTTTCAGGCACTATATAATATGTAAACATACAATGATGGAAATTTCATAAAAAAATAAATTAAGATTTCTTTTTTAACGTACGATAGGTTATTTTTAGTTGTAAAAAAATGGGCATTTATTATAAATGATTAGCAAATAGCTTAAAACAACTCTGTACTTATTGATTGTTGAGGTTTTTGTTTTGTAAAACTCCATTTTAATTATTATTATAATATATAATAATAAACGCGAATGTTTAATGGTTTTACTTGTTTGAATTCATATAATTACTTATATAAATATCAGTTACAAATTTGTTTCGCCTTGCGAGGGCATTTTCAAACTGAACTCTGTTTGAAAATGCCCTCGCAAGGCGAAACAAATTTGTAACTGCTATTTATAATATATAAGTAATTAAAAACTAATTAACTGACCATCACGCCGTCTCCCCGAAAGGGTAGGCAGAAAGAATGGACTCTCACACTTTTACTGATGCGGCACTCCATCCTTCTCTTTTCGCCATTTCATAAGTAATTATATGAATTAAATCAAGTAAAACCAAAAAACATTCGCGTTTATTATTATAATAACTCTGTACTTATTTGGTAAAAGCAAACATGTCAGTTTTTTTCGATTTTGAGATTTTAATGAAATATTTCATTAAATACCAACTCACTAAATAACCATCACGCCGTTTCTCCGGAGAGGTAGACAGAGAGGATGGATCGTGGATCGCCACATTGTTCTATCCTGACATAACTCTAGTGCCTCTTCTACATTCACACGTCGTGACATGCGCGCTCGTCGATTGTTTTTACTTCGAACATGGGCGCCTTTCAGTAATTGATTAATTTGATCACGCCATGTCTTCCTTGGCCTTCCTCAACTTCTTTTTTCATTCAAACTACTTGTATATATTTTTTTAACCATTCTTCCCTCATTCATTCGTTCTATATGTTCAAACCATCTTAGTAACCCTTTCTTGATTTTATTTATCACGCATTCATCCGCTTTGCATTCGTTTCTTACTTCATCATTAGATATTCTATCGTACATTCTTCTAAGTGACCTAATTTCTACGGCATTCATCCTACTTTTACCCTTCTTCTGCCAACTCCAAGCTTCACTTCCATTCTTAGGGTCGGCACTAGAATTCCATAATGTGCATTAACAAGAAATGTAATTACGATAATGATAATGAATGCGTGATAAATAAAATTAAGAAAGAGTCACTAAAATGGTAAGGACATATGGAACGAATGGATGAGGGAAGAATGGTTCAAAAGATATATACAAGTAGTGTGAATGGAAAAAGAAGTCGAGGAAGGCCAAAGAAGACATGGTATGACCAAATTAATGATCTACTGAAAGGCGGCCATGTTCAAAGTAGGAACAATCGACGATAAGACGACTAAGCTTGGAGTTGGCAGAAGAAGGATAAAATTAGGATAAGAATAGATAGATAGAATTAAAGTCACTGAGAAGATTGTGCAGATAAACAATGTATGATAGTATATCTAATGAGAAGTAAGAAAGGAATGTAAGGCGGATGAATGCATGATAAATAAAATTAAGAAAGGGTCACTAAGATGGTTTGGACATATGGAACGAATGGATGAGGGAAGAATGGTTAAAAATATATAAACAAGTAGAGTGAATGGGAAGAGAAGTCGAGGAAGGCCAAGGAAGACATGGCATGACCAAATTAAGCAATTACTGAAAGGCGGCCGTGTTCGAAGTAGGAACAATAGACGAGCGTGCATGTCACGATGTGTGATTTTAAAAGAGGCGCGAGAATTATGTCAGGATAGAACAATGTGTGTCTCTGCCTACCCCTCCGGGGAATCGAAATGATGGTTAGTTAGTTAGTAAAACAGTTTATACGTACTCAATGTGCTATAAGATTTGAAATTTCATGTAATTAATTAATAAGCTATGTTTAATAACGAATATCTACGTGTCGCCACGTTTTTGTGGAATGGATCACAGTTTAAATAGGCTTGTCACGGGGTTGATTTAAGGATAACACCAAATTGTAATTTCATGTAATAATACTAATATGTACGAGTATGTCAAAAATTAACTCATTTCTAAAAGCATCAAAGCATATTACATTCAGTTAATATTTGGAAACCTTATCACTCATTTTAATCAAATGGAGTTGCTCGTATTATGATGTTATGAAGGTAACCATATAATTTTATTACGGACGAATTAAATCAATTTCCCCTCATTTTGACGAGGAAAGCCCAACATAATTACGTTAGTTACTCTGATAACATTTTCAGGTTAAAAATTATTTTGGGTTTCGTTATGAAAAATCAGAATATATATATACTGTATTTTAAGCCAGCCCAAACTAAACTTTTGATTTCAAACGTTTCGTTCCGCTTTTTAAGTTTTGAACAAGTTTTTTCAAAAAGGCACTCGTAATATTTATGAGTTCGGCTCAAAAGAACATTTCTTCTCAAAGTTAAAACACCTCTCGCGAAGTACGGAATCTGAATATTAGTTTTAAGTTTCGGCTTGTTTGATTTGAACTTCATTGAAGAACAATATGACAATGTTGTTTTATTGTTTTCGTACAATGATTTTAAAACAAATGGTTTCTCTGTCAAAAAAAAAAAAAAAAACTCATGACCTCAATCGATTCCAGTCTATTAGCTTATGCTGACTATTGCGTGTTGTAATATATGTACCCTCAGAGAGACTAATGACAACTTGTTTTATGGCTTTCGACCGTACGACCGAACAACGAGCATAATAAATCACCTATTAATTAAACCAACTACTAGCGTTATAATGTGTGTTATTATTGGAATCATTAGTAAACTTTGGTAAGAAGCCAATACTTGGTGGTTTGACATATTTAAAAATTGAATTAAACACTTTGTATAAAACCACCATATTTTGAGTAAGGAGGGCCAACCGGTTTCACTCTGTAACGAGTTTCATCAGGGCTATACACAAACTGTTTGTGTATAGCCCTGATAAAGCTCGTTACAGAGTGAAACTGGTTAGCGCTCTTTACTTAAAATAAAGTGTTTTATACAATGTCTTTAATTATTTTTTTAAATATAACTTCTTTTGACCCGCTCAATTGTATAAAAACATTTAAGTATTTGATTTATAATATTTAAATAAATGTCATAAAGTATGTATTTTGGGATCTTTGGAAAATCCGTATAGCTCGTCTGTAATAATCTCCGAAACGTCGGTCCAGAAAGACGTGTTACACGGATTTTCCCCAGATTCAAAAATACATACTGCAATAAACCGTGAAAATCTACGCAATTATTTTTTGAATGTCATAAAGTAAGTGCTTCATACGATTGTAAATAACTTTTCAATTCATTACTGCAGAAATGTGTTGTCGGCGTTGAAAGTTTCGATGATAGTTTCAAATATTGTTCTATTGATATTTAAAATTAGTCATTTTTAAAACTAACAAGTGTTCAATCGTCAAGAAACATAAGGTTTGTGTTATTCTTTAGTGCATAATAGATTAATTGAATCTTTATTTTGAAGAGTCCTAATAATCTAGTTGATAAAAATCTTAATTACAAATAAAAGTAGCGTCAACATAAAAGTTATATTTGTATGTATTATATATACCATATATACTCCTTCCCTTATAAACATGAACGTAATGTAAACAAAAATGTTAATACATGTAGTATGCGGTATAATAACGATGTAAGAAATGTTACTTTTGCAAATGATTATAACATCCATAGTTATAATATTAAAGACATTAAATTGTAATGTAATCTGAAAGAAGAAGACATTTCTTGGTATTGATGTGGATATTTTCCAAATGAATATTAACAACGTACAAATAAAATATGTTTTTCGCACACAAAGAGTGATATGTGGTTGGCTTACCTGGCATTCTGAGGCCCCACAGACTTAATCTCATAAGAGGAACTAGCGTTAATCGCGTGGTCCGGTATCTTCCCCTCCTCCATCCCAAGCGGCGTTTTGCATTCCCCTGAGAACAAAATGGATACCAACATGAGGAGAATAAAGACGTTATCCTGAAATTATGTTCAACTGTCAGACCCGTAAGAACATAAGAATTCCCGTAAGGTTAACCCTTGTGTTTCGTGTAAGGTATTTGGGAAATATTTAAATGTAGCAATTTTTTTCACAACATTGACATTTAACATTTATTGATCATTTACCAAGTACATGGTTTTAATACCTCCCAACTGGGGTAACCCGTTCTAGGGAGGCATTCCTAGCACTCCATATAATTTCAATATATAATTTCTAAATTTAGGGAACAAATTACCTAAAGTGTATAACTTAAAATTAATTGTCTTATATAATATATTATTACACTATTTAAACTATTTACTTATTTTTAAAAATTACACTACATTCAAGCCGCCCTTTTTTTAATGTCTCCGTAGTTACATGTTTTTTTAAATTGTGCATTGTCATTTTTTGTGGGTCGTTTATAGTTTTGTTTATTATGTTATGTTATTTATGTTATGTTATGTTACTAAAACTCACTCGTTTATTATTTTTCCCCATTTTTTTTTATTATATTATATATTATATTAGTTCGTATAAAACTTGGATTGCGTTTTTGACAAATATATTATAATATAATACAATATTTATAAATAATAAAAAAAATGTTCACGTTTTGAAATATATATATACAAGTATTATAATCTATATTACATTTATTTTATTGTAGTTTAAGAAGTAATTATCAAAATATTATTATTGTTAATTGAAATTTCTTGATGGAAGGTTTATATTTAACCGGTCGAACGGTAACCATAATATGGCAGCGAGCCGCCGCCGAAACCGGTGAAATCTAGAAAAGCAATTCTATTAAAAGTAAAAAGGTACAGATTTTATAAAAAAAACATACATTTTTATTTTGATATTCAGTAATTTTCAAGATAAAATAATAGATTGAAAAAATCGTGAATTTAGTATCGTGCTCCTTAACAAAACAAGAACTTAGATATTTGAATGTATATTTGTATTTATTACTTTGAATTTTCTTACAACATAAATTATGCATAATAAAGGTACCGCGGTACCAGTGCGTGTAGTCTAAGTATTATCGTGTACGCTAGGGTTAAAGCAATAGGGAATTGAATACGGCCTTTGTTACTAGAATTAAGTACCACGGATGAAACGAAACGCCATCTATTATACAAGAGATCACAAGAGTTGTGTATACAATAAGGGAATAATGCAGGACTAGAATTACAAAGAAAATTTAAAGAAACCCACTGCACGATTACTTGAATTTATAATGGTACCAATAGGGATTTGGAACACATGGGTACAGAGCTTTATGTGCTCTGCCGTCGCGTCAGTTGGAATAAATTTACAGCAGGAATATTTTAAATTATACTATTTTCAAAAACTTACATAGGAAAAAAATAAGGATTCATATAGCGGGAAAAATCATTTTAATTTATCGCAAACTCTAAAAAAAATTGGTATGTACTAGGTTCCATGGAATATAATCAGTACAAACTCCATATTTCAAAAATACGCTAAGAAAGTTATATTTGCGTTATCTTTTTATAATAATATTTACGTGTCAGCTTTTGTAATCTAAAGTCATTCATTCAGCTCTAAAACAAATCAAATTAAATTTTAAACGATACGTAAATTCACGTTAGGAGAATTTTGAAAGAGGTTCCGTATGAAGTTGTTTTCTGTATAAATATTTACATTATTTCTCAGAAAACCCTTTTTGTTAATATATTGTTATTTAAACGTTCATTTCCTTTTGGAATAATACGTTTATTATGTTATTCGAACATATATAAAAATAACCGTGAAATGATTTTATTCAAGTACGTATTCTAAGCTTCCAAATAAATTATAAAAAAAAAATACATTTATGTTATATAAATCACTCATGTGAAAGAACAACAACAAAAGACCAAAAATAGTTACTTGAATTATAAACTATTTACATTATTTTGTAATCAAAACATTTGTATCATATGAATGATGTTTCCATAATAACAAATCAAGAGAATATTTATGTGTTTTATTATTGACGACTTGAAATATAAATTTTAAATATTTAAACTTTTAAATTTTGCATATGAAAAAAAGCTGTAGCTTGGATTATTCTATTGAAGAACCCATACCAACTGGCTGATGAATGTTCAGAGGGACATGAAGGTCCTAGACCAGTGAAGTCGAATTTTTGAGAAGTGGATTAAATATTGTACATTATTTTTTGGGTCACTATGTCTGTGGTGTCACTTAGAAGAGGGGAGGGGTTATTTAAATAGTTTTTTTTGGTTCTCTATTTACACAGATAGTAATACTATAAAAATATTATATATTAATTTTACTTTTGCTATTACATAATTTATTTTTGCTAGTGAAGAGTAATAAATATAAATATAAAAATAAGTTTATAAGAACGCTTGGGTCATTTAAAAAACCCTGCGTAGGCTTATATCTGACCCGCGGGTCACAGGTTCGTCATCACTGATCCAGACCTCAAGGAGGAAGATGCTTATCAGCCAAAAATCTGGCGCCAAGTGATAAAAAAACGGACCTCGAGTAACGGGAAGAGAAGAAAGGAGAAAAAAATGATTGAAAGTTAGGACGTTAATACTGTGGAATTCCATTGTAATTAATAATTTGAAAAACAACACTGTATATTTTACACTTTAGTTTATTCAATATCTTTACAAATTAATAATAAAAATATTCAAACACGACAATGTTTCTGAAGAGACCTCTATCTCCGGGTGTAAGTTATATGCTTACACCTGAAGACGGTGATCACCAAACAAAAACAGTAATAACAACAAAAACAGTAACAACAAAAAAAAAACAGTAATCAAAATAAGATTTAAATATTATAATAATGAAATGATTATTAAATGGTTTACATTATAAACTAAAAAATAAAAAATATTGATTGTGATGTAGTTTTTTCATACAATCTTATTAAAGAGTAGGACTAGATAAAGGCAAACCTCTTGAAATTTACGTTTTCATCAATTTTAAAGAGGCAAAAACATTGCTTTAAATAAATGTAATCTCTTTTGCTTTGACACTACTTTATTTCGTTTATTTTTAATACACACCGGTTTCGTTTAAGGTTGCAAAACAATAAAAATATTTACTTATATCAATTTAAGGTAACAACAACGAAAACGGTGACAACAACAAAATCACTAACAACAAACACAAAGACAACAACAAAAACGTTGACAACAGCAAAAACGGCGTAATTACAAAAACAGTGACAACAACAATAACGGTGACAACAACGAAAACGGTGACAACAACGAAAACGGCGACAACAACGAAAACGGCGACAATAACAAAAAATGTGACAACAACAAAAACGGTTTAAACAACAAAAACGATGAAAACAACAAAAACGGTGACAACAAAAAAAATCGGTGACAACAACAAAAACGGTGAACACAACTAAAACAGTGACAACAACAATAACGCTGAACACCAAAAACGGTGACAACAACAAAAAAGGTGACAACAACAAAAACGATTTAAACAACAAAAACGACGAAAACATCAAAAACGGTGACAAAAACAAAAACGGTGACAACAACAAAAACGGTAACACGAACCAGAAAGGTGACAACAACAAAAACAGTAACAACAACAAACACAGAAACAACAACAAAAACCGTAACAACACCAAAATCAGTAACAACAACAAAAACAGTAACAACAATAAAAAAGTAACAACAACAAAAACAGTAACTTCAACAAAAACATCTGTAATAAAAATAAGATTAAAAAAATATAATAATGAAAATTATGATTAAATTAATCAAATGATTTTACTGAAATCTCTTGATGGAAGTTCATTTTAAATATTAATTAAATAAAACGATGTTTTTTAACTACTTCCACTTTTGTGTTTATTTAGACAGCGACCGGTTTCGCCAGGCTCGCTGGCATCGACAGACTGGTCAGTCTGTCGATGCCAGCCCTGGCGAAACCGGTCGCTGTCTAAATAAAGACAAAAGTGGAAGTAGTTAAAAAACATCGTTTTATTTAATTAATATTTATGATTAAATGTTTTACATAAAAAACAGTGACAAAAACATTGTGGTATTTTAATATTTTTATTATTATTTTATAAAGATATTGAATTATCTAATGTGGAAAACACACAGTGTAGTATTTAAAATTAAAAAAAAAGATGTTTGCATTAATTCATATATCAATTTGTTGATCATTAGTTTTAATGTTTTAAAAGTAATTATTGATCATTAAAACATAAAAGTTGTTTTTTAAATCAGATTTAGAATGATTATGACATGAAAAAGATGCATAGTTTAAATCATCATTAAATAGTTCCAATTTAATATTTCTGATAATTTTAAAATCGTATTTCTTATACACTTATTTACAGCTGTGATAAATTACATTCCGGTTTCTAGATGGGTAATTAATAGTTTATTTGGTGAAAGAAATCCATATTTTTTCTTTACTTTATGATTCATAATAAGCACATACACTAATTTAATAAAACAATGTTTTTTAACTACTTCCACTTTTGTCTTTATTTCGACAGCAGCGACCGGTTTCGCCAGGCTCGCTGACGATATAATGATAAAGTGGAAGTAGTTAAACATCGTTTTATTTAATTATTATTTACAGTGAACTTCCATCACGAGATTTCAGTAAAATCATTTGATCTTAAAACAAATAAATTTAAAATTATTAATTTAATGAATGAGAATGAGAAACTCTGTTTTGTTTTGTTTTATACGAATTACACATTTCGCCTAGCTAAAACATTCACATTTGTTTGATTGTGATTTGACAATGTTGTTAAATATAATCAAAACTTCCTGAAAACAGACGTATTCATAATTTAATGAGGAGTTTTCAATCCTTGTTCAAGAAACAATAAATACTGTAAATTACATTCATCACAATATAATACTGGTTTACCCTCTATACTTCAAAATAAAATACGAGTACTTCAACTTCAATATATATAGTATATTTATTTTGGTTTGGAATAAGAATTTTCATCAGGAAATATCTTACCCTACTGAGATTATATGTAACTGTTTCTGTAAGCTAGCGAAATTTTGTTTTTACACGTTACCTTGAAGTGGTTTGAAGAAAGGCAAAAATTCAAGGATTAAATATTTTTACAAACATGACACAAGTATTTTTGTTTTTACCTTCTCTCTTAGTCTTGGTTGGCACGCGGGTTATATAGAACCTTTTAACCTGCAGCGTAGCCGCTCCTGAAGGGTCCAATTTCCTTGCCGTAGATACAAATAAGTTTGGTTTTGTTCCGCCAGGGTGCCCACAAATATGTACCCAATACATCTACCGTGGCCAGTAACGGATTTTATTTATTTATTATATAAGAAAAACGGTGTTTCGTTTTAATTCCTAATATATAATATGTGCGGATTTAAACTTATGTATATTTTTAGTAATAATAATAATATGCTAACTTGTATAGCGCCGTTTTTGTGATGTGATCACCTCAAGGACGCATTAAGAGATGTTTTAAATCTAAAAATCGGTTAAAAAGTATAGTAGAACAAAGTATCAACGTTTAAATTGAGTAACAGTAGAAGAAAAATAATAAAATAGTGTTTAATAAGAAAAATAACAAATAAGTATTTATAACAAAAAAAACATGCGAATGTCTTGGACATTTCATTATTGTTTATTTTGAAAATAATGGCCTAATTAATAAGAATAAAAATGTCTGTTATCTAGAAGTTTTATTATATATTATATGAATGAAATGTTTTGCCTGTCTAAGTCATTATAATCTTTTTCTTCTTCCTCTATGTTTAGATCGTATGACCTGTTAGTGACTGTGGGCTGTCTTCAAACCAAATCAAATCAAATCAGTTTATTTACTCAAAAGATATTACAAACAGCATAAATGTTTAAGGCATCTATTGAGTACAGGTAAGATATTATACACATACAACATAATATGAGAAACGCATTAGTGATGGTTCGACATTAGAAAGACAAGATACTTTCCAAAGTCAAGAGTATTTGTCCCCTGAACGTAGGTACTTTCACTAACATGAAAGACGTCGATCTCCGAGGAGACCGCATTCAGCAGACTAAATGCTCTTCCCACCGGTTTCACCAGAAGCAGATTGGTTTTAGCTGACATCCTCTAGTACGGCCGAGTTCTCAAAGTATCCCCAAATTAATCTAAAGAAATGGGTTATTAGATGTCCATCTCTTCGAAGCTGTAGAGAATTGGTTCCGAGCATTTCCATAAGAAATGTCGTGGGATAGATAGCCATCTTTAACAATTTTTGCAATTCTTGTATTCTCCATGCCGTCCACGCGGTCTCTCCTAAAGCGCCTTCTGCTTCTTCCCCATCTTATTATGTCCTCAACACCACAGGCATACCTTATCGTTTCATTTCTGATCCGATCTCTGAGAGGTTTGTCTGCGATGGAGCGTAGGGTTCGCATTTCAAGGCATGCGTTCGCATCGAGCGAACGCATGCCTTGTATATCTTGACTTCACTAAGGCATTATCAAATGTATTAATAATTTGATATGGAGCTTTCAAAAAAAATAAATTAGAATAATTTTAATTGAACGGTTATTTCAATAATACATTTGAAACGTATGTTTTTTTCAATCTAAAATATAACAATTCATAAAATATATTAAGGAAAGTTTTCCGAAAATAAAAATAGGTCGTTAATTTGAAAATGATTCTAATTGATTTCATAATATTTATTGTTCCTTGAAAAATTAGTGATATTTGATAATGCCTTAGAAACCCGCAACATGTAATTTCCAGAAAATAGCATGAGCCGAATACGGTAATTAAGGTAATTACTGTGGCTTAATGCTTTGTTAACAATAATTAAGGGATAAACCCCAAAATAATGGAAAGTATTTCTTGGAACTAGTTTAAAAAAATAATACTATTTACCTATGTATAGGATTTTTACGAATTGTATATAGCATTGTTATTCATTGTGAATAGCAAATGGTGATAATTTTTTTAACAATGTATTGT
This sequence comes from Lepidostoma basale, assembly GCA_022606425.2. Classification (NCBI taxonomy): domain Eukaryota; kingdom Metazoa; phylum Arthropoda; class Insecta; order Trichoptera; family Lepidostomatidae; genus Lepidostoma; species Lepidostoma basale. The sequence continues at coordinate 247,839 of JAHDVF020001470.1, forward strand.
GCCACATTAATTATCGTAATACGATCCTATTAACTCGTGCATATAAACAGCAACGCGCTTGAATCTCGCTACATTTGATATTGCTTAAGAAAACAACCGTTTTCAATCGTATTAATGATTTAATATGGAGTTTAACACGATTGTTCAATTAACAATAAATAATATTTGTAAGGTTGGCTAGGGGTTGATCATTCATTGCAACAAACTGTACCGTGCGAATGAATGCCACCACAAATAGGGGTCGTCATTTAGGTAAATTGAAATGTGGTCATACGTTTGGCCGTCGTTGTGGTACCCGCACGGGACGAGTAATCTCTCTGGACTTAAGCAAATAGAATCATTTGCATACATACGAGTACCGTCATGTTGCGTCGTATGTCGACATGAGTAGATACTAGTTTTGGTATGTGTATACAACAATGTTTGATGATCCAATTTATCATTTAACTTCGTGTATAAGTTACCGTTGAAAATATGAAATCCAAATACTTTTTTGACCAAAGAGAGATGAAAACAAAAATATAGTTACCAAGAAAAAAATTCCTTGCGAAAAAATTCTAAATATTTTAAGAACTTCTTTTTCTTCTTCTTCTTCGTTATTGTAGACCTATGTCGTATGTTCTCCAGAGTGCTGCTCCTCCTGTGAGGTAGATTTCCAGCTGTCTTCCATCTTTAAGGAGGTCTTCCACGAGGACCAATCCCATGAGGCTGATTATGCAATGCAATATAGGCGATGAGGTTCGCAACCCATCACACCGCGTCTCCCGCGGAGCGAAAAGAGAAGGATGGAGTGCCGCATCAGTAAAAGTGTGACAGTCCATTCTTTCTGCCTACCCTTTCGGAGAGACGGCGTGATGGTTAGTTAGTTAGTAAGTTTTATATAGGGGAGTCTGGTGGTGTCCATTCTTTGAATATGACCGTACCAGTCCCTTTTTCGCTGTCTGCTCCATCTTATAATATCCTCAACCTCACATATCTCTCTTATTCTGGTGTTCCTCACGCGATCTCTCAGTGTCTTAATTTCGGAAGTCTTCAAAACTTGTTTGGTCCTTACTGTGTGCGCCCTTGCTTCGACGCCATACGATATTATTGGTCTTACGCATGCTTTATAGATTATCATCTTACTCTTAATGGCCATGTCTTTGTTTTTCCATATTGTGGATTAAAATCACGTGTTAAAACACGTTTATATAATTGTATAAATTTGTAACTATCACATTAGGTGTATGAAGACTGTAGTGAAAATTTTGGAAAAAATAAAGCAATCCGCAAAAAAACAAAAACGTAAGACGATTGTATTTTGAGTTTTTTTAACTGTTCTATATTAGTATTTCTGTTGATACAACAACAACGAACCATCACGCCGTTTCTCCGAAGGAGTAGGCAGAGAGAATGGACCGCCACACTACTCTATCCTGACACATCTCTCTAGCTTCCTCCAAATTCATACAACGAATATACACGCACGTCGATTCCTCTGACTGCCACGTTTTCCTCGAACTAATCTATTTACATCGTTAAAATATATTTTCTTAACCATTCTTTCTCCATCTATGCGCTCTATATGTCCAAACTAACGCAGCGGTACTTTCATAATTTGGTTTATAATAACTTATGTCGCTCTACACTCCTTTCTTATATCAGCATTTGAATTTCTGTCGTACATCGTTCTACCACAAATACGAGTACGTCCTAGGCACCTCATCTCTTCCGCATTTATTCTCTTTTTCTACCAGTTCCAAGCTTCGCCTCCATACACAAGGCTTGGGACAAAATATATGGGTTTTCTGTTGATACTTTTTGTTATATTGTCAATCGGAACAGGTTACACCTAATGTGACAGTTATAAAGATTATATTTAGAACGGTAAGATAGAAATATAAAAGGTTTTTCTAAAATAAAGTATTTTTTTTCATACTTTTATACTCGTTTTTACTAGCAAACAGGTTTTTGAGGATTGTAAGTGATAGAACAAGATTAAATTTTTATAAATGAGTTCTATAAATAAATAAAAAATCACAGATTTACTGCTTGTAGCTGTATGATATTCTATTTCAAATCGTACATAATTGCAGCTATAACCCAAATGAAATATTTTCCTTTCCCTATACAGCACAAGGCACACACATCTTGATAAAATAATAAAATCTTTATTATCTTAATCTATTCTGATGGATGCCAAATCGTATTACCTACAGTAAAGGAACAAGGAAATGCTATCATAATCTATACTTCGAGAATCTAACCTTTAATCCAAAAGGTTTATTCCGAGTAATTTCCTTGAGGCAAATCTACGAACAATAAAATATCACACACAAGAAATATGGAAATGTAAGGATTTTTTTTATTTTTACTTATAAAATACTTAAATTAGAACCAGAAATAGAGGAAGGCCGAGGAAAACGTGGCACGATCAAATAAATCAAATATTTAATGTCGGCCATGCGAGGGGTCAGAGAAATCGACGCGCGTGCATGACACGATGTATGAATGTTGAGGAAGCGAGAGAAATATGTCAGGAAAGAAAAGTGTGGCCGTCCATTCATTAGCCTACCCCTTCGGAGAGACGGCGTGACGGTTAGTTTGTTAATTTTTACTTAAATTAAAAATAAAATGACTTTCGAGGATTTCATTTCGGTTCTTCTTCCGAGCCTTGCTCCATTTAATTAGGGTCGGATCTTCGTGTATGGCGTTTCTAGGACTGTCTGTCTTGGTTTACGTCTGGTGGAATCCAGTCTCTTTTAAGATTCCTTTGAATTAGGCCCATCCATGTCAACTTGCTGGATGCAAAATCAATACTCGCCGACTGCATATTGCATATAATCTTCCTGTTATTTTAAACTCATTAAGGATCCTACTCCCATTACCCAATTAAATTCTGTATATTAAAATAAAATAAAGTTTTAAAATAAATAACTGGTGGAATGTTAATTCAATCACTCCCCAAAATTCGTAGAACACATTCACAGTTGTTAATTATTCCGGCTTATATGAAGCTATCTGTAGATATTATAAGCCGGCGAAAGGCATTATTTGCTGTCAAAACGAGAACTTCCTAATTGGGTTCATATAAATTGACTACCATTATAGCAAACTGTTAGTTCAGTACTGACGGTTTACAATACTATACTACGAAGCCAACTATACACTAGATTGAATATATTGAAATAAAGTACAACTGCCATATGAACATATTAATATTGAAATTATTTTACTGAAATCTCTTGATTGAAGTTCATTTTAAATATAATTAAATAAAACGATGTTTTTAAACTACTTCCAATTTTGTCTTTATTTCGACAGCGACCAGTTTTGCCAGGCTCGCTAGTATCGACAGACCGGTCATATAGCCCAGTCTGTCGATGCCAGCGAGCCTGGCGAAACCGGTCGCTGTCGAAATAAAGACGGTGGACAGTGGGAGTAGTTAAAAACATCGTTTAATTTAATTATTATGTCAATATTGCTTAGTGAAATTTCTTTTCACATTGTGAATAATTATATAATTATCAATTTTAGTGCCATAAAAAAATATTCAAGTAATATAAGTGGACTAAAACTGAAATGTATTTTTTAATAACAATTTTTATTTGCGTCTTAGTAAAGCAAAACAAGTCATTCTGGTCTAGGGGACAAAACGCTTGGCTTCTGATCCAAGTCTGGACACGACCAGATTCCTTCTTCATAAACTAACTAACTAACCATCGCGCCGTCTCTCCGAAAGGGTAGGCAGAAATAATGGACTGTCACACTTTAACCGATGCGGCACTCCATTCTGCTCTTTTCGCCCCGCGAGAGACGCGGTGTGATGGGTTGCGAACCTCATCGCCACCAATAGGCATTTCCCGTAATAATTAGCTATTTTAAGTTGATTGCAAAATAAATTCGATATTCATGTATCCTTACTAATATAATAGTATTTATTTTTTAAAGAAGAGACTCGAGAAAAAAAACCAAAGTTTTTTGATAACCTAATGATTATATAAAAATCTCTTAATGGACGTCTATATTTAATTATAAATATCGGTTTAGCAGGCTAGGTGGCATCGACAGATTCGATGCCAGTTAGCTTGTCGAAACTGGTCGCTGTCAAAATAACTTGGTCTGTATGTGCATTAAGGCTGGTAATAATTAAAAAATATAACTAACTAACTAACTAACCATCACGCCGTCTCCCCGAAGGGGTAGGCAGTAAGAATGGACTGTCACACTTTTCTTTCCTGACATATTTCTCTAGCTTCCTCAACTTTCATACATCGTGTCATGCACGCGCGTCGATTTCTCTCATTCCTCACGTGGCCGACATTCAATATTTGATTTATTTGATCGTGCCACGTTTTCCTCGGTCTTCCTCTATTTCTGGTTCCATTTACATCGTTAACATATATTTTTTTTACCATTCTTTCTTCATTCATTCTTTCCATATGTCCAAACCATCTTAATGATCCTTTCATTATTTTGTTCATAACACCATTATTCGCACCGCATTCATTTCTTATATTTTCATTCGACACTCTATCATACACAGAGTATCCACACATTCGTCTAAGAGATCTCATTTCTACTGCATTTATTCTACTTTCATCCTTCTTTTGCCAGTTCCATGCTTCACTTCCATACATAAAGGTCGGTAGAAGAACACCATTGTGCACTGCCATTCTAGCTTTTTTTGATAGGTTTTTGTTTGCGATGACAACTTTAAGTGCACCATTCACTTTGTTGCCTGCCCCAACCCTTCTTTCAATATCCCTCTCCACTCGCCCATCTCTTGTAAATATACTACCTAAATACACGAACTCAACTACTTGCTCCAAATTTCCACCATTCACGCTAATGTTGCAGACTGTCGTGGTTTCTTCCTTTTCAAAAAATCATTACCTTAGACTTATTAACATTCATCATCAGATCATTTCGCATGCATACCTCATACATACAATTCACCAGGACTTGTAGTTCATGCTCGTTGTCTGCAAGAAGGACAGCGTCATCCGCATACAAGAGACAGCTTACTGACACTCCGCTCATTTTGGCACCTACATCCAACCCTTTCAGCTCTTTCATACACTTGTCCATATAATATAAAATACAATGATATAAAATAAAATATAATAACAAAATAAAAATAATTGAACACAAAATGATCTTTTTATTATAGATGGTTCACATATTGTCTATTTAATTTATATTCCACGAATCCACCGTTTTTTTTAATTTAGCACATAACGTTTTTTTCGATGTTGCACATGTTGACATGGACGATCCGGACTTTTGTGTTTATTTAATTTACGTTACACGTATCCACCGTTTTTTAAATAAGCTGTAATTAGGTACTTAACCAGCAAGAACTTAAAAATAATATTGAAGAAATTATTCAAAATGTCATTGGAACAAATGAAAATTTTATTTTTACACCTGTCAAAATTCTTTATAAAAACGATAAAACTAATATAATTTTAACAGCAAAACAGTACAAACGTATTACGTATCACAATTAACTATAATAAAGTTCGGCAACAGTTAAAAAAAATATCGTTTGATTTAATTGTTATTTAAGGTTTTTGAGGTTAAAAACGTCAAAGCGTAATAAAAAAAGGTTTTGTTTACCGTTTACAAAAGCGTTGACCCCCCTTCCATCGCCGGTGAGCAGCAGTACGAGTAGCGCCAGGACGCGCCGCCCGCTCGCCGCCATGGCGCTCGGCCCGCCCGCCGCCCGGGCGCTCGCTGTGGCCGCGGCCTCCTCGGAGCTCACGGGGCCCCGCCGGGGGCGCTCACGGCCGCGCCGCGGGCGCAAGCTCGCCCCTCCGCAGCGACATCGCCACCGGCATAGCGGGCGTTCATCAGTTTAAGATTATTTCGGTGATCTGAAACAAATGAAATAATTGTATTATAAAAAAAAACTAACTAACCATCACGCCGTCTCCCCGAAAGGGTAGGCAGAAAGAATGGACTGTCACACTTTAACCGATGCGGCACTCCATCCTTCTCTTTTCGCCCCGCGAGAGACGCGGTGTGATGGGTTGCGAACCTCATCGCCACCAATAGGCATCTCCCGCGCACACTTCGATCTTCCAACATCCACAAAATAAATCTTAAACAAATAATATAAAATACAATGATATAAAATAAAATAACAAAATAAAAATAATTTAATACAAAATGTTATTTTTAGATGGGGCATATTTGTCTATTTAATTTATGTTCCACGAATCCACCGTTTTTTTTAAATTTAGCACATAATGTAATAACACATAATGTTTTTCCGATGTTGCACATGTTGACATGGACGATCCAGACTTTTGTGTTTCTTTAATTTATGTTACACGTGTCCACCGTTTTTTAAATTAGCTGTTATTGTATTATATATTATGCTTATTTATTCAATAAAGTACAGCGGAGCATAGAAGTAAGATGGGGTAGACGAGGCCGCCAGGGCAAGAGTGGTCTATCCCCAAATGGCGCCAAGTTATATATCTGAACTCTGTATAACGGACAGCCTAAATTCACGGAAATCCACACTTCGCTCGGCAAACTCCTCAGCAATAGGAAGATTAGTTGAGCCGAAGCGTTGCCCCAGTACAAATTTCGGGGATCGAGCGTTCGCGGTAGCCGGTCCACCAGCTTGGAACAATCTCCCTTCACACCTTAGATGCATAAATGATCCGACAGATTTCAGATCTAAATTGAAAACCCATCTTTTTCATATTTCATACCCAATTTAAACATTTATACTTTGTTCTACTATACTTTTAAACCTATCGTTTTTTAAGCGGTCACATTAAGATTTTTAGATTTAAAACACGTCTTAATGCGCCCTTGAGGTGATTACATCACAAAAACGGCGCTTTAAAAGTTAGTATTGATTTATTATTATTATTATTATTAGACAATGGAGATAAGTGCGATTGAAAATTTGACGTTTTTTACCCATTAAAAAAAAAACTATATGGGTTAGGGTCTTCTTTAGTGATAAACCTTGTTTGTTTGGTGAATGTCTTTAGAATAGTATTTTGAAATATTGGGAAATATAAAGTTTAAAGATGTTTTTTGATGGTTACTTATATAATATTTTGATTTTTTGTCAGAGCAAAATAAGTTTTTATGGCGATATCTATGTTTCCACTTGGAAATGGTGGTTAGATTAATTTTTCTTTTATAGTAGGTCACAAATAGGTGTGGGTTAGATCAGTAATTCAATTTTTCAAAAAATGTTGGTTAGACCACTCTTGTCCTAGTGGCCTCAAATGTGGTCCGGCACTCCCTTGTTGTTGCCGTCTTTAAATGTAACTCCCGGATGGACCGGGGACAGGCCCAGGGAGTGTACGAGCGAGGCTGACAAAAGGGCGCCGCTACGCCCTATAACAGCCTTGGGTATGTGCCAGGAACTTCTATGTTCCTTTCAAAAAAATAAAAATATTATTGTAAATAGTATAAAAATGCTCCTTAAAGGCGCCATCGTATCCATATGATAGCTGACAGTAAATATATAGCAAACAACAGGTGATTCTAGCAGAAAGCTATTTTATTATACCTAACTAACTAACTATCCATCACACCGTCTCCCCGGAGAGGTAAGAGGCAGTAAGGATGGACCGCCACACTCTCCAATGATATTTTTTATGTTGTTATTTGAAATTTCTCGGTAGAATTTCATATAATAATTTAAGGATTAATTAAAGCTCAGTAGAGACGAAAATGTAAATTATTTGGAAACAGAATATGGTAGTCGAAGCGTTTACAGGACTTATGACCTGTCATTGGTTGGGTTGACATTTGACAAATTTTTTGAACTTGTATATATGCTACTATTTTTTAATAACTTCACATTGTTGTACACTATCGCCATCTATTAAGATAAGACTACCTTATTCTGTTTCCAAATAATTTACATCTTCGTCTCTATTGAGATACAATTAATCTTTAAAAAATGATTAACCAGGCACTTTTAATGTTTTTAACGTTTTGCTTCTAAATTAACCAAACATTTTTCTAATTCAATGATAAAGCTGTATTTTTAACAATCTGTTAAAAATATATGTAAAAACAAAAAACAACCAAACCATGAGGCCTTTTACCGTAGGGGTAGGCAGAGAGAATGGACTGCCACACACTCTATCCTGGCATTTGAGATTCTGTCGTATATCGTTGTACCCCACATATTTTATTAACACAATGCGAAGAGACTACCGCCTCCTAGCGCACCGTTTAGAAGTCGCCTGGAGTAACACTCCTATTTTATACGCCAAAGAATTGAAGATATCCTCCCCATAGAGGCTCGTCAAGTAAGAATGTAGTTTAAAAGTAGTTTGCTAAATGCTAAACAATCATTCTTCACAGATGCCGCTGGTAGGTGGATTGTATAGATTAATCTTAAATAATTGATTAGTACAATCAAATCTACATAGATGGCTAACTGGAACTGACACGTGAAAATAAGTATGGATTTGGAGTATATATACAACTTCCAAAAAATGTATCTTGCATGATCATAATAACAATGGTGGAATGGGGAATGTTGTAATTACATAAAGCGTGCGCTTAACCCAACCAATGACAGGTCATAAGTCCTGTAAACACCTTGATCATCCATGTTCAGTTTCCAGTTTGTTTCTTCGTCTCTATTGAGATACAATTAAAATTTAAAATTTAACACCCTGATGATGGAGGCCGCAAGGGCCTCCGAAACGTTGGTGGAGGGAACACGGTTTCACCCCGAAAAATATTCCAATAACTAGTACGTTTAATATTTAAAGCGTTTGTCAAATAAATATTCTGGAGCGAATTAAGGAAATATTCTGCAGTTTAAAAGTAAAGTTTATGGAATAAAAATAATTAGGTACAAAAGGGTATCAAAACAAAAAGAGTGATCCTAAACGTACATTAAACATGTACATACGTATAATATATTATAGTTAATGTACCCGTAGTCTCCCCGCGAAGCGCCGGGCGGGGGTGTTGTGCCTGACATGAGTAAATCCGCGTGAATTATGCGAAAACTTTTAGGGACCCAGAAGAGTAATATCTGTGTAATGGATGGAACAAAAGTTATTGCCAAAATAAAGGAAGAATTTAAAAATATTTAAAACACACAGTTCGCTTTAGCACCACGTTGGAAATGGTATATAATCAAGGATAATATATTATATTTCGTAAAAAAAAGTTTCACACTTGAGCAACTGAGTGTAAAAATTATAGCCATATAAGCAACAAAGCGGCGTCTTTTTAAAATATACTACAAACAAGAATTAAACAATATGTTTTATTTTGTAAAACAGCACTTTTTAAAATACGAATTGAATTAAAAACTAAATACTAACACAAACATGTTTTGTACAGAAGCCCATCATCAATGTAGTTAAAAACTAACTAACTAACCATCAGGCCGTCTCCCCTAAGGGGTAGGCAGAACGAATGGACTGCCACACTTTTCTATCCTGACATATTTCTCTCGCTTCCTCAACATTCATACATCGTGTCATGCACGCGCGTCGATTTCTCTGACTCCTCACATGGCCGACATTCAATATTTGATTTTTTTGATGGTGCCACGTTTTCCTCGGTCTTCCTCTATTTCTGGTATGTATTTTCAATGTAGCTAATTATTATTATTTTATTGAATCGCTCTTTTCATTATGACAGCATGAGCCAAATCGATGTAAAGGGTATTATAGCTACCGTAGTGATTCTCGTGACATGTGATAAGTAGCTAATCTATGGCCATTTTATTGTGACGTGAATTCTACATCAGAGCAAAGACAGTGTGACAATCACACTGCCCTCCCCGGGAACCTTCGGGTTGGTAGTCAATGCACTTACCACTCGGCCACGAAGGTCTTCGAATTTATTGTGTATATAATTATTGTAATCCACAAAAAAAAAATTATGATTGTGGTCAGATTTGACAGATGTTAGAATGATTTTTTTCGAACGTTTTATGCATTTGTTGTAACAAATATTTTGAAAAAATCTAAAACAATATTTTAGTGCTTATTGTGATCCAGGTATTAATCTTGTGTCAAATGAACATTTGTTTAAATATTTATACTACACTTATGAAGGGCTTCTGTGTCCCGAAACATGTTTGTGTTTATATTTAATTAAAAATTTATTTATATTTTAAATAAAGTGTTGTTTAACAAACTATTGTTCAATTATGAATCTGCAATACAAAGTATCAGTGAATATAGAAGAAATATGAACAAGAACATTAAAAATCAGTAAAAGAGTGAGGTTTTCTTGAGGCATCCAAAACCTTGATTACTCCTGATTAGATGATAATTAACTGATTATATAAAGTTGCTCGATGTAAATGACAATTATTTCAGTAAGACATCAAGATTTTTTTTACAAATAATACTCAACATATTTTAAACCGGAGAACACAAATGAGTAGTAAAAAGTAAAAAAAATCTCTGAGCAGAACTATACATAGACGACGAAATTCTTCTACCAGTAGAAGCTAAACATACGTAAGATTGAAGACAACGTGATTACGCACATGCAAACTGTTTAAGTTTCTTATAATTAATTCTATGAATTATTTTATATATGACGACGTTTCTTAAGTATTTCGATATTTAAAAACAACGTAATTTTGATCTGTTTATTGTTTCTTGCATAAATATGTACACTTTCATATTAATTAATTAATTAAAATGTCTATTTTACGCAAGTTTTATCGTATTTATAGGAATAAGATGCTTCGCGTTTCTTCAGCATTATCAAATATTTTATGTTTTATCAAGTTTTGATAATGCCATAAAAAGGTGAAAAATGTCATTCCCATTAAATTTAATAAAATTTCTCTAAAACAGACATTTTCATTTGTATTAATTAGATACATTTGGTTATATAATTAATTTTGTACCATATTACAAGAAATCTACTTAAATATTTCAAAGATACGAGTATTAATATTCTGGATTAATGAAAAGCATCTGTTGCTAGAACGATTTCGAGAAAAGTGTCCTCTAACTTTATACTGCCGCTACTCCGCGTCTGACGAGGAGGGGAACCTGCGCGAGGTATATCTGCTCGCTAGCTAATTTAAAAACGTATCAGAAAATTCTTCTAAGATATTACACACATATGGTCCATTAGTGCGCGGCAGGGGCGATGTGTATTTTCTTGAAATAGCGGCCAAATCTTATGAGAAAATATTATATAATATTTGTTAAATAAAATCTGCATTTTATAATTTATGAGAATTTTAAGATTAATTAGATGCTCAAATTAGGGGTTCAAATAAGGGGTTCAAAAGGGTTGTAGGGCTACGATGAGGTATGTTTTGCTGGAAAGTATGCCTCTACAAAATGTCGTAAGGCGCCATGTTGCATTTACAACAGCATCACTACTATCAAGTCCAACTCTCTAGCCTCCACGAGAGGTCTTTTAAAGACCCCGCGAACCCCGGGTAATGTGGCACATATTACTTAGTGCCATAGCAGATAGAGAGAGGATGAATGGTGAGCTTCCAGTGCCATAAAACTGGATACACCCAGCTAAGGGAAGGTAACCCCGACAGAAAATCCTCCAGAGAAGGCAAGGGGATACCACTCTGGATATTTTCCCCCAGGTCATCACTATGAAGAGGCCTACTCAAGGGTGATAGTCAACGCTGGGGAGACCTGACAGGACACAGAAAGAAGAAGAAGAAGATGCTAGACTTATAAAGGGTGTGCGAAGAGTGGTCATATAATGCAATAACTGCTGGAGCTCTAGTATATATAACACAATCTCTACACAATCCAGAAACACGATACAAGCTCTGTTGGACGGTCTTTAAGCTTGCGCGAAAGGCCATCAGCTTATACAATATATCTGAAATCTGCAATACTGAGTCTTCTGCGATAAACTGTCTGTGCAGAAATGCAGTCCGCGCACAAATTTTGCCGACGTCAGCTTGGGACAATCTTCCTGTAGACTTTAAGTGCGTTGAGAATCGTCACAGTTTACCATAGATCGAGACTCAAAACGCACATTTTCGGATGATCCTATCCTGCTGTAAATGTTGATCAACTGCGTCAGGTGCAGTCCTTCTACTATTTAGTATTTAGTAACATATTTATGTTTATTTTAAACTAGTTTATATGAAGAAAAACTTCCTACAGCATCCTTGAGATGATTAAATCATAAAAAATGGCGCTCGATAAATTATTCAATGTATAATTATTATTATTATGTATTATTGGATTAATTACATGGCTTTGGCTAGTTATAATATCATCACAATTTTATCACAGGGAAATATTACCATTTCTATAATAATTATACAATTTTTTTATGATATTATAAACAACCAACTAAACTTAACTTCTAGTCCCATAATTGATTTGTTTCCCCTGTTTCATCATTCCAACTAAACAACAATTTACCCTGCTGCTAAATTTAGTTTTTCCCCCTCATCTTTTTCACTCGTTGTTTAGTATATAAGTAATAAATCTTTGTTAAAATTCATACACTGAAGAAAGGAAATTTGTGTCCCAAAACATGTTTGTGAAAATACAAATATGAATCAACAATACAAAGTGATGGCGAATATAAATTTAGAATAAAGTCTTCATCTGATTTATTCAATGGAATACTATTTCATAAATATTTCCTTAGTCATTCTAAATAACTATGGAGATCGTGTATTTTTTTACTAGTTTCAATTTATTAAATATTGATAGCAATACGCACCGCCTATGGATCACACGTCTCCGGACAGGCTATAACGCTGCCCTATTATGGTATTCCAAAACTTTTTTACTATCTGCCTGCCATACCGAAGTCAAGATAAATTCTCCCCTGCTCGCTCGGAAACTCTTACCCCGCATTATGCAGCAGCGGGGTGGTGAACTTGAGTTGAGCTGACCGCCACTGTACACTAACAGAATTATAAAGCGCCAAATAAATGCCCGGCACGAAGCTTTGTTACCAAGCCTTGTCTACTGCTTTAGCTGTTTATATCCTTTATTTTTACCATGGGAAAACCATTACAGAAGCTGTCGGCGATGCTTAACACAACGTGTAAAAGAATTTATTGCATGGTGTTAGTATTATACTCACTACATGTACGAGTATGCCGCAATATTTTTTTATTAATTTATTCCTTTTGCAGTAATTGTTCGGAGACGAGTGACGTCTTCACGCAATTAAAATGAATGTAAATAATTAATATGTAAAATCGATATATGCACACACTTCGTATAATTATACAACAACAACAACAACAAACCATTACGCCGTTTCTCCGTAGGGGTAGGCAGAGAGAATGGACCGCCACACTACTCTATCCTGGCACACCTCTCTGGCGTCTTCCACATTCATACAGCAAGTCCGCCACGCACGTTGATTTTTCCGACTTCTAACATGACCAATCTTTAAAATTTGGTTAATTCGGTAATGCCATCTTTTCCTCGGTCTGCGTCGACTCGGTACTCCATTACATCACTAACGTATACTTTTTTATCTTATAATTATACTATGTATACATCACTCACTATTTAAACAAATTAAAATTAAATATCAAAAATGTTTCAGACTACCCAGCCCTTTTTCAGTGATATTATATAGATATTTAAAATATTATAAATTGTTTACAAATTTGGTCAGTTTTGACAGATGTTATTTGATATGCAATTTTAATTTGTTTAAAAAGTGAGTGTTGTATACAAAGTATACATAAAAAAAGAAAAATATAAAATATATTAATAATTGAATAAATTAAAATTGATAAATAATAAATTGATAATGGTTATACTATAGCCGAAGCATGTCTTTGTTAAGTGAAATAAAGTGGTGTAATACCAATAGTAATTTGATTCCATTTTTGTCCTTTATTTTGAGGTTATAGTTATTTGTAAGACTGTTCTTTTGTGTTTAAGTAAACTAAATGAAATAATAATGAATATGCATATAATAATAAGAGTGTCAGATGATAGATGAATATAAATTAAATCATCTATGCTGCTCTCGCTCGTCGTTTTCCAGTCCGTGATAGCAATCTGCCTTGATCTGCTTTGGCTCTCTGGACCAATCTGCATTATATGCATTATTCACGATGTGCTTTCAATGCGGTGTATAAGTAGGCATTGCTCTTGATTCATGAGTTACTCAGATTTAAAAAGCGAGTAATACAAGATTTAAAAAAATAGTGACCCTAGGTAAAAACAGTCTGAAAAATTAGAGTGAGGGGTGCAAATCTGGAACAAGTAGACGAGTTTGACGATTAAATATTGAAATAAGGATTGGGGCAGGAAAAATAATGAATGATGCACTTTTAGTTGTCATCGCAAACAAAAGCCTATCCAAAAAAACTAAAATCAGAGTGCACAATGGTGTTCTTGTACCGACCTTTATGTACGGAAGTAAAGCATGAAACTTTAAAAAAAATTATGAATATAGAATGAATACAGTAGAAATGAGTTCTCTTAGACGAATGTGTTAAAAATCTGAGTATTATAAATTGTCGAATGAAAATGTAAGAATTGAATGCAGTGCGAATGAAAGTGTTATGAACAAAATACAATAATGAAAGGATTATTATGATGGTTTGGACACATGGAAAGAATGAATTAAAAAAATGGTAAAAAAAGTGTATTTGAAATATGTTAACGGAACTAGAAATAGAGAAAGACCGAGGAAAACGTAGAACGATTGAATATATCAAATATTGAATGTCAAAGAAATATGTCAGGAAAACACAGTGTGGCGGTGTATTCTTCCTGCTTACCCCCCCGGTGAGACGACGGAAATGGGTAGTTTAAATGTGTCCTGGGTCGTTCTTGTTTCTTTCTATTCATAACCCCAGCAACGTATGTCCCGCATGGATGAGGGACGGGCCTAGCAATTGATAGAGCGAAGTTGACGAAATGCGATATCCGCCTATAACAACTTCGGGAAAGCGGTGGGACTGCTCTAAGTCCCTATGAAAAGAGACAAAAAAGAGCCATGACTGCCACACTGAAGACCCCGGGTTCGATTCTTGGCGATAGCAGTGTGATTGTAATACTGTCTTTGGTCTTGTGTAGAATCCACGTGACAATAAAATGACGATAAATTAATTACCTATCACAGTAGGATGAAAGTGGTGAGGTTGGATGGTTAGTTAAGTAAAGTAAAAATAAAACGGTATATGTATATTGTGTGTTAAAAAATATCAATATAGTTTTATATTCAAATAAGGATTCCCTTTCACTCTCGATGTTCGAGTAATTGAAGTACAATTGTTATGCTCACACGCCGTGCAAAGTCTGCTAAATTGTCTTAATTAATAACAGTATGTACCCTCTCATATTAGCAACCTCACCACTCTCATCCCCGGTCTTATCCCAAAGCTTCCAAACTACTTTGCATATGAAAGGTAAGGTACGTTCATCGCAAGAATTATGTTAATAAGTGTGTTTACCTGCGCTAGATATTATACTGTTTTCCTATTAACGTTTTTGGGAATGATTATTATAGAAGAGAATTTTAGCGTTATTATCATGTATTTCGTATATTGTATTTACTGCAAGTTTGCATTTATATTTATATATTACTTTGTTATATATTAAGATAAATAAGGGAGAATCCTGGTACCTATCATCTAATTATTATACAAAAGCACATTTCGAAACTGTTTCTTCGATTCCCCAATCGATTTTTAACCAAATACTTAATCCATACAGATTTTCCTTGGAGAAGCTTACATTTTCATTCCATTTTAAATAAATTAAATTTTCTATAAAAACCCTTTATTGAACCCAATTACTGTAAGCAATTTGTTTTTAGCTATTATGTTGATTCTCATGACACATGATAGGTCACAATTTTATCTTCATTTAATTGTCACGTGAATTCTATACCAGACCAAAGACAGTGTGACAATCACACTGCTATCGCCCAGAATCGAATTCGGGATCTTCAGTGTGGCAGGAATGGCTCTTTTTTTCAATAGGGACTTTGGGGAATACCAACGATTTCCCGAAGCTGTTAGAGGCGGACGTCGCCTTTCGTCAGCTTCGCTCTATCAATCGCTAGGCCCATCCGTCGTCCACGCGGGACTTACGTTACTGGGGTTGTGATTAAAGATAAACAAGAGGGACCCATGCCACATTTTAACTACCCATTTCCTCTATGTCCCGCCGAAATATTAGTACAAGATAGTACAAGATCGAAATATATATTAATTAAATATTAATTAAATAAAGATAGTACAAGATAAAATAAAAATTTAAAACAAAACAGAGCTACTAGAAACCATCACATGTCATGGCTCTTGCCACTCTGTCACGATGGTCGTCGACTACTCCAGTTACACTTCCAGTAACACTTGGACTTGGACTTGGATCTTCTGGCTTACAGAGGTTCAGCTCTAATGACTATTCCTCTTACGTCTGTAGGAAACATTTTTGGAATGTGATTTGATAGTTGTTTTATGATGGGGCTAAATGTATGGCCCGGAGTGCCTGAAAGAGATGAAGTTGGAGTAGTGCAAGGAATAATAGAGCTGGAGTTGCAGTATTCTGATGTACCAATAGAGTGTGGTAACGGTGGGCTGTTATCGGGCAAGGACGTTAACATTACTCATTAAATGATATGGATCTGTCTTGTTTCGTCGACTACTCAAGTAAATCACTGTGGCGAGAGAGCACTCGAAACTTAGAGGGAACCTGACAAGGCACTATCAAGAGAGAAGATACGTTTAAAATAAGCTTTGATTGTTTTAAATGCACTTTTTTTGTTGAAATCTTCGATACATCATCAAGATAATATGAAGCTAAAAAAAATAAGAAACTATAAGCTTAAAATTGTATCATCTGCGAAGGATAAAAACGATAATGAATTTAAAAAAATGGTTTAAATATAATTTATCTCAGCTACATAAACAACGTCTTGATAGAAATACGTAAGAAACGAATAGTTCATTAATAGTTGGGTCTTTAGTATTCACAGAGAAACTTAAAATTACTTATTTCTACTACTTAGTCACTTGTTGTACTGAAGTGCATTATTTCCACTTGGAAATGCAGAAAGATTCTTTTGTGAAGGCAAATTGAATTGCATGCATGAATATTACACGCTTCAAAGAATACAAATTGGCAACGAGTGTTCCAGAACAGACTCCCTATTTTTTTTGAATTTATTTGACAAAAAAACTTGATTCAATTTGTCACCCCGGCTTGATTGATGAGAGCGCGCTGTCTTTTGCTGGTCGCTGCATTATTTTTTAAACTTGTTAAGTGAAATCGAATACCAATTCCTTAGAGTGTTAATCCATTAACTGTATTATTTTCATATGTTATTCGTAAATGTAATTGTACACCGTACAGTACAGATTGTTTTTTTATGCTTTCATATTTATTCTAAGAAGTTAATTTAAGTGCATGATTATTTTTAAATAAATGGGCTTATTTAATTTCGGAATGTTTTTATATGTAGTTGATTTAGTATCTACTATTATTTATAAATAATCATAAGACTAAAGTAATTAACTAACCATCATGCCGTCTCCCCGAAGGGGTAGGCAGAAAGAATGGACTGCCACACTTTAACCGATGCGGCACTCCACCCTTCTCTTTTCGCCCCCGCTGGAGACGCGGTGTGATGGGTTGCGAACCTCATCGCCACCAATAGGCATCTAGTACAAAATTAATGTTTGGCAACAATATAAAATTTTATTGTTTTATTTTTGGTAGGAATTGAATTATGATTCTATAAGAAATACATCTTTAATCGAACGAATTACATATTAGATTTTGCTAAAGCGATGTTTTAAACCTATTTTTTTTTTAACTTGTGTAAGTTATTCAGAATATTTAAAGAAATACGAATCAGTATTTGTTTGTAAATATTATAGTATAAACATGTTTATAAATATTATAACAATGATAAAATAAATTTAATATTAATTCTTTTGAATTTTGTTATAACACCACTTTATTTTGGTACAACCAATCGGTTTCGCTACCTCTCCCCCCCCCCCTCTGAATCTTCGTAAGGGCTTCAAAAGACAGTGTCTTTTGTAAGCCTAATGAAGCTACGGCGGGAGCTAAACCGGTTGGTTGTATCAAAATAAAGTGGTGTAAAAACAATTCAAAAGTGAATTAATGTTATATATAATGAGGGTCGAAGCGGAGGATAGGAGGAGTTGGAGGCGAAGAATACTGGAGGCTAAGGTTCGATATGGGCTGTAGGGCCACCGAAGAAGAAGAATAATAATGCCACACCACGAAAAACAATAAAATATGAGCATCGCAAAAAAACGTTAAAAATATTTCAATTATTGCTATTTACCAATTATATTAAGTTCCCAAAATATGGCATATAAAAAAAGGAAATATCTACTCAATACGTAGAAGGAATCGGATCGTTTTATTGAAAGGAAAATCAGATTTGTCGCCGTTTTATCTTTACCCCCGTTTTCGGTTGGAGTACGTTACCAGACGAGGGGTGGGTGGAGAATCAAATTTTGTGAAAATGGAATTAATTACTGGGGTTAATGCCGCGGAGAGGGGTGTGGAGAAACTACCAGATTCGCTCTGCGGGGTGTACCGCGCCCGGCGAGCTGCAGTGCCCGACCATTTCATTTGAACGTCTTACCTTTTTATTTTCTTATACGAGTATATTTTAGTCTCTCTGAAATATGTAGCAGTTATAAACCAGGCCACTGAAAATGTTTTGAATTTTTAATTACGAGAAAGTTTCCTGTACATTTTTCTAGTGTAGTCTTAAAGAAATAATAACATTTCGTTTTGAAATATTTTTGAATAAAATCCTTGAAGACCCTTATGTATGGAAGCGAAGCATGGAACTGGCAAAAGAAGGGTGAAAGGAGAATAAATGCAGTAGAGATGAGATCTCTTAGACGAATGTGTGGATACTCTGTGTATGATAGAGTGTCGAAAGAAAATATAAGAAGTGAATGCGGTGCGAATGATGGTTTCATGAACAAAATAATGAAAGGATCATTAAGATGGCTTAGACACATAGAAAGAATGAATGAAGTAATAATGGTAAAAAAAATAATATTTTAACGTTGTAAATGGAACTAGAAATAGAGGAAGACCGAGATAAACGTGGCACGATCAATTAAATCAAATATTGTATTTGGCCAAGTGAGGAGTCAGAGAAATCGACGCGCGTGCCCGACACGATGTATGATGTTGTTGACCTTCGTGGCACGGTGATTAGAGCTCTGACTTACATACCGAAGGTCCCGGGTTCGATTCCCGGCGATGGCAGGATGATTGTCACACTGTCGTTGGTCTGGTAAAGAATTCATGTGAAAATAAAACTAGAGAAAATAAAATAGATTGGCTACCTATCACATGTCATGAGAATCAATATAATAGCTAAAATAAGTTGTATACAGTAAATGGATTCAAACGACCTGTTGTGTACAAGGAAAAAAAAATGAATGTTGAGGAAGCGAGAGAAATATGTCAAGAAAGAAAAGTGTGGCAGTACATTATTTCGGCCTACCCCTTCGGGGAGACGGCGTGATGGTTAAGTTAGTTAGTTAGTTATCTTTTGTACACTAGACGAAGCTCCGGCGGGAGCTAAAGCGGTAGGTTGAAAATTCAAATTTACAAGTGTATTATTATTTAATATTATATTCAAATACTTTTTTATTTTAAAACTGAAGGTGCGAGTGCCTGGTAAAAGATTTATTTGAAAATTATAAAATTGTGTTGTAAGAATATGGGCAACCACTGTACCCACTTTGCGAGTAGGGAGGGGTCGCGCCCGGTCGAGTGTAATATAATTTCCCGCGATACGTCTTTACTCTTTTACGAATGTAACTTTAAAAATGCTCCACCACGCTCGGGGGGCGATCCAGCGGATAAAATATTAACACTCCGTAATTTTTATTGTGTTTTATTCACACCGTGACCCGATCGTGCTCTAATTCAATGTGCCAAAAGCAAATATCATAAAACTTTGTTGTTTATACTGACGGCGCGGCGGGTGAACACAAAGTTTAAAATGTTTTACCGTTGTTATTTATGTAGAAATATTTTAAACTACAAAACGTTTCATATTAAAAAAAAAACTAAAAAAAAAACAGTAACATATTTGAGATTTTTTTAGCAACGTTCCCGTTGATTTAAAATCATTTCGCTTAACTATAAAACTAATTTTATTTTATTAGAATACCCGCTTAGCTTTATGGTGTGAAAACAAAGTAGCAGATCATAAAACAAGCTAGCTAACTAACTACCCTTCACGCTATTTCCTTGAAGGGGTTAACCACCATACCATTATAATTATTATATATTGCGTTGCTTACATATTTTTAACCATTCTTCCCTCATCTATTCGTTCCATATATCCAAACCATCTCAGTTATTCTTTCTTGATTTTATTTATTACGCATTTATCCGCATTCCATTTGCTTAAAACTAGCACTTGGTAATCTATGGCAGAGTTTCTTAATTATTTAACATCCACTGACGGCTAATGTTGGAAGAAGAAAAATAATATTTATACATTTATTTTATTTTATTCAAAATAATTAAATTTATAGTTATATGGTTTCAAATAATAAAAACATGCTATTCTATTATAATAATATTTTATCTAAATAGAATATTTGCAACCCAAAAATCTTCGCGGACTAATGGTTAATAAACTATAGTCTAGGGCAGTGCTCCGCAACCGGTGTGCCGTGAGCCGGATGCAGGTGTGCCGCGGCTATATCTCAAGCCATGTCGAAACTCGTGAATTTCGATAGAGTCGACTCATTCGTAAATCAGTTCAGGAGACATTGGTGACTTTTTTTAGGTCATTCGTGAAAAATCGGTCGCCGCTGATTTCTACTGGCCGGAAGTTTCTGGCAACCTCAATTTTTAACTTAACAGCGACTTCCGGCCAGTAAAATTCGCGAAAATTTGATCCTTCGATCTTTCGGGAGGAGCAAAAAACTAGTCGGAAGTCGCCGATGAGCTAAAAAAACGTCTCTAAAGCTGATTGACCCCCACGTCCAGACTGAATTTTAGGTTTTGGTGTGCCGCGGAATTCTAGGAAGAACTTATGTGTGCCGTAGGTGTGAAAAGATTGCGGAGCACTGGTCTAGGGAGCTGAATGCTTGACTCTTGGTCCAGGGGACTTAGGCTCAAGCCTGGACAAGACCAGATTCTTTCTTCATAAAAATGAGATATTTTCTGCCCATATTGAAGATTGTAAAATATATTATAATATCATTGAATAAAATCCAGAGCGTTAATCTTAAAAAAATCTACGCATATGGGTGATTTATAATAAATTATAATATCTTTGATTTACATTCTCGGTGTTAGTCTTAAAAAAAACCCAGTCATTAGACGTTTTTACGGATTCATGAATAAAAGCGATGTCGCTGTGAAACCTTCCTAATAACAGACTGAGACGATCACGTTTACTTTGGTAACAAAAGAAAACTTTTAAATTGAAAATTACCCGAAATCTCAATTTAAAAGCACATCAATCATAGCAATAGTCATAATGAAAAAAAATGTAATTTTAATCTCTTGTAAATGGAGATCCACCACAGAATATATCAAATGATAACATCGTATGAAATAACAATTGATAAATCTTAAAATTTATATTGTACAAGGTCGTTTTGAATAGGTTCGGAGATAGGAATAAATAAAAACAAGACTAACAATTTAATTTGAATAGTACAAGTAAACATTATAAATATTTTAATAGTTAGTTAGAAAGTTTCAATCCTGGGATTGGTTTGCAGCAATTTCTTCTATTCTTCTCTTCCATTCTTCCCTGTCTTGTGCGGCTCTTTTCAAATCTGCATATGATGAGCAGCGCACGTCCACCAACAGGCCCTCCAGGTACTCTCGGCGTGGGCGTCCCCTAGAGTTTGTCCCCTCGGTCATACCCTCCATTATGGCATGCAAAAGACCTTCTTGACGTATTACATGGCCGATCCATCTTGCACGCCTATCGAACAAGGTCCTTAGCAGGTGCTTTCCTCCTTCGATTCCTTGAAGAACTTCCTCATGCTTTCAAATTCCTAATAGTCTTCTATAGGACCACATCTCAAAAGCCTCCAGTCTCCGCATATCTATTTCGGATAGGCACCATATCTCGCAGCCGTACATCAAGATACTCCATACATAGATCCTTGATGAGGAGTATTCTCAGTTTTAGGTCTTTATTATTAGACTCTTTTATTTTAATATAGCATTGATATTAACCGCGAGAGTACAATATTATGAAACAACAACGGATATCTTTACTAGAATATACTAAAGAGTCGCTCAATCAAACATTAAAGAAAACGAAGAGAACATAATACACCTGTGAAACGAATAAAAATTTGAGTTTGATAGAACGATCGACTTGAAATTACATATCCATAAAAATATTAAATCGCACGAGGGAAATTTTTCAATAAAAAATTCTAAAGGTATTAGATGTTCTACACACGAAATATACCATTTTAAGAGTATTATTAAATATTAAGAGAGAATTTATAAAAATATGCCCAATAAATTTATATACTTACCGTTCATTATTATTTTCAGTTTTATTTATTATATTAACTAACTAACTAACCATCACGCCGTCTCCCCGAAGAGGCAGGCATAAAGACTGGACTGCCACACTTTTTTTTCGCTTCCTGACATATTTCTCTCGATTCCTCAACATTCGTACATCGTGTCATGCACGCGCGTCGATTTCTCTGACTCCTCATATGGCCGACATTCAATATTTGATTAATTTGATCGTGCCACGTTCTCCTCGGTCTTTCTCTATTTCTGGTTCCATTTACATCGTTAACATATACTTTTTTTAACCATTCTTTCTTCATTCATTCTTTCCATATGTCCAAACCATCTAAATGATCCTTTCATTATTTTGTTCATAACACCATCATTCGCACCGCATTCACTTCTTATATTTTCATTCGACACTCTATCATACACAGAGTATCCACACATTCTTCTAAGAGATCTCATTTCTACTGCATTTATTCTACTTTCATCCTTTTTTTGCAGTTCCATGCTTCGCTTCCATACATAAGTGTCGGAAGAAGAACACCATTGTGCACTGCTATTCTAAATTTTTTGGATAGCTTTTTGTTTGCGATAATAACTTTGTGCACCATTCACTTTGTTATTATAAATATAAATGAAGTCCTAATGTCAAGATTGTATGAAGAATGCAATAAATATGACCTTGTGATGAACGTGTCAATGTCTAAAGTTATTTTTATTTGAAAATGAATAATGTATGACGGATTGTGACATAAGTGCGAACGGTGAGAAATTAGAGCAAGTTACTGAATTTGTTTATCTGGGAAACATGTTTACAATAAATTAAAGAATGGAGAAAGATATCGGAAGAAGGGTTGGAGCTGCGAACAAAATAAATGGTGCATTCAGAGTCATTACCGCAAATAGAAATATATCGACCGAAGCAAAGATGGCAGTGCACAATGGATTGCTAGTGCCAACCCTTGTGTATAGAAGTGAAGCTTGGAGTTGGCAGAAGAAGGATGAATGTAGGATAAATCCCGTAGAAATGAGATCACTAAGAAGATTGTGCGGAAAAACAATGTATGATAGAATATCTAATGATAAAGTAGGAAAGAAATGTAATGCGGATAAATGCGTGATAAAAAAAAGTCAAGAAAGGGTCACTAAGATGGTTTGGACATATCGCACGCTTAATATAACACTGGCTTAACTAAAAAAAGTAAGTTTTGCTCAATCTGACTTGAGTCGGTGTTTTAACAAAAACAGTCGAAAAACACGTACGAATGGATAGCGTTACATTGTGAACGATTATCGTACGTACGAATTAATAGCGTTAACATTGTGAAAAATTGATGGATAGCGTTAACACAAGCCTCTGTCTAATGTTAAATCAATTATGACCTAAACCATAATCAGTCAGTTTACTATTAAGCGTGCGATATGGAACGAATGGGTGAGGGAAGAATGGTTGAAAATATATAAGCAACGCAACATATAATATAATAGTATGGTGGCCAACCCCTTCAAGGAAATAGCGTGAAGGGTAGTTAGTTAGTTAGCTTGTTTTACGATCTGCTACTTTGTCTTCACACCATAAAGCTAAGCGGGTATTCTATTTATTGGTATTTTAGAGAAACGTTGATTCAGGAAACACTATAAAAATGATGAAATGGCCGTGTGAAGATTTTATGAATTTTAAAGTAGACCTACATACACAAATATAGCGTTTTATTATGTGGCGATCGACACGGTAAATGCTAGTTGGCTTATCCCTTCAAATCCGGGACAAAATCTAAATAAATCGGTGCTTTTGATGATAACTAAATCAATGTCGGATGGGGCTTATATTTTTCCGGGGCGCATAATAATGCGACGCGCGCAACAAAAAATAGAATTTGAAATTATTGGTGCTGGTAGAGAAGGTCCCATACTCTCAACTGCTGGACACCTCCGAATTCTTTGGACAGTTTCTCATCCATTATTTAAAAAAAAAAATTCTCAATAATTCTTATTTTGATACGCCTGATAATAAACAAAGTTTTATATTATTATTCTTCTTCTTCAAGTGCCCTGTCGGGTCCCCCCAACGTTGGCGATCACCTCGGCGAACCTGTCCCTGTCCTGTGCCGCTCGGAACAGCTCCTCAATATTATTAATAAAAAAATAATTAAGCTCTTCAAAATGTGAATTGAATGTGTGGATACTCTGTGTATGATAGAGTGTCGAATGAAAATATAAGAAGTGAATGTGGTGCGAATGATGGTGTCATGAACAAAATAATGAAAGGATCATTAAGATGGTTTGGACATATGGAAAGAATGAATGAAGAAAGAATGGTAAAAAAAAATATGTTAATGATGTAAATGGAACCAGAAATAGAGGAAGACCGAGGAAAACGTGGCACGATCAAATAAATCAAATATTGAATGTCGGCCATGTGAGGAGTCAGAGAAATCGACGCGCGTGCATGACACGATGTATGAATGTCGAGGAAGCGAGAGAAATATGTCAGGAAAGAAAAGTGTGGCAGTCCATTCTTTCTGCCTACCCCTTCGGGGAGACGGCGTGATGGTTAGTTAGTTAGTTAGTTAAAAAAATACCATTTATAATAAGTCTAAAAAAATGCAAAATTATGAATGAATTGCTTTCACTGAACGTGAATTAAATACACATTTTGAAGAGTTTAATTTATATGTTTTTTTAGGTTAAACTGTGGAATTCCATAATGATGATTTTTTAATGAATTAAAACAATATTTTTTCCACTTTTGAGTTTATTTTTCTCTACATCTTTCGAAGGCCTTACACATTAATCATCGGGAGAACGGTATAAACTTTTAAAGTTTATAACGTTCTCCCGAGAATGAAAGTGTAAAGCCTTTGAAAAATGTCGAGAAAAATAAACTCAAAAATGGATAAAATGGTGTTTTAATTAATAAAAAAAATCGTTATTCAAAAAGTTTTGTTACAATGAACAATTAATGATTTTCTTATGCCAATAGAAGTGCATTTTTAATTTTGAATGTAATTTCCAAACACTTGTTCTAAGAAACGATTACAACATCGAATATTGATATTGCCAGCGTTTATGATTTTTCTGTTTCCGAAATATATAAAAAAATATGTGCCTACCTTAAATTTAATTTTGGAATGTTCAAATATTTACAATGTAATATTTTAGCGCCTCTAACTAAAAAATCCCACGAACCATCTATCATATGAGTAATGTATGGTATATACAATGTGTACACACGCGATGTTATATATCCCGTCGTGTATTGGCTCTTGTCCTATGTTCTCATCTCCTTTACATGTCCTTGCATTAAAATTGATAATTAAACAGTTTTCCCGCTTTATCTGTATTCACACAGCGGACATTTTGTCCCTCGGTTTGTTTGCGAACCTAAAAAAACCGTTTGTGTCCAACACGCTCCGAGAGGGTATTTAACCCATTCTTACCGGGATAAAAGGTATTATTCACATTTATATAAGGCATATTTTTATTTCATCAAATGTCATTTAAAAGAAAATGAGGCAATTATCACACATTTTGAAATGTGTTCTTTTGACAAAAAGTTACACAAAAGGTAAAATAAAATGAAATTTAAAAAAAACTTTCAATGAGTAAAACATAAATTTATTTTTTGCGTTTGTGAAAGTAATCCGGGAAAATAGTTAGAATTGAGAACTACGGAAGGATACTAGACCATAGAATTTGCTCTAACTATCTGAGAAACCATAAATATCTAAAAACATTAATTTTCTAAAAATAAAATTTTTGTTCAACTTCCAATACAAATAAACATAAATCTCTGGTTTAAATGGAAGATTGTCCTATCCAGAAAGCCGCAAGAGTTCTATATTAAAATGTCAGCTGGCTTCGTCATAGAAACTACAAACTTACATATTTTATAAATATATTTTAAAGGATTAATTGTACCACAATAGAGACGAAGATGTAAATTGTTTTCTGGAAACAGAATATGGTGGTCGAGGCGCTTACAGGACTTATGACCTGTCATTGGATGGGTTTAGCGATCGCTTTATGTTAACAACATTCCCCATTCAGCCCTTCTTACCATGTTGAGAAACATTTAAAAATTCCTTAAAAATGATTAATCCGCAAAGGGTAAAATTCCAGTATTTGTCTACAAGTATTTGTATACATTCAAAATGAAATATATTTTTACAGCTTGGAATAATTTTTATTTAAGTATGTATTTAATTAAGACAATCTTTCACAAACAATGTTTTGTTTTGAATAGACCTATTAATAAATAAAATAAATTATTTCCACCCGAAGTTAAAGGGTTACCCCACCGGATGCGAGTGCCTATGACTTCCTTTGACACGAACGGGTTAAAATACGTTAGGGTAGATCAGTATTTAAAAAAATGGGGCTAACGAACGACAAGAACGCTTAAAAATATTAAAAACAACACCTTGTGTCCGACCAGTTCGCATTTTTTCATAATATTTTGTTTTGTTTTACAGGAATTTTATAATTAAAAACCTACCAACCCTTCGACGAAATACTTGTGGGGATAGCATGACACAGCTTTGTATGGTTATTACAAAGGTCTCTCGAAGTATGTAGAATGTACTACCCTGCCAACACGCATAATATTATTTCCGCAGCAATAAAAGTTCAATAAAAATTCCTTTTTATGATAAAATAACTTGTTCCTACTTAACTAGAAATTCGTTTTTTAAATTATTACAGATATAAATGAGATCTTTTACACGAATGTGTGGTAAATCTGTAAACAATGCAAATATAAGAAGTAAATGCAATGCAAATGAAAGTGTTATGAACAAAATAATGAAAAGATCATTAAATGGTTTGAACACATGGAAAGAATAAATGTGGACATATGGAACGTATGGATGAAGAAAGAATGGTTAAAAAAGTATACGTTAACGATGTAAATAGAGTACGGAGTTGAGGTAGACTGAGGAAAACATGAAATGACCAAATTAATAAAATTTTAAAGGTTGGTCATGTAAGAAGCCGGAAGAATCGACGTGCGTATATGACTCACTGGAGCAAACTAGAGAGGTATATCAGGATAGAATTTTGTGGCGGTCCATCTCTCTGCCTACCCCTTCGGGGAAACGGCGTGATGGTTTGTTATTGTTGTTGTTGAAATAATAAATGAAGAAAGAATGGTAAGGAAAATATATAAATACGTCGTAAACGGATGTATAAATAGTAAGTGTTATTGCCTTTATTTCGACATCGATCGGTTTCGCTAGGCTAACTGGTATCGAAAGGTCAGACTGGTCTTACCAGGCTGTCGATGCCAGCTAGTCTGGCGAAACCGGTCCACTGTAGAAATAAACACAATAAGTGGAACTAAAAAAAAACATCAAGAACATCAACATAAACATCAACATGAAGAAACCACGACAGTCTGCAACATTAGCGTGAATGGTGAAAATTTGGAGCAAGTAGTTGAGTTCGTGTATTTAGGTAGTATGTTTACAAGAGATGGGCGAGTGGAGAGGGATATTGAAAGAAGGGTTGGGGCAGGCAACAAAGTGAATGGTGCACTTAAAATTGTCATCGCAGACAAAAACCTATAAAAAAAAGCTAGAATGGCAGTGCACAATGGTGTTCTTCTTCCGACCCTTATGTACGGAAGCGAAGCATGGAACTGGCAAAAGACGGATGAAAGTAGAATAAATGCAGTTGAAATGAGATCTCTTAGAAGAATGTGTGGATACTCTGTGTATGATAGAGTGCCGAATGAAAATATAAGAAGTGAATGCGGTGCGAATGATGGTGTCATGAACAAAATAATGAAAGGATCATTAAGATGGTTTGGACATATTGAAAGAATGAATGAAGAAAGAATGGTAAAAAAATTATATTTTAATGATGTAAATGGAACCAGAAATAGAGGAAGACCGAGGAAAACGTGGCACGATCAAATAAATCAAATATTGAATGTCGGCCATGTGAGGAGTCAGAGAAATCGACGCGCGTGCATGACACGATGTATGAATGTTGAGGAAGCGAGAGAAATATGTCAGGAAAGAAAAGTGTGGCAGTCCATTCTTTCTGCCTACCTCTTCGGGAAGACGGCGTGATGGTTAGTTAGTTAGTTAGTTAAAAAAAACATCACTTTATTAAGTTATTATTGAAAATGAACTTCTATTAAGAGATTTCGATAAAATCATCAGATTATCTCTAAATTTATTGGTTATATTAAATTACTCGTAACATTTTATCTTTCGGGTTTTACAAAAAGGTTTACTGTTTATGTTCTGAAACTAAATATTTTTTGCGTGCGGTGAAAATAAATAAATAATTGACGTTTGAAGAAACCGGCCGTAACTTGTCTATATCAGAACAATTAAGATAGTCTGGGTCAAGATACATAGGTTTGTGAGTAAAAACTCTCACAGAAACACCATCAATCAGATACAGAGCGACCCGCTTTTTGTACAAGTTCCGTAGCCCAGAACTACTAACCCCAATATTGATCAGTGCTAATGTAAGTACTAATGTACGAACTAATGCAATATGACCCCCACCGCTCAAGTTTCCGGGCCCCGATAAGTTTGTTTTCAACGGAACATGGAAACTGAAAAATCTTTTTAAAATACATTAAGGTAACTTATCTCATTTCTGGAATACATTAGATATGCTAATAACCTTAATTTCTTTTGTGTTTCTGTATTAATGATGTTCAAAGAATGATTAAATGGTCTGTTCTACTATATAGCTGCGAAATCTGGACTCTAAAAGTAAATGTAATGAATCGGTTGGAGGCGTTCGAGGTGTGGATATACCGCAGAATGCTCCGTATACCGTGGACCGATAGGAACAGAAATGCAGACGTACTACAGAGAGCCAGAGCCAATAGAAAGCTGTTGAGGAGTGTGAAAATTAGAAAGGTCTCATATTTGGGTCATGTTCTAAGGGGAGAAAAATACCACCTCCTTCGACTGATATTAATAGATAAAGTGGAGGGACGTCGGGGAATTGGTAGAAGGCAGCTGTCCAGGCTGCGGAACATTAAAGAGTGGATAGGAATTACCAGAGTTCAGAACCTGTTCCAAGTGGCGCAGGACAGAGGTGCCTTTGCTGTAGTGATCGCCAGGGGACCTGTGAAGATAGTATGGGTCACGTGACACAGACCCGAAAGAAGAAGAAGGTTAATGATGTAAAACTCCACATTCGATATTAAACATTTAAAAATGTATATTGGGATTGAAAAACAACGCTATTATTGTTCCACTTTTGATTTATTAAATATCTGTATGCAATAATAATTATTTAGCAAGTGACCTCCATCCTCAGGTGTAAATATTATATATAACTAAAAGAGTTAACGTTAACGCTTTAGCTTTCAATAAAGTGTTTGATTAAAACATTTGT
The DNA here is from genome assembly GCA_022606425.2 of Lepidostoma basale. Lineage (NCBI taxonomy): Eukaryota > Metazoa > Arthropoda > Insecta > Trichoptera > Lepidostomatidae > Lepidostoma > Lepidostoma basale. The sequence goes on from JAHDVF020001470.1 coordinate 277,667, forward strand.
TTTCTAGAATGTTTGTTATGTTTTGGATGTGACATATTTCACCTCGGGTATTATCAAATGTCTCAAATTTCTAAACACATGATAATGCTTTAGCAAAACGAAACATAACCCTCCCTTAAAATACAACAATACTTCTAAACAGCGATATTTTTCATTAATATTCAATGTTATGTAGACAAAATATCTACAGTCTTCAGCAATATGACACATAAATGAATTTCAATTACTTTCTGTAGTAATATTGAACCCTATATTTTAAAGATGAAAAGTCGCATATAAAAATACAACAGGCACCATGCCATATTTAAATAAGAAATAAATTTATAAACTCTTCTATGTTTTCTATATTCACCATACTTTGTATTACGGATTCATAATTGAACAATGTTTTTTTTTACTTCGTAACAAAACACTTTATTTAAAATAGAAATAAATCTAGAAATCAAAATAAACATGTTTCGGGACACAGAAGCCTTTCGTCAATGTAATTACATATTATAAGTAAATACAAAATAAATATTAAAACTATACTTTTATGAACGTGGTCAGTTATGACAGATGTTAAAATGATCGAATATTGTATGCATTTGTTCAAACAAATATTTTGATTGAAACTAAAACAATATTTTGAGTTCTTATTGGAGTCCAGGTATTAATATAACAAAGGAGATAAATCAATTATTGGGCTTGAAATTAAATTTGTTTTAATTTAATATTTTATTTCCATTTTCAATAAAGTTTTGTGTTATAAAGTATAACATATTGTTTGTTATTACAGAGATTGTAATGGCTTGTGTAATGTATGCTCGTAAATCTCGAATTAATTGAGTGAAATTATAACACAACAAACTAATAATACTCTACGTTTGATTAAATTATAAACACTATTTGTTTATTAATTTTCAGGTAAAATATTTGCATATGAAAGCAAAATTGAAATTTATTCCTTTGTGTCCTCGAAATTATATTAGGTGACGTATTTTCACTGAAATAATGGCAGACAAGCTCAATAATTGATCGGCAGACAGAAGAGTAACTCAATATCAAAATCAAACAAACAATAAATCGGGTGTGATAGAAATAATTACGCCCGTCTATGCGAAGTTAGACTCCGGATCAAAGTCACCTAGTTCAACGCGCACGACCGTCTTATTTGCCTTTTGTTTTCTGATCTCATCAATTATTACAATACTCAAACCCAACTCCAACGTTACACCTCATTCCGGGATATCGTAGCAAAATCGTTAAAATGTCATATGACTGTTGAAAAACATTAATTTTGTTCTCGTTGGCGGTGGTGGGATGCCGTGTTTCAGGTGAGCTCAGTACGTACTGTTGCTTACTGTGTTCCATACGGTAATACTTGAGTGGGTGTTATGAAGCACTAGCCGGTGTAAAGGCGGTTTCGCAACTGGGTAACAGCCGTAAAGTCAAACGCTGCGGTGTGCTACTATAGATATGGAGGCAAATACTCATTTCGTGACGACTTAGGGCACGGCCACACCGGAGTGCCAGGGTAGGAGTCAAGATGAACACCTGGCGAACCAACGTATGGCGTACTATGGGACCGATATACGCTTCGCGCCAAGCGCGTGATCACAAGCCACCTGTGGTAAACGCTTTGACATTTCGGCGATTATAGCGCCCGGTGATCTTTTATGGTACTAACCACAATTGAATGGAACTATTTTCGGCGCTGTCAGTTCGTACTATTCGCAAATGTCACGAAATCGATTAAACTTTTTATATTTACTTTATTTTATGAATTATTCAATTGGTGAAAAGGGTACTAATGATTAGTGACCACTGAATTATGGATCGTAAATTTATTAAGTCCGTTCTCTACAGGGAGATCGTTTGCAATAGTATGAGTGACAGTGCGCTTACAAAATACGCTTTTTTTAAAAAAAAATTATGATTGGAAAACCAAACAATGTCGCAATCATATATTCAAATATTGAAATAAATAAAAGTGTTACTTTAATTATTATTTTTATTATGTAAAGCTATCGGTTTAATTGTAATGATTATAAAAATTAAGTTAATTAAAATTAAGATTTGTTGATTGTTTTTTCCTTGGAAAAGCGACTTAGGGTGAAAATAATATTATTATTGTTATTTTTTTCCTATATTGGTTTCAATTACAATATTTGATCCTTGGAGGTGTTTATCTCGAGGATATTATTACTAGTTATTATAAAATTTCTTTATATATTATGTATTTAAACTGACCCGAACGTGGCTATTCTTTTCCTAATTTCGACACGGTAAATTTGCGATTAATCAATAATAAAAATAATATTTTAAAAACACTCCTGCAAAACGGGTATTTTTCGAATCACCGAGTATATGAGCAGCCAAACGCGTGCGCTCCGCTTCGCAACTTAGAACACACTGACGTTTGACGTTCCTAACAGGACGCAACCAATCAGATTCCAAGAAAGACCACCATACTAACACACAAGCAATAGTTCTTCGGTTTTTGAATCAACTATAACATAAAAAAAAATCACCGCTGCGCTACAATCGCCGAAATCTCCGAGTGTTTACAGTTTGGCAGGTCAGATTAAGACTCCCACCTACCCTCCTACCCTGACACTCCGGTGTGGCCGTACCCTTAGGGACGCGGAAATACATTTTCCTCTGCGGTTGTCTGCAGTGTGCATAAACAGCATTGCATTTTGCTTTGTTTCGTGACTGTCTTTGAATCCATATTCCAATTTCGATTTCTTTAAATGTGATTTAAAAAACAAAACACCATAAAATCCCTTGTAATATACAGATATAAACAAATTATTTATGCGAGATAGTTAGAGACATATTATGTTATTTCTTGCGTGGTATTATTGCGTTATACGCATAGCAATGTAAACCGCCCTGAAGGTTGACTAGAACACGCACGTTCCGTTAATATCTTTGTATATATATTTCAATTTCCAAAAATAAAACACCATTAGATTCCTGGTAATATATAATTTAATAACTAACTAAGCATCACACCATTCCGCAAGAAGGAGTAGGCGGAGAGGATGGACCGCCAAACGGTTCTATTCCGACATAATTCTCGCGCATCTTCTACATTCACACACCGTGACACGCACGCACGCTCGTCTTGATCATACTTCGAACACGGTCGCCTTTCAGTAATTGATTAATTTGGTCATGCAATGTCTTCTTTTGTCTTCGTCGACTTATTTTTCCATTCACACTATTTGTAGGTATATATATCTTTTTGACCATTCTTCCCTCATCCATTCGTTCCATAGGTCAAAACTATCTTAGTGACACTTTCTTATTTTTTTCAGAACGCATTCATCCGCCTTACGTTCCTATCTAACTTCTTCATTTGGGTTTCTATTATATATTGTTTTTCCGCACTTTCTTCTAAGTGGTCTCATTTCTATAGCATTTATCTTACATTCATCCTTCTTCCTCTAACTACAAGCATCACATCTATACATACGGGTTGGCAATAGATTCCCATTTTGCACTGCCATCTGCAATATATAGATATTAACAAATTTATTTGAGGGAGGTTGTTCGAGTTAAATTATGTAATTACTTACGTGGAATTTTTGTGTTATACGCAGAGCTTTGTAAACCGCCCTGAAGGGTCGCTGGGACCTACGCACGGTATACATGACTACTGTTGCAAATGCTCGCAAATCTGGTAGGGTACATTTTAAATATGAAACAGCCCACAGCCCTTGTGAGTTATAATGCCAATGTGTGTATAAAGCAGAAATATTTGCAGGCGAAAATATACGTTAGAAAAGCAAATTTATAATTAATAAGGTTTATTATCCCACTCACTTATTTCCGTAGGTAAGTAATATAAATTTACATAATGTAAAGCTACACGAACCTACACAGTACTAAACATATTTCATTTAAACACATTTTGCAACGGTACAGCTAATTAAATGTTTATTTCATTATTGGGAATAGTTTGAACGACTCAATAGTGTAATCATTTCTTGGCTACATAACGCTTTATTCCCTATTTTAAATTGGGTACGTGAAGTGAGCGACACATTGTTTGAATAGCCCTTGTGACGATAAATATAGAAATGCTAAAGACTCAACTGGTATGTGTATATGGTATATAATGAAACTATATACGAGTACCTTATACACATGCCAGTTTAGTATCTTCTATATAAACATCCATTTCTAAACGCTCTCAAACATTGAGAATTAAACTAGTAATTGTAAGTATTTAAATTCAACATTAAACTATTATGGTAGTTTTCGTGTGTGGTTTTTACGTCCTTATTAAGAATAATTAAAGTTGTACTGTGGAATTCCATGTAGAATTTTCCACTTAAATATTAAATTGGAGACCTCCATCTTCAGCTGTAAATATATAACAAATATCTAAACAAAGCAAGACTTATTAAAACTCATTTAAAAATTGATATAATAAAACGAAACAATATATTTGAATTTAATAAAAATTATCTGGACTAATTGCTTTAAGAAATAATTATTAATTTTTAACATTCTTAAAACTATACATAATAATAATAAGTGATATTAAAAAAAATGTAATTAAAAAAATATATATACATTTGACAAATCGGTGAAATTGGGAGAAAACATAATCAATAATCAGATTTCATTTCTCCATTTACTCCTTTCTCCTTAAATACCCTTTCTACTTTTAGTCTTCAAGGTAAAATATGTATTTTTAACAAAGGTCCGTTTAAGAACACCGTACACGTCCATATTAGCTTTTTGGATTTTTATTTGCGAAACTACAACCTTAAGTGTATAATTTTTGATAATCAAATGATTTAACTGAAATCTCTTGATGGAAGTTCATTTTAAATAATAATTAAATAAAACGATACTTTTTGTAACTCAGCTACACGACAGCTGTCGAAATAAAGACAAATGTGGAAGTAGTTATAAAAAACATCGTTTTATTTCATTATTATTTGTATAATTTACTCTATGTTTGATGTGTTTTTGGGTAACACCGTGTGATAACTCCTTCTCGACCGACGTTTCGGAGATCGTTGCAGTCTCCATCTTCAGGGTAGTCTCCATCTCCAGCTTCATTACCCTGAAGATGGAGACTGCAACGATCTCCGAAACGTCGGTCGAGAAGGAGTTATCACACGGTGTTACCCAAAAACACATCAAACATATTGCTGCCAACCGTGAAAATCTACGCAATTACATAATTTACTCTGTTTTAAAAATCCCTCACTACTCGCCCAACCTAGCCTTTGACACTATTGACGTATTCTATAAGAAAAGTATTTTAAAATAGGTTTTTACACGTTTATTCTCAAGCGATAGTTTTAAACTGCAAAATGTGTCATTATGTCACCACACACGATAAAGCAAACACCATGTAAAATTGTGTTATTATTCATACAAGTTATACGTCTTGGACTATATTACAGAGAATGAAATAAAAACCTTGTGGAGATTACTAATAATTCATTCAGTGGGAAATGGGGACATTTTAATGCTAATGTTTTCAGTACATAATAGGGAAAGGATATCTGTTTATACCAGTTCTAGAAAGATTGGATCAAATAAAGCCGTTTTGAAGCGGTTGGATCGCCGCCAGCATCGTTTCGACAAATTTGTGACTATGAATATCTTTCAATGCCGAGTAGTAAGTTGACTGCGAAATACAATTTTTCAAAGCCCACTAATAATATTTATTATTCGGTCGGATGATTTGTATGAATAAAATATTTCTCGTAAGTATCTCCGAGATCACGAATGTGACGGCACATGACTGTTAGGCGCGCCTGACATTGATTCCCGGAAGTGCGACAATATGATTTCACGTTTGTCACTTATAAACGTGAGTTAGACAATTCCAGCAAAAAGAGAAAGCTTGTGAAATTAATTGTATTCTAGTATTTTTTAACAAAAAACCTGTTTAAAATGATCAGAATTAACATTAAATATGTATCGTAAAGAATATACCGCCACACTGTTCTTTCCTGGCATACATCTCTCGATTCCTCAACATTCATATATCGTGTCATGCACGCACGTCGATTTCTTCGACCCCTCACGTGGCCGGAATTGAATATTTGATTTATTTCATTGTGACACGTTTTCTTTGGCCTTCGTTAATTTCTAATTCCGTTTACTAAGTTAAGAAATACTTTTTCACCATTCTTTTTTCATTCATTCTTTCCACTTGTCCAAAACCATCTTAATGATCCTTTCATTATTTTGTTCATAACACCATCATCTTAATGATCCATTTACAATTTGCGTAAATAGAGTTAAGTTGTGGAAAATTTTGTGTGAATATGGAATAAGCACAAAACTGATGAAGACAATTCAGTTAATACATATTATAAATCTTAAAAGTTTAACATTTAAGATTTTGAACACATAAAAAATACTTTTAGGCATCACGTTTTTTCAGGACATTTAATATTTGATTTATTTGATCGTTCCACGTTTTTCCCGGTCTTCTCTATTTCTAGTTCTGTTAACATCGTTAAGATCTATTCATTTAAAAAAAATAATTAAAAGGTAGTTTATTTTAATATTTTTCCTCTGTTGATCCAGAGAACATAATGTACATCTTATTTATTTAAAATAACAAAATTAAGTAACTAAATAATTAAAGTGTGAACGAAGATAATTTGGAGCAGGTGAGTGATTTTGTGTATTTAGGTAGCATGTTCACAGCGGATGGCCGAACAGATAGTGACGTCGAAAGAAAGGTCGGTGCTGGTAACAAAGTGAATGGAGCTTTAAAAATAATGATTGGAAACAAGAATTTATCAATAAAAGCGAAAACGTCCATTCACAATGGAGTTCTGGTCCCAACCCTTATGTATTGAAGGGAAGCATGGAACTGGCAGAAGAAGGATGAAAGCAGAATATATGCAGTAGAGATGAGGTCCCTAAGACATATGTGTGCTCGAACGATATACGACTGAATCTCAAATGCTGATATACGAAAGGAATGTAGAGCGGAAGAAGGTATTATGAACAAAAGTATGAAAGGATCGCTGCGTTAGTTCGGACATATGGAGCACATGGATGGAGAAAGAATGGTTAAGAAAGTATACGTTAATGATGTAAATGGAGTACGGAGTCAAGGCAGACCGAGGAAAACATGGCATGACCAAATTAATCAAAATTTTAAAGGTTGGTCATGTTAGAAATCGTCAGAATCGACGTGCGTATATGACTCGCTGTATGAATGTGGAGGTAGCTATGGAGGTGTGCCAGGATAGAATAATGTGTCGGTCTATTCTCTTTTCTTAGCTTACCCCTGCAGAGAAACAGCGTGATGGTTTATTGTTGTAAAAATAATTAGTATTAAAAATATATTCATCTTATTTATTTACAGTATTTTGTAACATTGCAAACTATCAAGACATCGTAAATATTTTTTTAAATTTTATTATAATAGTTAAGAACAGAATTAAGAATTGTAATAATATTTTTAAACACCGTTCCCTGTTGAATAGAATAGAATGTAATCGTTCCAACCGTATGCCACACAAATAACACGAGTTGTGCGCTCTCAATAGACGGCTGGTCAAAGTTTAGAGATCGGGAGGAACGGGGTAGAAGCATTCGCCTCGCACTATCCCGCTATCAACTAATGCTCTAATTCGAAGTCATAAATCTAGTGCGGTCTGTACAATAATTTATTGGGTTTCTGGCGCTGGTTGGAATTGGGAAATAGTTAAAAACGGGATTTGATATTTGAGTTCCTAATTACACGAAACATAAAATGTACTCGTGAACTTGGATATAATATTCCCAAACTATTAATAATAATATATAATATATAAACATATGTTAAATATGTAAACATACTCGTATATATATGAGGCATTCAAAGGAAAATTGGACTAACCCACACGATGGCCAATATTGAGTTAACTATGGGAATGTGTCTAAAACATGTGTTTCTTCGATTCAAAAACAGACAAAACTTAGTTTCAACCATATTCTTTAGGAAGTATTTTTTTTTGTTTTTGCATTTAAATATTTATAAATATTCTAAATGCAAAAGTGGACCATAATGGTCAGTCCAAAGTATTAGTGCCGAAAATGAAGTTGTATGCACATGTATATTGTGTCCGATTCTGATTATGTGGTGAATGACATTGACTACAAATTTTTAGTGAGTGGTCATTCCTATTTACCATGTGATTAGGTTTAATTGAAAAACAAAAATGTTTTTTTCTAGATATTTACAATCCGAAACACTCGATTCAAGTAATACAATCAGCCAGGAAAAGTAATCAATTAAAAATAATCTCAATGGAAAGGGATAATTTTTATTCAACAATTAAATTGGAGAGTAACATAGTAAATAGAAAGGTCTCACTTGATGGATCCAAAGTAGAGTGGTTGAAAATACAGTGGTTGAGGTATACAAAAACCGAACCATTTAAAATATATTTCAAATACTCAAACAACATTGAAGTGATTTTCTCCATAGTGGATATTTCAAAAAGATTGTCAGTCTCAATCACTAGTCTAGATGCATTGTATCCACAAGGAAATACTATCACAGCGATGAAGAAGAAGGATTTAATTTCCTTCTTGACTTCGTACCGCCAATTTTTCACCATTTTTATAACAATTTGAAGACCTATAATATTCAGTCAGATTTAACAGACGTGTCTGATTCCGAAGGGGATTAAAATTATAATATATATATATTTTACCTTTCACTTTTCTTGTATCCTAATAAAAAAATGGACTAAACATAATAACACTTCAACGCAATAGTGGACCAAGCCACCAAAAATAGGTATTTATTAATTTTTTGGCCAAAAACGGATATAAATTAAAATTAATTTATCTTTTTTACCAAGAATCTTTCTTTACAATTAGCATTTGTTGTAAAATTTACGTAACACAAAGAGATGAAATTTGATAATTTCTAAAATGCGCCATTACTCAAATCTATGGTAGATGGGGTTAGTCCACTTTTCCTTTGACTGCCTCATATAAAACATGGCATGACCAAATTAATCAAATTTTAAAGGTTGGTCATGTTAGAAGTCGGAAGAATCGACGTGCGTGTATGACTCGCTGTATGAATGTGGAGGAAGCTAGAGAGGTGTGCCAGGAAAGAGTAGTGTGGCGGTCCATTCTCTCTGTCTACGGCGTGATGGTTTGTTGTTGTTGTTAAACATAATAAGTGAATGTAGTGCGAATGACAGTGTTTTTAACAAAATAATGAAAGGATCATTAGGATGGTTTTGACCCATGGAATGAACGAATGAAGAAAGAATGGTAAAAAAAAGTATTTGTTAACGGTGTAAATGGGACTAGAAATAGATGAAGACCGAGGAACACGTGGCACGATAAAATAAATCAAATATTGAATGTCGACCACGCGAGGAGTCGACGCGCGTGCATTACACGATGTATGAATGTTGAGGACGCGAGAGAAATAAGTAGGGTTCCGGAGTGGAGACCGCGTACAGGATTCCGTAGAGTTGGACGTCCCCCTGCCCACTGGATGAATGGGAGCGACAATCGATAGGGGGCGGTGGCGTGATTTGGAAGAGGCCTACGTTCAGCAGTGGATGACAGGCGGCTGATGATGATGATGATGTTGGAAATTTCTTTCTTGGATGTTGAGGTTTCTTGGAGGATATGGTGGGTTGGGTCCGACGTTTAGAATAGGCAATCCGGGCAGATATGAGTGTGGAGAGGTAGGTGTGTCATGGACAGAGACCGAGGTCTTGGGTGGAGACAGAAGGACGGTGATAGAGAGTGGTCTTGGGTGTGGGCTGGTGATCTTGAGTGGAACCATTGAACCACCATTTGGGACCAATGTTCCATTCAACAAGACTGTGAGCTACAGCAATGCGTGGCTGGGTATAGCTAGTTTCAAAATAAATTTGATTACGTTATAAATTTATTTGTAAATCTGAGCTAGAGTTTATTTATATGTGATAGTGTCTATCGTGTATATAAGTACCTACATGCCAAATATACATAATTCTATTTGATTTATGAAATACGTGAACTTCTGCTATTCTATTCGTATCTGACGTCTTCTAAACAATGGCTTCCTATCAACACAGAATCTCTAAAATAAAATATTTTTCTTTCAGAATGCTTTACAGGTAAAACGTGTCACAGGAGTTGAAACATTTCGAGTGATGTTCCCCCAAATTCCTAACCAAAATTCACCAGGACAATGGAATCTCCACATCAAAATAACACAAACGTAATATCTCAAATCAAATATACAAAACAAAACTCAATAAACAAAATATTTCAAGATTTTTCCTAAAAATTCACATTTCGTTCTTCCCGCTTTGTGCTGTATCATTTCCGCCGCTGTTTTCTATTATAAGCCTTTGAAAATCGCTCTTCTTGAAGCAAGGGAAAAGCGCGGAAAAAAGGTGATTATAATATTTCATTCGGAAAACTCTTGTGGAAACTGCCTCCTTTTGAATCTCCGTAAGTTTCAGCAGAGCTTTCATCTCGGTTTAAAGATTTTTTGTTATTAAACAATGGGATCTGCTTTTATTTGATGGATGACGGACGAATCTTTATCTTTGGCCATTTGCATTCTATTTTAAAGCATCCGCTTTCATAGCAGCGATTCATAAATGGATTTATTAAAATGTAAACGTCTATTTTTAAATCAATACAGTGGTATGGATTACTCGTTACCCGAAGTATGATAAAGTACCGGGACTACAAAACTGTTTTCCAATTATTTTAATGATTCAATTTGTATCAGATAACATCTATTCGTTCATAATCTAATTAAATTTTGTATTAATGTGTATTATATCGAGGAATTCGTTATTTTTCGCTATATAATATAACATAATTAATATTAGCGAAGCATGAAACTGGCAAAAGAAGGATAAAGTAGTATAAATGCAGTAGAAATGAGATCTCTTAGACGAATGTGTAGATACTCTGTGTATGATAGAACGTCGAATGAAAATATAAGAAGTGAATGCAGTGCGAATGATGGTGTTATGAAGAAAATAATGAAACGATCATTATAATGGTTTGGACATACGGAAAGAATGAATGAAGAGAGAATGGTATAAAAATTATATGTTAACGATGTAAATGGAACCAGAAATAGAGGAAGACCGAGGAAAACAGGGCACGATCAAATTTTTTTTATTTTTTATTTATTTATTGTTATAAACGGAATAAATTCCAATACATTATTTTCTTACAGACAATTTACTTAAATCTATGAACATTTTAAGAGCAACGGTAAAAATTAAGCCTAAGACGAGTTAAGTCTGTGCGTCTATGCAGGTAAGTATTGCAATAGGTTTTTGATGAAAAAAGGACACTATTATAAATGAGAATACAGGTATTAAAGATAGGACATAGTTAAAATTAAGAATACAGGTATAAGATTATTAACGGAGAAGTACAATTATAAAACTAAGACTACAGGTAGGTATATAGATTATTTAAGGACTACAAAAAGATTACAAAGGACTCATTCAAATCGACATAGAAACAGAAGGTTCGAAAAATCGCGTTCATTAATACTATGAACTAGTTTAAAAATAAAAATAAATTAGGGGTTTGGTAGAGGTCGATACTTTTTAAGTGAAGAAATAAAGGAATTTAGATTTATTCCAAAAAAATCTAAGTCATGACAAGAATTTGCCAGTCTAGTCATTCTCGGTATAGGTGCATTATATCCATAGTTGGTTTTATGTAGATTTTCGCGGAAAAGTTTAAAATTCCTTAAATTTCGGGTTGGTATATTAAATTTTATACTGTCGAGTAGACAGGGTGCATCAAAGTGTGAGTTTATAATTTTGAAAAAGGAGATTAAGTCATAATTACTTCTGCGATTAACTAGTGGTGAAATATTCAGTAGTCTTTCCAGGTCGGAGTAGGAATAGTCTTCTCTATCAAGTCTTAGCATTCGACCAATTTTCCTAAGAAAACGATGCTGTACGGACTCAATATTGGAGATGTGAATTTCATAGTATGGAGACCAGACTACTGATGCATATTCTAAGTGAGGACGAACTAAGGCACAATAGAGTGATTTAAGAGTGGATATGTTTTTGAAGTCGGAAGAAATTCTATTAATAAAGCCAAGAAGTTTATAGGATTTGTTGACAGCTAACTCAATATGTGCGGTGAAAGATAATTTGGAGTCTAGTGTAATTCCTAGGTCGCGTATGCAGGTTTCACTTGAGAGCTGTATATTGTCAATGCTGTAAGGGTAGTTAATTGGAACATTTTTCCGAAAAAATCTCATAATTTTACATTTGCTTGTGTTTAATTTCAGGTCATTATGTACACACCAAATAAATTTAATATTGAATGTCGGCCATGTGAGGAGTCAGAGAGATCGACGCGCGTGCATGACACGACCTATGAATGTGGAGGAATTGAGAGAAAAATGTCAGGAAAGAAAAGTGTGGCAGTCCATTCTTTCTACCTACCCCTTCGGGGAGACGTCGTGATGGTTAGTTAGTTAGTTAAATAATTTATGACAAAGTGGTTTTGTTGATTGTTCAAGAAACAATATATAATTTTACACTTTAAATACAAATGTTAGTATGTATAAATTTTCACAAACCTGAAATAAATATTTTTACTGGCTCTAATAATGTTCAAAAGAGTTACTCAAATAGGAAATAGAAAATGATGATACCATCATCGGTTAGCGAATCAGCTGTCGCGACAATTTAATTGAAATTAAATTAATAAATTGTCATATTATAACAGTGACTAGTGGAGAAAAAAGGAAGAGGCCTCTGTCCAGCAGTGGAGGGAATAAGGTTGAAGAATATGAAGACGAAGATTATATCAGGGTTCCAAATTATACACTTAGTTATTCCGCAAAACCAATGGATTATGTTACATCTAATTCTTTTCCAACTAGTCATAATTTCGTTAAATGGTAAGACAACTTAATGATTTAGCTAACTAACTAACTAACCATCACGCCGACTCCCCGAAGGAGTAGGCAGAAATAATGGATTGCCGCACTTTAACCGATGATGCTGCACTCCACCCTTCTCTTTTCGCCCCCGCAGGGGACGCGGTGTGATGGGTTACGAACCTCAAAGCCACCAATAGGCATCTCCCGCGCAGACTTCGATCGTCCAACGTCCACATAATAAATTTAAAATAAATAATATTATATAAAAAATAAAAATAATATAATACAATGTTCTTTTAAATGGTGCACATATTTTCAGCTGGACGATCCGGATTTTTGAGTTTATTTCATTTACATTCCACGAATCCACCATTATTTTAAATAACTGTAATTAGGCACCAACGCAAGAACTTCAGAATGTTATCAAATTATGAATTTTGAATTAATTTTTTTTTTATCAAGTCTAAAAATGAATTGCATTAATATTGACGCATACGACTTACTATTATTATTTTTGAAGGTATATCAATATCAAAAAAACACCATGGGAACTTCTTGGAGATAAAAATTCTGTAAAATTTTATTTTTCCGAAAGATTCAAATGTAGTCCAGAATTGGTTGACGTCATGGCTTTAAAAATACCTGCCATTACTACCGTTAGAGTTTCAAAGGTATGTAATCACTTAATAACGGGGAACAAGACGGCAAAATTTGAGATGTTCTTGAATATAATTCTTCTTCTTCTTCTTCTTCTTCCTTATAATAGACCTATGTAGTTGTATAATAGACCTCTGTTCTCCAGAGTGTTGCTCCTTCTGTGAGGTAGATTCCCAGCTGTCCTTCCATCTTTTAGGAGGTCTTCTACGAGGACGAGTCCCATGAGGCTGATTATGCAATGCAATATAGGGAAGTCTGGTGGTTTCCATTCTTTGAACATGACCGTACCAGTCCCTTTTTCGCTGTCTTCTCCATCTTATAATTTCAACCTCACATATCTCTCTTATTCTGGTTTTCCTCACGCGATCCCTCAATGTCTTGCCTGCTATCGTCCTCGGTGTCTTCATTTCGGAAGTCCTCAAAACTTGTTTGGTCCTTACTGTGTCTGCCCTTACTTCGACGTCATATGTTATTATTGGTCTTACGCATGCTTTATAGATTCTCATCTTACTTTTAATGGCCATGTCTTTGTTTTTCCATATTGTGGATTTTAGAGCCCCAGAGATTGCAGCTGCCTTGTTTATAATATAATTAAAATACTTAAATGATCTAGGATATAATTTTTTTTTTTTTTAAATATTATACGAGTATATCCAAACTCCAACCCAATGGATATACTCGTACATTCGCGTCCTCATCGAGTACAAGGCCCTTTGAACCTATCCTAGCCCTCGTTCGGTCCTAGCCCGCTAATCTCTCCACTTCCACTGCTCTAATATGCTTCGCAACTTTACTGTAGTCACTAATACTACTTTGTGTATCGCGTCATTACAACGTCGTCAGTTTGGAGTTTTTCGGCAATTACGTGCCATTGTTTAATTCGAGTTTCCCTTCTTGTAAGATGTTCAAAGTGAATTGAATTTGATTAAGCGGATGCACTCAATTCATCTTATTACTACTTAGATAATGAAATCTTTATTATATGCCGTAAACAAAATACACAAAATTTGTATACATTATTAAAAATATATTATATATACAATAAAAAATGTATATATTATTGCAAATGTAAGAGGTTAATGCAGTGCGAACGAAAGTGTGATGAACAAAATAATGAAAGGGTCATTAAGTTTAAACACATGGAAATGGTAAAGGAATGTAAAGGAATGGTAAAGGAAGTAAATATATGTAAACAACGTAAACGCAACTAGAAATAGAGGAAGCCTGAGAAAAACGTGGTCCGATCAAACCAATCAAATATTACTTGTCAGCCGCGTGAGGATTTGGAGAAATCGACGTGCGTCCTTAATACGATAAATGAATGTTGAAGAAGCGATAGAAGCATGTCAGGAAAGAACAGTGTTGCGGTCAATTATTTCTGCTTACCCATCTGCTTACCCGTTAGTCAGCTAGTTAGTTTTTTCTTTAGTATATTTTTACACCAATCGTTAAAAAATATACAATTGAATGTTCTTTAAAATTAAAATTTATTAAATTATAATATTGTCAAAAAATCAAATGAAATAAACCATTATCACCGGTCCCATATGGGACGCAAATCTGCGGTCCCATATGGGACCACTGGGCGTCTTAAG
This sequence comes from Lepidostoma basale, assembly GCA_022606425.2. Taxonomy (NCBI): domain Eukaryota; kingdom Metazoa; phylum Arthropoda; class Insecta; order Trichoptera; family Lepidostomatidae; genus Lepidostoma; species Lepidostoma basale. The sequence goes on from JAHDVF020001470.1 coordinate 292,784, forward strand.
GTTAATGTGATATTTCTATTGTTAACTTTGATAAAATAAATTGATATCAATATGCTTCTTTCGTGTCTAAACTTTCTTCTTCTTCTTCCTGTGCCGTGTCAGGTCCCCCCGACGTTGGCGATCACTCCGGCGAAAACCTCCCTGTCCTGCGCTGCCCGAAACAGGTCATCCACCGTCCTCATTCCGGTCCACTCTCTAATGTTGCGCAGCCAGGACATCTGCTTTCTGCCAACTCCCCGTCTTCCCTCTATCTTGCCCTCCAATATAAGTCGGAGGAGGCGGTACTTCTCTCCACGCAGCACGTGACCCAAATATGAGACCTTTTTCACTTTGACATTCGACAACAGCTCTCTCTTGGCTCCGGCTCTCCTAAGTACTTCGACGTTACTGACCTTTTCGGTCCAAGGTATACGAAGCATTCTTCTGTGTATCCACATTTCGAATGCTTCTAACCGATTCATTACGTTCACCTTTAGAGTCCATGTTTCACTTCCGTATAATAGAGCTGACCATATGTAAGCTTTTATCATTCTTTGTCGAAGTTTAAGATTCAAATTATCGTCACAGAAGAAGGGTCTCATCTTATTAAATATTTATATATCTATCTAAATATATATCTAAACTTTAAGAATATTAATAATCATGCCATAAAATAAATAAACATAAGAAATTAATTGTTCATATTATAACATGATAAGGTATTATATTCTAATTACCTGTGAGTCCCTACCTATGTGCACGTAATTAAAGTTAGGATGTTTTCACAGCCTACTGTCCTCTAGGATTTTAAGGTATTTTCACATTTTACACCTTCCTTCCAATTTCACTTTTAATAAGAATTTAACTGTAGACTCGTGACCATAACTCTCGTAGCAGATACTCTGTTTCACGGCGTCCCTCCTCGCTGTGCTCGTTTTAAATCCCGCGTCGTACCTTTGTCTTGCAGATGGAGGTGAACATTTGAAAAAAAAATATGTTCGAAGGTAGGTATTACCAATTATAATAGTGATAACTGCAAATATTACAGTGTCGAATAAGTTTCGTGACATCTTCTTTGAAATCATATTAAACCGCTCTATACCAAATACAAATTCAGATATTTTGATTAAAACTAACTAACCATCACGCCGTCTCCCCGAAAGGGTAGGCAGAAAGAATGGACTGCCACACTTTAATCGATGCGGCACTCCATCCTTCTCTTTTCGCCATCGCGAGAGACGCGGTGTGATGGGTTGCGAACCTCATCGCCACCAAAAGGCATCTCCCGCGCACACTTCGATCGTTCAACGTCTACATAATAAATCTAAAACAAATTATCTGAACTACAATGATATAAAATAAAATAACAAAGAAAAATAATTTAACACATAATGTTATTTTAGATGGTGCACTTGTCGTCAGCTGGACGATCCGGACATTTGTGTTTATTTAATTTTTATTCCACGTTATCCACTGTTTTTTTTAAATTTACTGTAATTAGGCACTTAAATCAATCCAAAACCAGCAAGAACTTAAAAATATTATTGAAGAATTTATTCAAATTGTCATTGGAACAAATTATTTATTGTTTCTTGAACAATTATGTAATACTCCATATTAAACAATTAATATGCATGAAAACATCTATTTTCTAGAAGTTCCACTATACTTTATGGGAATGACATATTTTATGTCATTTGATAATGCCTTAACAAGGCGAGACGTGTCATTCCCATAAAACACAATAAAACGTCCAGAAAACAGACATTTACATACGTATTAACAATAATATTATTATATGGTTAAAGCATTGACTACACGATTAATAAATTTTGATTAATAATTCGATAAAACGATGTTTTATTAACTTCTTTCATTTTTGTATTTATTTCGACAGCGACCAGCTCGCTGGCTTCGACAGACATGCCAGCGAGCCTGGCGAATCCAGTCGCTGTCGAAATAAAGACAAAATTGAAAGTTAAAATCTGGTGGTGGTCTAGGGGATAGAACGCTTGGCTCCTGAACCAGGGGACATGCGTTCGAGCTTAGACACGACCAGATTCCTTCTTCATAATAATGAGCTATTTTCTGCTCACATTGAAGATTGTAAAATAAATTCTAATATCATTGATGTAAATCCTTGATATTATTCTTTAAAAAAAAAAAAAAAAACATCGATTAATTTAAATAATATCACTTCCATCAAGAGATTTTAGTAAAATCATTCGATTAGACATTTTATAAATTGTGGTGGTTTATGCTGCAGGTTAGATGCTTTCCTGACATATTTCTCTCGCATCCTCAACATTTATAAATCGTGTCATGCACGCGCGTCGATTTCTCTGACTCCTCATATGGCCGACATTCAATATTTGATTTATTTGATCGTACCACGTTCTCCTCGGTCTTTCTCTATTTCTGGTTCCATTTACATCGTTAACATATATTTTTTTTAACCATTCTTTCTTCATTCATTCTTTCCATATGACAAACCATCTTAATGATCCATTCATTATTTTGTTCATAACACCATCATTCGTACCGTATTCACTTCTTATATTTTCATTCGACACTCCATCATACACAGAGTTTCCGCACATTCGTCTAGGAGATCTCATGATGATATAGATGATACTTATTGAAATAAAACGTGGGTGTTTAATATGAGTGCGTGCAGTATGTGTATAATACTGACGTGCAGCTTTAATTGAAATTTCTCTCACGTTTTCCATTAGAAATTAAAAGCAGATGGAAGCATTCTCTCATTGAAAATAGAGCACCTCGCCTGGTGGCCATTAGTTCTCATCAGCGGATCACGGCCCTGCCGCGTGTGCGCTCCTGCAGTATATTATCGATTGTGGGACATAAAACTCCGCGCCTTGAGCCACACGTCGCCTGGACAGCGGCGTAGCGCCAGGTCGGGGGCCGGCCGCGGGGTCGCGCCACTGCGCCCGGGGCCTCTTCAGGAAGTCCCGGCCCGACCGAGGGTAAATACACGTCTTTTGCGGCCATATTTATTCCCGTATCATGGCGAACCCCGTTCTGTGGCAGGGTTGTTTTTCCTTTACGAAAGACCCTCGCGATAAATCATTTATAATCCGCTCGTTTTTCAATTCGAGATATTTACGGGAGTTATTAAAATAATTTGAATTTATTCCTACTTTACATGAGAAACTCGCGTTTTTTCGACGAGGGCGCGATAATTTGTACCGATTACGAGAACGGGTGTTGAAAAATTAATAAAAAAAAAAAACTTCACAATGCCCTCCGAGACAATGCGGGCTGCGGCGGAGTAGAAAAGGTACACGCGAGTGGAACATTAGACGGGCCTTGGCGCTGCTGCGATCGCCGCATAAATCTCTCCTCAATGAATTAGAGAATTAACACGAACGCCCCTAGGATTAGGCGGCGGTGCACACCTCGGGACGGGACCTGGCGGGAGTAGCTGCCCGGCGCTGTTTCCCGGATCGTGCAGTTAATTTCCGCAGGACCCCCTCCCCCTCATTTGAATAAAACTGTACTTTATCATTTCCCGGCGATTCGTTTTTGTTCGGCCAGCCCATTATTTATTTATGTTTGTGTTGACCATACGCACGGCTCTAATTTATTTAGCACCTTCGGCCATTTCCGACGGACTCGGGCGGTGAATTATAAATAAAGGCGATGCGGTAACAAGCTCCGGTCACCTAGAGAGCTCTCCCGCCTTTCGCACTTGCAGCTAGCCTTCTTCGCACGCCACTCGGAACCACTCACTTCAGTCTGGACATTAGGAAGCAAATAAAGAATCACACTCATAGAAGTAGGTATTTTATCTCTAATTTAATAGCATAATTTACGAAATATTTACGAAGATTAGATCATAATAGAATTATTTATCTATATCTGTTCAAACTTTTCTTCTTCTTCTTCAAGTTCCCTGTCGGGTCCCCCCAACGTTGGCGATCATCTCGGCAAACCTGTCCCTGTCTTGCGCCGCTCGGAACAGCTCCTCCACACTTCGGATGCCGGTCTTCTCCCTCACGTTTCGCAGCCAGGATATTTGTCTCATACCGGGCCCTCAGCGTCCCTCCCCCTCCAATATCAGTTGGAGAAGGTGGTACTTTTCGGATTTCGGTATTGGTAACCATGTTTGTCCAGGGAATTCTGAGTATTCGTCGATAGAGTCACATTTCAAAAGCTTCCAGTCTGTTCATTGAGTTGACTTTGACTGTTTATTGAATCAAAAGTATTAAAACTTTTAATACTTTTGATTCAACGACCTTCGTCGCGGAGTGTCAAGAGCTGTCACACCGAAGGTCGTACTGTCTTTGGTTTGGTAGAATTCACGTGGTAATAAAATGGCGAGAGATTAGCTACCTATCACACGTCATGAGAATCAATATAAAAGATTTAAAAAATTGCATATAATAATTGGATTCAAACGACCTATTGTGTACAAAAAAATCGTTCCCTTAGATGCACCAATGATTTGTGACATTAAATCGATTTCTTGTTTCTTCTAGAACTAGATTTTATTATTTTTATAAAAAAAGTATGTAATAATACAAGTAGATATACTCGTATTTATAATGAAAACAGAAAAACAGTAATTAAAAGCATTATTTCACTCCTCTCGATAATATATTTAATCAATAGCAGAGTATTAAAAGCACTATACGAGGTCTGTTCAAAAAGTATCGCGAATTTTATATTTTTTCAAAAAGTATTTATTTATTCATGAATATCTATTTTGTCCCCTTCAAAGTAATTCCCCTCGGATATAATACATTTATGCCAACGTTTTTTCCAATCCTCGAAGCACTTAAAAAAATCGTTTTTTGTGATCTTGTTCAGCTCCTCCTTCGATGCCGTCTTTATCTCCTCAATCGTGGCGTAGCGTCGTCCTTTCATGGGCCTCTTCAGTTTTGGAAACAGGAAAAAGTCACAGGGGGCCAGGTCTGGGGAATACGGTGGCTGCGGCACCATTACTGTGTTGTTTTTGGCCAAATATTCGCGCACAAGCAACGATGTGTGAGCAGGGGCGTTATCATGGTGCAAAAGCCAGTTTTTGTTCTTCCACAAATCCGGGCGTTTCTGGCGGATTGCTTCGCGCAAATTGCGCATAACTTGCAGGTAATATTCCTTATTGACCGTACTACCCTGTGGCAAGAACTCATGATGCACCACGCCCCTGCAATCGAAGAAAACTGTGAGCAAAACCTTCACGTTCGACCGAACTTGGCGCGCTTTTTTTGGTCTTGGCTCATGCGGCAGCTTCCATTGGGATGATTGAGCTTTGGTTTCCACGTCATAACCATAAACCCATGATTCGTCACCAGTTATGACCCTCTGGAGCACATTTGGGTCGTCACGGACCGAGTCCAACATCTCCTGAGCAATGTTAACGCGATGCTGTTTTTGGTCGAAATTGAGCAATTTTGGCACGAATTTCGCGGCGACCCGACTCATGCCCAAATCATTGGTTAAAATCGAATGGCACGAGCCAATCGATATGTTTAGGTCCTCAGCAACTTCTCTAACGGTGATTCGACGATTGGCTAATACTATTTTCTTCACTTTATCAATGTTTTCGTCTGTTGTTGACGTGCTCGGGCGTCCGGCACGCTCTTCGTCGTTCATATCTTCTCGGCCCTCTGAGAACATTTTGTACCACCGATAAACGTTGCTTTGGTCCAAGGTAGCTTCACCATATGCCACAGTCAACATTCGAAATGCGTCCGCGCACTTTATTTTGTTTTTCACACAAAATTTGATACAGATTCTTTGATCCATTTTTTGGAATAGGCAAAAATCGAAGACGAGCCAAAACACATCCAAGCAAAACAGCTGTCAAAAATTAACTAAACATTCAAAATGGCCGACCTTGTCAGCATAAGTAAGGGACATGAGTACCAACATAACGCTACAAAAAAATCAAAAATCAAATATACGTAGCCAGCGGAAATTCAAAATTCGCGATACTTTTTGAACAGACCTCGTATATATACTTAGATAAATAACATGTTCTATTGTGATTCCATTAACTGATCAAACTGTAGCTTTGATGATTAGGTGTTTTAGGTTCTCAGAAACCTACTCCTCCGTGATGAATATTGTTGTACGGGAATTACTACATGTCGAAACATAATATTGTAGATTCCAAGATGTTCGAATCAAATATCATACTTTGTTAATGAGCATTAATAATTCAATTAACGGGAGGGAATACGAACTACCGAGACATGTAGCGAAATAATAAATAATTATCTGGAAAATTTATAACTTGATCTGATGTTCACATTCTTGATTCAACATTGTATCAACTGTTAACTGAAGGTTGGTTTTTACAAAGGTGCCAAATGGTTAAAACATAAAGCAGAAAAAAAGCAAAAACGTTTTTTTTCTTTCCATATGTCATGTACCACGGGTGGCATCTTTAGGGTGACGTTTGAACTACACTTTGGACCTTTGCACAGTTATTCGTCTTCATGTTTAACACCAATTGGGATCACAAAACATTTTTGTCATTTTTGATACTTGACACCTTAGTAATGTCCAGCCCTCATATGTTAAATTTACAACACTATTATAATATAATATAACATTTTTTTTATTATACACTCTTTGAGAATGTCGCGATAGGTGTTTCGCCAATAGATGTTAGCATTATCAGGTGTTACAAACAATAATATATACAAATTGAAAGACTTATTATTTATAAGGCAATAAATAACTAGTAAGTAACTAGGGCAAAAAATATATACATAAAAGTCGATCAAATAAATCAAATATTGAACGTCGGCTCATATTCAATATAAGCAGAAAATAGCTCATTATTATGAAGTTTCGTCTGTCTAAGGCATTGTCAAATGAAACGTGTCTCTTAAGAGACGTTTTCATACGTATTAATTACTTGTTATAATTTCGAGTTTTCATGATTATTCAAGAGAAAGTAAACAAAGTAAAATACTTCACAATAAAATAACACAGCTATATTTTTATGTAAAGAATAAACGTGAATGAATGCATTTGTGAAGCGGAGACGTGACACGTGCATAACACGTTGTAAGTTTGTTGAGGAAGTGAGAGAAGTATGTCAGGAATGAAAAGTGTGGCAGTTCATTCATTTTGGCCCTTTGGTGACGGCGTGACGGTTAGTTAGTTAGTTTTCCTCGGTCTGCCTCGACTCCGTACCCCATTTACATCATTAACGTATACTTTCTTAACCATTCTTTCTCCATCCATGCGTTCCATCTGTCCGAACCAACGCAGCGATCCTTTCATAATTTTGTTCATAATACCTTCTTCCGCTCTACATTCCTTTCATATATCAGCATTTTAGATTCTGACGTATATCGTTCTAGCACACATACGTCTTAGGGACCTCATCTCAACCGCATTTATTCTGCTTTCACCCTTCTTCTGCCAGTTCCATGCTTCGCTTCCATACATTAATGATGGGACCAGAACTCCATTGTGAACGGCCGTTTTCGCTTTCATAGATAAATTCTTGTTTCCAATAACTATTCTTAAAGCTCCATTCACTTTGTTATCCACACAAACCCTTCTTTCGACGTCACTATCCGTTCGGCCATCTGCTGTGAACATGCTACCTTAATAGACAAATTATTATATTTAGTATTATATTATTTAAAATATTTTAAAGTAAAATATTCAAGGGATGTTAAAACGATTTAAAACCGACATCGTTGTGCTTTTAACGACTAGAGGAATCACATTTAATTCGCATTTAATTTTAATAATAAAAAGAAAATTTTAATGAACGATTTCGATTTCCCGCTATCGCTATCTCAGTGGGACTGGGGCATGGTGCCGGATACATAAAAATGGAGATCAGTCGCTACGGAAATAGCCTCATTTCCTATTGCATTTGATTTGTATTCAGTTTGTGAATTAGAAACTGAATAAATTAATATTGGCGCCCACATTAAAATTAATACGCACCTAGAATGCATTTGAATCCACGCGCCGTGATAATCTGTTTATTATTCATGAGGAATATGTATCAAATAAGCGAAATTTTCTCGTCGAGTTACTTTGACTGAGCGAGGGGAGACATTAATATTTGAAGTGAGAATTTTAGCAGTGGCTGAAATTCGTTTCGTAACGCATCAGAGAGTTCACAGACAAACCCAAGGATACTAATAAAATATTAATCGCAGGTGAGTAAAATGTGATCCCGCCTTAATTAACTCTTCTGATATTAAGTCAGATTTGTGGGAAATGTCACGGAAGAATTTATATATTCATGGAAAAAATAAACATTAAAAATATTGGACAATATTTTTTACTTTCTCTTTAACTTTTTTATATACTTTGTATATACAACACTTACATTAAAAAAATATATAGACATGTTTCGGACAACCAGTCCTTCTTCAGAGATACATATTATAAAGATACATATTTAAAATATTATCAAATCAAATCAGTTTATTTCATTAACAGACATAACAGAATTAATTTTTAAGGCATCTATTGATAACAGGTAAAATAATATAATGTGTATAGTATACTACCAGAAACGAATGGGAGATGGTTCAACATTAGGAAGACAGGACACTCTCCAGAATTAAGAGTATTTGCCTTCTGATCGTACTTTCACTAATACGAAAGACGTCGATCTCCGAGGAGACCGCGTTATAAAATTGTAAAATTGTTTACATGATTTGACAGATGTTATAAAAGTTATTTTAAATATGTATCTTTATAATATGTATCATTATAATATGTATCATTGAAGAAGGAATGGTTGTCCGAAACATGTCTATGTAATTTAAAAAAATGTAATTGTTGAATATACAAAGTATATAAAAAAGAAAAGAGAAATTAGGCATCTACAACACAAAGTATGGCGAATATAGGAAGATATGTATTTTAAACTTTGTAAACAATACGAACTTTATTAAAAAAAACAAACATGTTTCGGAAACAGAAACCCTTCATCAGTATTTTTATAATCAATAGTTTATAACAATTTAAATATTTTTTTTCATGTCTGTGGTCAGTTTTGACAGATATTTTAGAACTGACAAAATGAAAAATTTGTTGAAACATTTATAACACTGATGAAAGACTTCTGTGCCCAAAACATGTATGTTTTTTTAATTTTAATATAATAATAATAACTATAATAATAATAAATAGGATACTTTATAAAGCGCCATATTTACGAATTACTCATCTTCAGGGCGCTGTAGAAAATCCTCCGTTTTACGAATTATTGTAGTTAAAAAATAAACATATTTAGTATACGAATTTTTATGAAATAAAACACTCTTTTTTCCACTTTTGAGTTAATTTTTCTCGACATGTTTCGAAGGCTTACACCTTCATCATCGGGAGAACGATGTAAACTTTATTTTACTTTATTAATAGTTTATATCGTTCTCCCCGTGATGAAGGTAAGCCTTCGAAACATGTCGAGAAAAATAAACTCAAAAGTGAAAAAAACATAGTTTTAATTCATAAAAATTCACAAGGGTAAGAGGAAGGATAAGTGCAAAATACATGCGGAAAAGATGAGATCACTAAGATTGAAGACACTGGAACGGAAGAAAGTATTATGAACAAAATTATGAAGGGAGCAACCAACGCGGTTTGGCCACATGGAAAGTATAAACGAAAAAGAAATGGTTTAGAAATTATTTTAATTTATTATTAACTGACTGACTGACTAACCATCACGCCGTATCCCCGAAAGGGTAGGCAGAAAGAATGGACTGCCACACTTTAATCGATGCGGCACTCCATCCTTCTCTTTTCGCCATCGCGAGAGACGCGGTGTGATGGGTTGCGAACCTCATCGCCACCAAAAGGCATCTCCCGCGCACACTTCGATCGTTCAACGTCTACATAATAAATCTAAAACAAATTGTCTGAAATACAATGATATAAAATAAAATATACTAACAAAGAAAAATAATTTAACACAAATTGTTATTTTAGGTGGTGCACTTGTCGTCAGCTGGACGATCCGGACATTTGTGTTTATTTAATTTTTATTCCACGTTATGCACTGATTTTTTTAATTTACTGTAATTAGGCACTTAAAACAATCCAACACAAGCAAGAACTTAAAAATATCATTAAAGAATTTATTCAAATTGTCATTGGAACAAATGAAAAATTTATTTTTACACCTGTCAAAATTCTTTTTATAAACGAAAAAACTTATATAATTTTAACACCAAAAACAGTAAAAACGTATTTTTTGTCACAAATAACTTTCATAAAGAGCGGCGATAATCAAATTGACCAAAACAATTCACTTATACACGAAATATCTCCAAATTGACGGGAGCACCATATGAACCAAACCAAATTTTCAAAATCAGAACCAATGTATTTATTATTATTATTATTTTAATAGCTTCATACATAAGGGCTCCACTAATTATGCTAAACTGTTAATTTGTGGGGATTTGTGGTGGTGAGAGTTGAAAGACGGCGGAGGTTTCAGCGTTTATTGCGGATCACAAGTAATTACACTTAACTGTATGATATACTCGTGATGGAGCGTGGCTGGATGTCGATGGCAGCGGGGCGGAGTCCGGTGGTGAGTCGTAGAGGATGAGGGCTCGCTAGGCGGTATCGTCGAGTGGCTGGAGCGAGGAGTCGTCGGAGGTTTCTCGTACGTAGACTGGGTAGTGGAGACTCGTGTCTCTTCGAGATCGCGATACTGGCTGACGTTTAGAGTTGACTGACGTTTAGAGTGGACTGACTTAGCTTCGTAGCTCGGCGACGGAGGGAGTCCGATATCTCGCGTCTGTTAGAAGTCGTAAGAGTAACTGATCCTATTGGGTGCTCGGAAGTACTGCTTTTATATGCTTTGGTTTCGTCATCTGATGACCTGATCCGATGACCTGACCTAGTGACCAACTTGAAGAATTCAGGGCCCGCGAATCATCAAATTTGATAATTAGGTCTTGGGTCAGCGTTTTTGTGTTTATTCGTGTCATATATTTCTTCATGAAATATGTTTATCTGGGTTATGCATTTACCCCGACAAATTTGTAAATACATTACACTACAACGTTTAATCGCACTCAAAGAAACTAGACTATTTGGAAAACTTATTACGATTCGGTGCATTTGGAAGCTGGAAAAGGCTATACACAGATAGCGCAATTAGCAATGGAATCAAATATTTCTCGCTGAACAAAAATAAACAGCGCCGGGACCGCTGCCTTGGCGCCCGCCTTAGCACTCTGCACGTCCGCTTGTGCGCACCGCTAGACCCGGGACCTTTACTTATTGCTGGCACTTTTTGTTCCGTGCCCCTTGATACGAAATTGTTTCCGGATAAAGAAAGCAAGACTCCCGCAGTACAGCGCGGCCCTGCAACCAGTGGATCGAAAGGGGAACACGGCGGGTGCTGCGCCGAGGGCAATTTCGATTTTATGTTGGAGGTATAAACTTTCAAAATTGCGGGACCTTAATACAGCTCGTAACATAAATTGAAATTAACTTCGTTTTGTTCGCGTTGTGTCTTGTGTGTTAGATTTTATTTGTTAACTTCACTAATGATAAATACAATATTTTCAACGTTACAAGTCATCGAGAGCTTAATAAGAATCTATATGACACGCGTTCGCCCTATAATAATGACCTAGTATTCTTCTTATTATTATTATTTTGTGCATTGTATATCTGCATTGTGAAGATGAGAGCAGAATAAATGCGGTAGAGATGAGGTCCCTAAGACGTATGTGTGGTAGAACGATGTACGACAGAATCTCAAATGCTAATATTAGGAAGGAATGTAGAGCGAAAGAAGGTATTATGAACAAAATTATGAAAGGTTCGCTGCGTTGGTTCGGACATATGAAGCGGATGGGTGAAGAAAGAATGGTTAAAAAAGTATACGTTAACAATGTCAATGGAGTAAGGAGTCGAGGTAGACCGAGGAAAACATGGCATGACCAGATTAATCGAATATTAAAAGTTGGTCATGTCAGAAGCCGGAAGAACCGGGGTGCGTGTATGACACGATGTATGAATGTGGAGGAAGCTAGAGAGGTGTGCCAGGATAGAGTAGTGTGGCGGTCCATTCTCTCTGCCTACCCCTGCGGGGAAACGGCGTGATGGTTTGTTTGTTTGTTTTGTTATTATTTTGTTGAAAAAACTCCTTACATCATTACAGCGCGAGCCAAATCGATGTAAAGGGTGAAAAAATGGAATATCAAATGAAATTTACATTGAACCTTATGAATAGGAACGTGCCAGTTATTTCCTTGCTGCCTTTATCGTAAGGGTATTCACGAATTCGCCATAATTGCATCCAAAGAGGTCTATCTCTTTTGCAACTTCGTTTAAGAGACGAATCGCTTTCAATACAGGAGAACTTTGAAGGGCCTCTGTGCGGCAATTATGGAACCGAAACGAGGGTTGAAACCATCAGAATAAAAAAAGTCTCCTTAGAAACACAGAATCCCTTCAACTCAATGAACAGACTGAAAGTATTTGAAATGTGGCTATATCGTCGAATGCTTAGAATTCCCTAGACATACATGGTTACCAATACCGAACTCCTGAGGTGAGCTAGAGGTGACAGGGAACTGTTATCAACTATCAAGGTTCGAAAAATCTTACATCTGGGTCATACACTGCGTGGGGAAAAGTACCACCTTCTCCAACTGATATTGATGGAGGAAATTGAGGGACGGTAGGAGACAGACGTCCTGGCTGCGAAACGTGAGAGAGTGGACCGCCATCCGAAGTGTGGAGGAGCTGTTCAGAGCAGCGCAAGACAGGGACAGGTTCGCCGAGGTGATCGCCAACGCTGGGGGGACCCGACAGGGCACTTGAAGAAGAAGAGAAACACAGAAATGAGGACTCTCCGATCCGTTGCGGGAATGACACTCCGAGACAGAGTAAGAAATTTCGAAATAAGAAAGATCTGCATTGTGGAAGATGTCGTGCGATGCGGGAAACTGAGAAGACGCTACTAGAAAGATCATGTGCAGAGAGCAACTTCTAAAATAGTGATAAGTAAAGTAGCAAATAAGAAATCGACCTCCAGGACCACAAACCAAAAGATGATGAGACATTGGAAATCTACATCCCAGGAACAGGCTCCGAGAAAAAACAGGAAATGATTCCCCAATAAAGTTGCAGAATAAGATGAAGAACACACTATATAAGTTATTAATGTTTAAATTGAAATCTCTTGAAATGTCTTTTCATAACTATGATAATTCCAGTCATTACCGTTCTTTCAAAACTTAGGACCAGTCTGTCGATGCTAGTTAGCTTGGGAAAACCGGTCACTGTCAAAACAAAGACAAAAGTGAAACTAGTTTAAAAAAAAACAACGGTAATTATAGATTTTCTGTAGTAAATATCACTGCGAATAATGTAATTACATATTTTTTCCTTTTATGCAACAGGTTGTTTGAACCCAATTACTGTATTCAATTCATTTAAGCTATTATTATTGATTCTTATGACATGTGATAGGTAGCCAATCTATCGCCATTTATTTAATCGTACCACGTTTTCCTAGGTCTTACTCTCTTTTAAGTTTACACAGTTAACATATTTTTTTTACCATTCTTCATTCATTCTTTTCGTGTGTCCAAAACCATCTTAACGATCATTTCTTTATATTATTAATAACACTTACATTCTTACTGAATTCACTTCTTTTATTTTCATTTGACACTATCATACACAGAGTATCCACACTTTCGTAAGAGAGATCTCATTTCTACTGTATTTATTATACTATCATCCTTCCAGTTCCATGCTTCGCTTTCATATGTATGTAAATAAGTATAAGAGAATTCTGCATTTAAATTGAAGTATTCCGATGTCTTTTTAAATAACAAGATGCTTTTTAACTCAATTTGACAGACTCATCCTTCTAAAGCACGCTTTAACGTAGCTTATCTCTTTTTTAATATTAAATTGCTTTCGAAATTCATTTGTGCACTCACTTAGAAGTAATCTTTGGTGGCGGAGCGTCTAGAATCGTCAACTTCCTTTTTTCAATCCTTCCATGTCTGTGTACAGACTGGGATTTACAGAATTGAACGTTGAAATTTTTATATTTCATAACTTCGTAAATACTTTCGTATGAAGTACTTAATTTTGTGATGTGACATTATTTAATATAATTTATATTTTAAACATTATATTCTTTGCACTTAGCCAACAATAACATATGGCGTCGAAGCAAGGGCAGACACATTAAGGACCAAACAAGTTTTGAGGACTTCCGAAATGAAGACACCGAGGACGATAGCAGGCAAGACACTGAGGGATCGCGTGAGGAACACCAGAATAAGAGAGATATGTGAGGTTGAGGATATTATAAGATGGAGCAGACAGCGAAAAAGGGACTGGTACGGTCATGTTCAAAGAATGGACTCCACCAGACTCCCCTATATTGTGTTGTTGTAAAGAACAAAGTGGTTTAAATACAAACGTACAAGTGTTAAATAATATAATATTTAAAACTGAAATACTGAATCAACGTTTGCACACGCTATTAATGAATTCATTTGTCTTCTGGAAACCATGTCAATTTAAATCAAATCGAATCAGTTTATTGTTTCAATAGAAATTACAAACAAAGTTTATGTTTAAGGCATCTATTAACAACAGATAAAATAATACACGTAATATATAGTATATAGAATAGCAGGAACGGTTGAGAGATGGTTTGACATTAGGAAGACAAGATACTCACGAGCGGACAGTGCACGAGGAAAATATTCTCATGGCATGTGATATGTAGCTAATCTATCGCCATTTTATTGTCACGTGAGTTATGTACCAGACCAAAGACAGCGTTATAATCACACTGCTATTGCCGGGAATCTAACACGGGAATGTCAATGTGTGGCAGTCATATCTGTTGCCACTTTACTGTGAAGACTTGCTGTAAGGAATTCGTTTTAAGTAGACGACGGAATTAAGTCACGACTTCTGATAGTCCCAGAACGTGCCGGTTTGTCTTACTCAGTTACACCTCGAGTGCCTCAATGTGTTCATTCAGTCTCAGCGTTCGTTCGTTAAAAGTTGCCAGATGTAGTCGTCGTTGTTGTTGGTACCCTGCCGTAACCCGGGGATTCTTCGCATCCCCTACCCTACCGTTACCGTGGTCGCTACCTTGACCAGGAATAGAAGGGCTACCGGGAACTAGGGGCCATTTTGTTGGTGTGTTAGTATCATTTTTGGTTTGGGAGGTTTTGCCCTAATCACCACGCTGGGCAGGCGGGATAGTGATCGCAGAGTTTGCCTACTTGATCCAGTGGCGCTGCTGCCCGTCACTGGTGTTCATAAGTACAAGTAGTTATCTAGATCAGTGCTTCGCAACTGGTGTGTCGAGCCGGAGGCAGGTGTGCTGTGGTCCAATACATAATGAAAAAAATATTTAGTTATAGTCGGAAGTCGTGAATTGCGAAAGAGTCGACTCTTGCGTAAATCAGCCCAGGAGACGTTGGTGACCTTTTTTATTGTTGTTTTTTTTTAGCTCATTCAGCTTTTTAGTGAAAATCTGACAGGATATTTTTTGTTGGCGACCTTTTTTAGGCCATTCTTGAAAAATCGAACATTCGATTTTCCCGAATGAGTTAAAAAAAAGTCACTAACATCTCTGTTGAGCTGATTAACACCCACCCCCAGACCGAATTTTAGCTTTAGGTGTGCCGTGGAATTCTAGGAAGAACTTAGGTGTGCCGTAGATGAGAAAAGGTTGCGGAGCACTGATCTAGATGGTTATCCCGCTATCTCTTCGGGGTAATCTGAGGAGCAAAAATAGTTTGAGGGGAAATATGCGAATATCTCCAGTATAATACGTTAGTACGACACTGCAGTCTGCTTAGTACTTTCTGCATACCCTTTCGGGGAGAAGGCGGGATGTTTAATTAGTTAGTTTCTAGATTAGTAATTTAGAACAAATTTATTCAAAATCTGAAATATAATCCAAAATGTTGAACTAAGCATAGAAAAGGGGAATTATCTTGATCATAGTGGACGGTGTACATATTTACATGGCAAAGACAGTCGGGCTTAATTTGAATTAACATTAGCTCTCTATACTGTTAATCGAATAACTCAGACGGATCCAATCAAAAATGTCCTTCAGGTGTTAATAATCGCGGTTGATCCGGCGTTACATCCGGCTCTTAATTACAGCTTTTCTGCCATTCCCACATACCCACTTGACAAACATGACACTTGTTTATTGCCATTATAATTACCTGAAACACGCTGATCGCCCTCATCTGTATCGGGGGGAGAATTCTTAAATCCGCGTTTTACAATATTTGTCTAAACCAAGCGTGGTTTAAAAAAACTATTTATTTGATAGTGCCACGTTTTACTCGATCTTTCTCTATTTTTAGTTCCATTTACATTAACTAATTAACTAACTAACCATCACGCCGTCTCCCCGAAGGGGTAGGCATAAAGAATGGACTGCCACACTTTTCTTTCCTGACATATTTCTCTCGCTTCCTCAACATTCATACATCGTGTCATGCACGCGCGTCGATTTCTCTGACTCCTCACATGGCTGACATTCAATATTTTATTTATTTTATCGTGCCA
This sequence comes from Lepidostoma basale, assembly GCA_022606425.2. Taxonomy (NCBI): domain Eukaryota; kingdom Metazoa; phylum Arthropoda; class Insecta; order Trichoptera; family Lepidostomatidae; genus Lepidostoma; species Lepidostoma basale. The sequence continues at coordinate 309,323 of JAHDVF020001470.1, forward strand.
CGTTTTCCTAGGTCTTCCTCTATTTCTGGTTCCATTTACATAATTAACATATAATTTTTTTACCATTCTTTCTTCATTCATTCTTTCCATATGTCCAAACCATCTTAATGACCCTTTCATTGTTTTGTTCATGACACCATCATTCGCACCGCATTCACTTCTTATATTTTTATTCGACACTCTATCTTACACAGAGTATCCACACATTCGTCTAAGAGATCTCATTTCTACTGCATTTATTCTACTTATTTCCATTTACATCGTTAACATATGATTATTTACCATTATTTCTTCATTCATTCTATCATACATAGATTTTCTAGACATTCGTCTAAGCGAACTCATTTCTACTGCATTTATGCTATTGTACTTTCATCCTTCTTTTGCCAGTTTCATGTTTCGCTTCCATACCAAAGAACATCATTGTGCACTGATATTTAAACTTTTTTGGATAGGCGTTTGTTTGCAATGACAACTTTAATTGTACCATTCACATTGCGCTTTTTATATTATAAACTGTTAAATTAAAAAAAATGTTTTGTGTATCACAATTGTATTCAAAATTTTTTCTAAGTTATTATTTAAATTGACATTAGGAACAAATACACATAAAGGTTAAAAAAACCACGAAAATTTGACATTTTATATATTATCGTAACACCTGATGGTGTCAACATTGGTAGACGAAACAGTTGTCGCGGAAAATAAAATACAATTGTGATACATAAAACAAAGTTTTTTAATATAACAGTTTATAATGTTAAATAATTGTTTATCTAAGGTTGTATTATAAGTTGTAAAATATTTTAGTATTTTTATACAACTTTAATAAATAAAATAAATTAATTAATAGTAAATAAGTCTCCTTAATCAGTAGTCAAGCGTTCTATCTCCTAAAACACCGCCGGAATATTATAAAATATTCTGCGGATGTGAAAACCAAAGTACGCACTCAGATGCGGACGGGCGTCACATCCCTAGGGCCCGCCGATACCCCGCCCTCCCCCGCCCCAATGGTTTTATCATCAATATTTAATTAAGCTACAAGTTAATTGACACACCGCTCGGAAATGCCTCGCACGGCGGGAATTTTGAAACTAATCCCTTCGCAAAACATTAGTGCGGTGCGAGGGGGTTGATTATCATTTTCGCTTTAAATTAACAGATGATGTTGTATTCTATATTAAGTAACAAACCATGAACATACGGATAACCATAGGAACAAGATTCTTCTCCCATTCTTACACCATGCCCTAAACGGGTACATGCTTATCTGAAGCACAAGTTAACCCTTTCCTAATCTAACGAAACCTAATATGGACCTTATTACCGTAAGAGATACATACATGAATACGAGCTAATCCTCTCTTTTGAGTCTGAATACAAAGTGAACGGAATACTTTGAATGTGTGATTTAAGTGTCAGCAATTAAATTAAACCATTTAATATATTTTAAATAATTTTCAAATATAAAATTGTAATTTATGATAAGTATCAAAACAAGCATATTATCTAATTAATATAAATGAAAAGGTCCGTCTTCTAGGGATTATATTGATTTTGATATAGAAAGACATATTCCTCATAATACCCCTTCTAAACCAAATAATATTCGACATTTAAAAAAGCCATAAAAGGGCGAAACATGTCATTCCATATAAAATTTAATAAAATTCCTAAAAGACAGACGTTGTCAGTTATATTCATTATTAAATATGCAGTTTTACATCTGCAGTTTGAGAATGCCCTCGCAAGGCGAAACAAATTTGTCACAATTATATTTATATAATTAATGTAAATTAAATCCAAGTAAAACCACTAAACAATCTTGCTTACTATTATAAATTAATAATGGAGTTTGACAATCCTAAAACCCATATCTTAAATGGTTTTATTGAGGATTTAGTGAATTTGATGCCATTAAAATATTTAGTGTAAAAAAGTTTTTTTTTTACTCATTGCTGTTTAAAAAATGCATTTTATTAATGATTAATATATACATTTTTTAATATTATTAACATGACACTCGTAATATCCGTCATATATATACGAAACATCTTAAAATTGTATAAATATAATTTAATTATTATAATGCTTAGTCCATTTAAATAAATTCCACCGGCTAATCAAAAATAAATCCAAGGGTTTATTTGAACATTAATACATTGTACACACGAACCTAAATATTTTTATAATAACATTGTGTGAATCGCCACGACCTTCGCAGATTTAAACAGTGTCCTGTGCGAGCCGCTGAAAGCCTTTTGTATTATCAGCAAACGTGCTTTGTTATAAAAACCATGTTCCACGATAAATAAAAATGTCCATTAACTGTGTTAGCGTAAGAATTACATGATTACACATATCATGGCCGGGATAGGGCGGCCGGCACGCGAGGCCCTAAATGTGTGTTCTTTGTTACTAATATTCCCTCATTGTGCTGCACTTAGAGATGTACTAATCTACCCTAATAATATATCCATTTTATTACTAATTTCTATCGTTTCGTATAAAAACATTCTTGAATAACATCTCCCTTTTACGAAAGTGAAATCTGTTCGTCGTTTTATCCATAATGCGTAAAGTGAGTAGTTATGATTTCTTTATAGAAAATAATATTCTTCTTTTTCTTCTTCCTCTTAGTTTAGGTCGTATGACCTGTTTGTGACAGGAGGCTGTCCTGGGATGATGATGTCCAGCCATCTCTCCATCTCTTTGGCGGCCCTCCTGGTAATCTCTTGCTTCTTGGGTTTTCATCTTTAACAATTTTTTCAATTCTTGTATTCTCCATACGGTCCACGTGGACTCTCCAAAAGCGCCTTCTGCTTCTTCCCCATCTCACTATGTCCAGTGTCGATCTAGCCTTCGATTTACTAAATAGTTCACTTCACACATATTCACTTGACCATTAAAAATTATTATATAGTATTTATTACAAATGAAAACATCTGTTTTCTAGAAGTATTATCATATTTTATGTGAATAACACGTTGTTCACACCATTGTTCAAGAAACTATAAATTCATTATACAGGTTTATGTCTTTGTTAACGATATTTTCACTTCACGTCTTAACTTCAGTTTCAGTATTAGAAAGATTTAAAACTTTCCCAAATAATTATGCCTCATTTCTACATATTTGGCTGTTATACATATTTTATACAAATTAATGTTACCAAAATCAACGTTGTTAATACGCTTCACTCTTCGGTTTGAAATTCATCGTATGTTTTTAAAAAAACTTTCTTCACAACACGTAATATTTTCTAATAACAAGCTTTCAATCTGTTTAAAGCATAAATGTTACAAGTTATTACGTTAGCGTGTTATTAAGCTACAGCTCATTAAAACGAAGGAAGGAAAATACAAGTCGCCGTCCGTGTACGAGAGAAGCAAAGCTCTTTCCACAAGATGTTTCCGTTATATAAGACCTATGAGATTACTAACAATTTTATCGAACACGAAACGATTTTAATGAATCTTGATTCATATTTTGTTTCAACGATTGATTAAATTTAAATTGTAGAAGAAAGGAAAAACAACGGTAGGTATACGAAAAAAGCATGGGCTGTTACCACAAAGCAATGAAGGTGTCACTTAAATTCTATCACATATTTTCATTAAACTTTCTTTTGCATCAATATTTGAATAATATACTTGACTTTGTTAAAATATATCGCTGTATTAATTTTGGTAATACAAACATTTTCGGATTGAGTAGATATTAATACAAAATCATTTCTTACGAACTAAATAAAGGGGGTGAAGTTCGATCTGAGTGTAGGCATAACTAATCGAAAACGGAGTTTATTTAATATTTTGGTTTATAAGTATATGTTGCCGACACTAGTTTCCGAGCGGCAAGTGCTATTATTGTCACACCGAAGGTGCGGGTTCGATTTCCGGTGATGGCAGTGTGATCATCGCACTGTCTTTGGTCTGGTGTAGAAATCACGTGACAATAAAATGGCGATATATTATTATAGTTACCTATCATATGTCATGAGAATCAATATGATTGTTATTCCCTTCTTTGGCTGGCGTTTGTAATGATATAAAGAGCGGTCAAGAAAATCATAATAATAATTATAATAGTAATATATTAAAAAATAAACAACTTTGCTTTTAACCATGGAATCTTATTTACATTTGAAACCAACTAGTTTCGTAGTAATTAAAATAATATAAAGATTTGGGGAAAACACGATGAAATATAATTTTTCACAGTTTTTGTACTATAACCTTTATTTTTTGCATCCATAGTTGTAGGACTTTCATAAATTTTCATAAATCGTATGGTTATTATAATCGATGCCAACTAGTTTCGCTTGAACCCAAGCTTCATTAGGGTAATATAATAGCTAAACAAAAAAACAAAATATTCATACAGAAAATATGCAAATTTCTAGAAAATAAACGTGATTAGTTGTGTTGGGAACAAATAATTACTAATACAAACAATTATAACTAATGAAAGGGAATACCAGCTTATAAAGAATTACTTGACTTCGATGTAAACGAATAAAGAATAAGGCTGAACGATAAATTAATTAGATTATTGCTAACATTTTGGTTGCTGCTTATGGCTTTCTAAATCTCTAGAGCTTTTTTTTTTATGACCTATACGTATACCATTTTATGATCTAATTGAATGCCGGATAAGAACGAATGTTCGGATTCTGTAAGATGATAAGCAAATTCTGAGAATGCATTTAACATTTTTAATACTTTTAAACTCGAATATTCCGAGAAAAAGTTTTGGAAAACATCGCAAGCTTTGAAAACGGTGTATAAAAGCTTTGACTAAATGATTAAATCATTGAAATGATTTAATGTTGGATATATATTTGTACAATTGAGATACCTTGCGACATTTATGGTCAACTTCAAAGGCTTCGAAAAGGCGTGGAATCTGTTTTTCAAACCGCTCTAACGCAGCGTAATCAAGAGGTTAAATGCCAACGGTACTGCTGACCTCTCGAGGTCTCCGGTGTCACTATAAGCGACTAATGAGATTTTCTGAGGTGGCGTCAGGTTGCACCGAGCCTTTCGTTTATCCATTAACCCTCACAGACACGGCAAGGCAAGAGTAACTCTTTAATGATATATTTAATTCTCCCATAGCATTACGACACCGCAAACAGATTTTGTTTGTTGTATAAATTAGTCAAATGTTCTTTTTATCTTTGAAATCTGTAAAGCTAATAATAATAATAATAATAATTAGGCTAATTTGAATAGCGCCATTTTCGTGAATAGCTCACCTCAAGGGCCCTTTGACAGTGTTTTTAGTCATGAGAGCTGCATGTGACAATCAGATAACCGTTGTTTACATTTTATGCGATATTTTGAAAATGTGGGTTTTTAGGTGAGATTTAAAATCTGGCGGATTGTCAATGCATCTGAGGCGTGCAGGAAGCATATTCCAGGCAGACGGACCTGCCACTGCGAAAGCCCGATCTCCGAAATTTTTCCGGGGGTTGCGCTTTGGCTCAACTAATCTGCCTATTGCCGAGGAGTTTGCTGATCGAAGCGTAGATTGCCGCAAGTTAGGGATATCAGCAACACAAATTTCAGATTGATACATCATTCATATGCAATGTGGAATTAAAGAACCCGAATCTACTGTTATATAAACAAACAACAGACAAAAACAAAGTCTTTTTATCTATGTCTCGTCTATTTGTATCATCTATGTGTTTCATCTCTATGTCTCATCTCTTTGTTTCATCTCAATGTCTTATCTTCGTGTCACTTCTCTGTTCCTAACTCTATCTCTCACCCACATGCCTTGGCTATTTGTCTCATCTTTTCGTCTTACTTTTTTAGATTGATGCCAAAGATTTGTATCAATGGTAAAATAATTGATTGTAAATTCTCCAATGTTAACAGAATATGGTTATGAAGAAGAAATCTGGTCAGGTCCAGGCTTGAACACAAGTCAATTTTATTAGGAGCATAGTGTTCTGTCCACTAGGCCACCATACGTTTCTCGCACCACCCACATCTTTATTATATTTATATTTTATTTATTTACTAGAATAAGTTTCCATTACTTACGGAAATATAATGACATTAATTTATATTGTTTGTAAATTTACAATAAAAAAATATTAAAAATGTTCCAAATTGGGATAGATGAATAGAATTCATAGTTTGTGGACAAAGGTTTTGATACAACAACAACAAGAATAAACAGTTTCCCCGTGGGGGTAGGCAGAGAGAATAGACCGCCACACTACTCTATCCTGGCACACCTCTATAGATTCCTCCACGTTCATACAGCGAGTCATACACGCACGTCGATTCTTCCGACTTCTAACATGACCAACCTTTAAAATTCGATTAATTTGGTCATGCCATGTTTTTCTCGGTCCGCCTTGACTCCGCACTCCATTTACATCATTAACGTATACTTTATTAACTATTCTTTCTCCTTCCATTTTAATTGAGATATAAAACTCATTTTCATGGTTATTTATTGTCTTGAACCATGATGCAAAACTTCATATTAAATTATTAGTATGATTGAAGACGTCCGTTTTCAAAAAGGTTTATTATATTGTTTTGTTTATGTATGATTTGCCTTTCAAAGGCTTGAACCATTTTTCATGCCTTCCTGGTATTATTTATGTTATTTTACATATTATCAATAAGATGCCTTAAATATAAATATTTGTTTGTAATGTCTGTTGAGATAATAATACTGATACTAAATGATCAACTTAATACAATTAAACTTCTAGAAAAAAGATCAAGGTTTATGCATTATTTATTAAAATACTCGAAACAAAGTTTAATTTATTTAATTTAAACTAACTAATTAACCATCACGCCGTCTCCCCGAAAGGGCAGGCAGAAAGAATGGACTGTCACACTTTTACTGATGCGGCACTCCATCCTTCTCTTTTCGCCCCGCGGAAGACGCGGTGTGATGGGTTGCGAACCTCATCGCCACCAATAGGCGTCTCCCGCGCACACTTCGATCGTCCAACACCCACAAAATAAATCTAAAACAAATAATATAAAATACAATGATATAAAATAAAATAACAAAATAATAATAATTTAACACAAAATGTTCTTTTTAGATGGTGCACATATTGTCTATTTAATTTATTTTCCACGAATCCACCGTTTTTTTGATTTAGCACAAAATGTAATAAACACATAATGTTTTTTTTCGATGATGCATATGTTGATATGGACGATCGGGACTTTTGTGTTTATTTAATTTATGTTACACGTATCCACCGTTTTTTGAATTAGCTGTAATTAGGCACTTAACCAGTTAATTTAACATTAACTTATCGTTTTTTTCCGTTTAATAATCTAAAGACCATTCCAAAATATGTTTAATACGAAGGCTCGTAACATTATATCAAGAACCAAATATTCTGGTAGAGAGTCGGTGGTTTTAACTGAGTATCAACTAGAGTGCACTTTAGTTATTAATTGAAGTAACAGTGTGAGAGCTAATAATGTCATACTAGTAATCTAGCAAACCTACGTATAGTTAGTTATCATGTCAAAATGCCTCCTAAAACGCAACTAAAACGCTCCTAAAACGCACTCGGGAGCCAGTGTTCCAAGCAAAGTAGACATTTTATGTAACAGCTTGTGAGTCGACTTGAGTTTTGTGGACACATAATATTGAGATAATCTGAAAAGTACCCGAGTTCTCTCGATATTTAAGTCTTTTCAAGATTAGATATTTAAGTCTTCGTGCACACAAGGGTTAAATAGAGTTTCCAGCTTGACGTTATCCAGGTACCCTTAACCACCCAATTACATCATACTTCAAGCCATATAAGAAATACTTATAAAATCAAGTAGTTCGTTTCAGTGGTTTTGCATGGTATGAAATTATTAATTAAAACCGTCTGATTTACATATCCACTTAAATTAAATGTCATGTTGACTTGCAATCACAACGTCAAGAGCACTTATCATGCGACCGTTGACTTATTCTAGTGTATATTGTAAAACGTGCATTTTTGGCACCATAAGTTAATTAATATTATGAACATGTAAAGTTATGTGGAAGTTCATATTATGTAATAACGTTTTTGAGAATATCTTCTTTCGGACATATGGAGAAAGAATGGTTAAAAAAGTATACGTTAATGATGTAAATGGAGTAAGGAGTCGAGGCAGACCGAGGAAAACATGGCATGACCAAATTAATCAAATTTTGAAGGCTGGTCATGATAGAAGTCGGATGAATAAACTTGCGTGTATGACTCGCTGTATGAATGAGGAGGAAACTAGAGAGGTGTGCCAGTAGTGTGGCGGTCCATTCTCTCTGCTTACCCTTATAGAGAAACGGCGTTATGGTTTGTTGTTGTTGTTGTTAGGAATATCTTAAATTTAGGCTGGACATATGCAAGAAATGGACGAGAGAAGAATGGTTAAAATGTTGTACACAAGCAGAGTAAGTAGAAAGAGAAGTCGCGGAAGACCAAAGACCAAATTAATCAAATACTGAATGGCGGCTACTTCATAACGAGCTCAACATAGCGAAGCTTACAAACATATAGCGTCTAAGATGGTTGGGACATCTCCAGCGAATGCACTTTTGTTTTTAAGTCCAGCACCGGGGAAACGACGCGATGGTTAGTTAATAAGGTTTATAAATCTGAAGAGACTTGAAAGCATAATTGATAGAAGAGCTGTTCATTTTCCAATATTCGTGATTAATAAATATCATTTAGTGATGAGAGTATTTTACCGATGCTTTGTTATATCACGTATGTTAACTAAAAATGTTTTATTCTGATATTTAAATCGTGCCATATTTTTGTACATTAATTCAGATTTTGTCGGGTATTTTGATATGCTTAAATTGCTGTTTTTTCTTACGTTATGTATCAATTTCTGTATTGTAAAATTTGCTATAGGTATTTCTTATATATATATATATATATATTTTTTTTTTTAAGTACCACCCCTTACATAAAACAAGAAATGTTCTTTAAAAGCGGAGTGAGCGAAACTAATAATATGAAATGTACCTTTATGAAAAGAATGTTAAAATTTTATACAAAAAATCTGTAAAAATTATATCCAATTTAAAAATATACTTAAACTTATTTCCAAATACACTTTACAGTGTGTTATGCAACTAATTTGATTGTTTTCGATTGATGGTTTATTGTTGTTGTTGTTGTATCAAAACCTTTGTCCACAAACTATGAATTCTATAAATCTATCCCAATTTGGAACGTTTTTAATATTATTTTATTGTAAATTTACAAACAATATAAATTAATGTCATTATATTTCCGTAAGTAATGGTAACTTATTCTAGTATATAAATAAAATATTTGAACATTTAAAAACATTAAAACCAAAACATGGTTAAATTTTCTTAAAATTGATTTGAACTTCAACCAATAGGTAGGTTCACAGATTTGATGTTCGTGTTTTTTTCAACACTCTTCTGCAAGAAAAAATGGAAGCACAATTTTTAAAAGTATTTTATATTGTGAGTAACCTTGGAGAGTTGAACCTGCTATAAAAAATATAATAAACGAAGGGTGCTGGGGGTGGTTGGGGGAAAATGTTGTTTCAGAATATTTGTACAGAAATTGAAATCACGAAATACTATCTTCATTATTAAAGAAATATCATGTTTATTTTCAACTTCATTAAGTTATCTTAAAAATACGTTTTTTTGAAAATTTTACCTTCTAACGAAAGATTGTAAGTAATACCTCGGTAGCTCGGCACTCGAGTAATGTGATACTATTGTACAACACAAGTTAAATAAATTTTGTGGAAGGTTTTATCTCTCGGTTGTCACTTATTGCCCTCTTTTTAATGTTGCTATTACGCATGTCCAAGGCATAATACGTTTTGGCCATAAACATATTACATTTGCGGTGTGAAAACCTCATAACATTATGGCAACGCGGCATAACACTGTTTTACGAAAATCACGAAACACGTTAAATATTAAGTTTTTTTTTTTTATGAAACTCATAACATTTGTGTGCACACACTCCACGCGTACCAAGGTTATTTATTTATTATTAGAATATTTCACCTCTTAGTAACATACAATGTTAGCATAAAGACGTGTAGCTTTGTTTGATACGATATTGTTTATATCTAATTAACTAACTAACTAACTAGCCATCACGCCATTTCCCCGGAGGGGTAGGCAGAGAGGATGGATCGCCACAATGCTCTGTCCTGGCATACCTCTTGGGATTCCTCTACATTCATACATCGTACCATGCACGCACGTCGATTTTTCCGACTTCGAATGTGGCCGCCTTTTCGTAATTTATTAATTTGGTCATGCCCATTTTTCCTCGGTCGTCCTCGGTTTCTTTTTCCACTCACGCTGCTTGTGTACAACTTTTTAACCATTCTTCTCTCATCCATTCGTTCCATATGTCCAAACCATCTCAAGGATCCTTTTTTAATTTTATCCATGATGCAGTCATCTGCCTTACATTTCTCTCTTATTTCATCGTTCGGTATTCTATAATACAACGTTTTCCCGCACATTATTCTTAGTGATCTCTTTTCTACGGCGTTTATCCTGCTTTCATCCTTCTTTTGCCAGCTCCAAGCTTCACTTCCATACATGAGGGTTGGCACTTGAACTTCGTTGTGTACTGCCATGTTTGTATCAAAATACAATATGCAACACTCTGGAGAACAGATATCATAGGTCTAAAACAAGGAAGAAGAAGAATAAGATAATACAATATATACTCGGATGTTATTAACAGAGAGCAAGATAATATTTTAAATACAAAGGAGCAAGAGAGGAATACTTCGATTCTCTTCGAAAGTAATTCGAAATGCACACGATGCGCATGCCTGAAAATGTTTTCTGGGTTATTTTGAATTTATCAATAGTGTAGAAAAAAAAGAAGAACAATTTGGTGTTGTTCATTGTGAAATTTTTAAAACTAACTAACCACCACGCCGTCTCGTAGCAGAAATAATGGACTGCCAAACTTTTCTTTCCTGGCATATTTCTCAATAAGAAAGAAAAGTGTTGCAGTCCATTATTTCTGCCTACCTTTCGGGGAGACGGCGTGATGGTTAGTAAGTTAGTTAGTTAGCAATACAGGATATACATACGTATATAAATGTTGTAAATTGAAATTTCTTGGAAAAAGTTCGTTGTAAATAAAGTTAAAATAAACTTTATAATATTGTTTAAAATGTGTTTAGTATTTACTTACGCACGCTTGGAGCAGTAGATGGCAGCAAGCTGCCGAAACCGGTTGAAGCCAAAAATCAAGTGGAATAAAATTTAATACATTTTATAATTTTTTTTTTAAATTTTTTTTTTCAAGATGTATAGTTGGAAATATACGATATTCGAATATGAAATGAATTGATTAGTAACATATTCTAAATCTAACTACCCAATACCCAAAAACCCCGATGGTATTTGTGCATATTTGGTCAGTTTGATTTTTTAGATTTTTTGTGTGTGTAAGGACTTGAAAGCTCCCCTGCATTACTTAGCTTGTCCTACAAAAATTTCTTTGAAACTTAACTACCAACTTCGTATAAAAAGATTTAAGAACACAAGTCAAAAACATGAATTTTTCGAAATTTTCAATGAAAATTCTTCTTTGCGATGGTTCTTTGAAAGTTTGGTTTAATAATATTGTTAGGTAGAACACAAAGGTTTTGTTTCGGGTATTAAAATGTTTTCGACGGAAAATTATTATTAAAATATGTGTATGTAAATTTAGATTACATTTTCATCCAAGTTACCCAACAACATCAGACAATTCCTGTTTTAGATTAACCAATTTCATCGGGGATAGTTGACCCCGTCGACTCAATAATTTCGTCCGTCGTAATTAATTTTAAACCAATTCTGAAATACTAAAATTGTTTTCAATTACATCGACAGATGAACCCGTATATATAATATCTATAACTTATTAATAAGGTCTGTAAAAATAACTAATAGTTTCTATGTTTTGAAGTGGATTTAAATGATTTCATTTTCTTAACCTTTTTGGTGGTATGATAGTCCCGGTACTGTTGGGCCTACTAATAATTTATTACTAATTTATTATTGAACCATAATGGCATCTGTGATCAATTTGCACAATTTTCGTTTTAAGCAATGTAACTATAATACCAACGGAGTAATACGCATTTAAAAAAAAAGTAATTTATAAAATACATACATCTGAAAATACATAATTTATATAGAAATTAATAAATGATTAATTTGCATTTGATTGGAAATGGGAGCTTGGGAGATTAAATGTTGACAAAGTATTTAAGGAGAAAGAAGTAAAAGGAGTAATCTGATTATTAGTTATGTTTTCACCCGATTTCAACGACTGAAGGATTTCTAAATTTTCAAGTTTGTTTAATTGTGTGCAGAAATTTTGTGTGATTTTTATCGAAACTATTATCAAATTTAAAACAATGGTTAGCCATTTCAGAAAAAAATGTTTTTTAATATTTTTTAGAATTGGCGAAAAGCCAATTAGAGAACAAGTCGCTAGACGTTAATGGCAGTGGATCGGTCACACTCTGAGACGGAACCCAGCCTGCATCGCTCAGGGTGCACTAGACTGGTCCCCTATGGGGGGAAAGAAAAAGCGAGGCAGACCAAGAGCCACCTAGAGAAGAACCCTACAGGACGAGGTTAAGGCGGCAGGCCTCACTTGGGATAATGTTAGGCATCAGGCATACGGTAGAGTCGGGTGGAGAAGGTTTCTTGAGGCCCTATGCACCACGGAGGTGTGACAGGACAAAAAGAAGAAGAAGATAAAATAGTGGATTAAACAAAGTTTTTCAATTTCCTAAGTATTCACAAAAAAATATTATTATTATTATTATTATAGTGAAACTATTCCAAAGGGAAATGATAATATATTAAACAGTCAGATACGTTGTTTACAGCCAACTGCACTAGCTTAAACCTTGTTTCTATACCCAGGTAGTAGTGATACAAATATCTTGTCTACACTCAATTAAATAAACATTTGTTTGCACGCTAGCTGCAGGCGGGCGCCGCAGTCCACCGCCCTCGCCCTCGCCCTCTCACCACCGCACCGGCGCGGGCTGGTCGCGCTCCCTTTATATAAATAATAAATAATCAAATTAGTCCTCCCCGACCCCGTGACGCTGTGCGCCGCCGGTAGATTGGTGTTGTTCTCAATAACCATAGAGAAAGGTAAATAGAATTTATGCTTAACAACTGTCCTTGCAGTCAGCCAGACTTACAATAAGTTCAAAACTCCCATCGCGTTCTATCGGATATTTCACTAAAATATTGTTTTTTAACTAACTAACTAACTAGCCATCACGCCGTCTCCCCGAAGGGGTAGGCAGAAAGAATGGACTGCCACACTTTTCTTTCCTGACATATTTCTCTCGCTACCTAAACATTCATACATCGTGTCATGCACGCGCATTGATTTCTCTGACTAATCACATGGCCGACATTCAATATTTGATTTATTTGATCGTGCCACGTTTTTCTCGGTCTTCCTCTATGTCTGGTTCCATTTACATCGTTAACATATAATTTTTATACCATTCTTTCTTCATTCATTGTTTCCATATGTCCAAACCATCTTAATGATCCTTTCATTATTTTGTCCATGACACATTAATAATAATACGAGTAATAACAAAGTAATAAAAACAATATATGTTAATGATGTAAATGGAACCAGAAATAGAGGAAGACCGAGGAAAACGTGGCACGATCAAATAAATCAAATATTGAATGCCGGCCATGTGAGGAGTCGGAGAAATCGACGTGCGTGCATGACAAGATGTATGAATGTAGAGGAAGCGAGAGAAGTATGTCAGGACAGAACAGTGTGGCGTTCCATTCTTTCTGCCTACCCCTTCGGGTAGACGGCGTGATGGTTAGTTAGTTAGTTAGTAATAACAAATTGAAAAAAAAAAAAAATTCTCGACATGTTTGGAAGGTTTTTCCCCTTCATTATCGGAAGAACAAGCTAGGTGGGTTTCGAGTGTACAAAAAATGCTTATTTTTAATATTTTTTCCTAATATATCAAATAAAATATTTCAAACTGTTAAATTAAAAAACTTTGTTTCATGCATAACAATTTTATTTTATTTTACGCGACGGCTGTTTCATCAACATATGTTGACATCATCAGGTCTTACAATGAAGTCAACATAGTTTGATGAAACAGCTGTCGCGTAAAATGAAATACAATTGTGATACATAAAACTAAGTTATTTAATTTAACAGTTTAAAATGTTAAGGTATCATAGTGTTTCGGCCAAAACAATGGACTTTGAAATATATCAATTAAACATATCAAAAATACATAATTAACAAGTAGTTTATGAAATTTTCGTTCTATTCACTACCATTTTTGACTTTTGTCTACATTTCGACAGCGACCCTGGCAAAACCGGTCGCTGTCGAAATAAAGCCAAAAGTGGAAGTAGTAAAAAAACATCGTTTTATTTAAACACACAAACAAACCATTACGCCGTTTCCCCGCAAAGTTAGGCAGAGAGAATGGACCGCCACACTACTCTATCCTGGCAAACCTCTGTAGCTTCCTCCACATTCATACAACGAGTCATACACGCACATCGATTCCTCCGACTTCTAACATGACCAACCTTTACAATTTGATAAATTTGGTCATTCCATGTTTTCCTTGGTCTGCCTCGACTTCGTACCCCATTTACATCATTAACGTATACTTTTTTAACCATTCTTTCTCCATCCATGCGTTCCATATGCCCGAACCAACGCAGCGATCCTTTCATAATTTTGTTCGTAATACCTTCTTCCGCTCTACATTCCTATCTTATAACAGCATTTGAGATTCTGTCGTATATCGTTCTACCACACATACGTCTTAGGGACCTCATCTCTACCGCCTTTATTTAAAAATTATTTAAAATGAACTTTCATCAAGAGATTTCAGTATAATCATTCGATTATCTGAAATGTTATTTTATGGTTTTATTCTGACTTCTCACCTTCAAAAAGATATATTTAGCTAATGGACTTTCGAGATTTGTTTAAATATGAAATGATATAAATGAATAAATAATAGCAAGAATCGCCGCAAACAATCTGGATCTAAGAGGTCCGTCAATTTCACGTCGAATCGATGGATATAGGATAAAAGGGTTCGTTCGAGAACAACACAACCCTGAGTGACAAACATTGTTCACCTCACAAGGCAACATTCATTGAGTGACGTGACGTGGCCCATCCAGTGGGAACATTAGTGCGGATACTTATATTTCCCATTATCCGTATGGCCTTGTGGGCGTTGTATCACGCTACAGAACGTCAAGCCACTATTAATAGACTGGCTATTTATATAAGATTTTATCTCTTAACACATTACTAACATGAACACACGTATCTACGATGAAGGATCTCGGAATCATCTATGAGGGTAGGCTGACTTTTCGAACACATATCGAGAGGATTTGTGACAGCGCACTGAGGATTTTGGGCTTCATCATTCGGACCGGGAGAGTTTTCAGAGATCCCAATGTGCTCAGAGTCCTATACAACGCGTTGGTTTGGAGCAGACTCGAAAGTGTTTCTGTGATATGGAGTCCTCACGAGGCGAGATATTCCATTATGCTGGAGAGGGTTCGGAAAAAAATTCTGAGGTATCTCTACATGAGGAAGTATGGTTGTTATCCCTGGCTCTATCCCACGGCATTTCTTTTGGGAATGCTCGGAATCAATTCTTTGCAACTTCGAAGAGATGGGCATCTCATAAACCATTTCTTTAAATTAATCAGGGGATATTTCGAGAAGAAGAAAGAACTAAGAACTCAGTCACATTGGAATAACTTTTTGAAAACATTTTATTTTCACAACACTTGTTTGCACCTTTCACAAACATGTTTCGGGACACAGAATTTTAACAGTCAAATCAAAGAGAGTCAGTAATTATGTACTATATGACGAGTGAAAAAGTGAAGGGGGGTATACTTTCTTAACCATAATTTCTTTATCCATGCGTTTCATGTGTCCAAACCAGCGCATTCTTTCATAATATTTTTTCCGTTTTACATTCCATCCTTATGTCAGCATTTAAAATTCTGTCATACATCGTTTTACCACACAAAATAAATCACCGCAGATTGAGATTCATCCTTTGACAACTCATGTCACATTCCTCTAAGCAAAATTACGGGCGCAGCATGCTATATTTTACTACTTTCTCTCCTCTTTAAAATAATGAGAGTTTTTTCGTCGTGTTCTATAACGCCAACGTTGGCTGGTCCGGACCGAATAAAGGGGGACTACGTAACCATAGGCCCTAAATTCCTCAATCGCCCCTTAAAATAATACTCCGGGATACACACATCCAACCCCTGCTCCAGCAACCACCAATTTACCTTTCCAATGTTTCCAATAGACGTATGATAAATAGCCATAATAGTTGTACCTCCATATGTCAAAGCTTCATACATCGTGTAATAGATGCACGCTGATTTCTTCGACTCTTTACGTGGTCGACATTTAATATTTGATTTATTTTATAATAAGAGTACTACGTTTTATTGATGGTTGATAATTAGTTTAGTAAAACTCCATTATTAATTTATTATATTATAGTGAACACGATAGCGAGGGCATTCTCAAAAGAATGAGAATCCCCTCGCAAGGCGAAACAAATTTGTCACAAATTATATATAATTTAACTAACTAACTAACTAACCATCACGCCGTCTCCCCGAAGGGGTAGGCAGAAGGAATGGACTGCCACACTTTTCTTTCCTGACATATTTCTCTCGATTCCTCAACTTTCATACATCGTGTCATGCACGCACGTCGATTTCTCTGACTCCTCACATGGCCGACATTCAATATTTGATTTATTTGATCGTGCCACGTTTTCCTCGTTTTATATGATTTATATAAATTAAATCCAATTAAAACCACTTAACAATCGTGTTTACTATTATAAATAAAATTTAAATACTATATTTCACTAGGTTTCAAATAAGTTTTTCAAAAAATCCAAATAGCTAGAAATGACATAAATATACAGGAAGGAATACAGAGGTTACTATAGAGCCTAGGTTCTCAAAGTGGGCGATAACGTCCCCTTGTGGGCGTTTGAGACTTTCAGGGGGGCAGTAGAAGACCCAGAAAAAATAGAGAGCGTGGGCAGAAATATATAGTCTAAAAAGACAAAAAAAAAAACACGCTAATCATTTCTTCCTTTTCTTCGCTCGGTATCCTACCATATGTCGTTTTCAGATACATAAAAAATTTAATAATATTTTAAAATTCAACTATGTGTTTCTAAATATTTGAAATAACTTTTATGGGAGGGGGGCGTTGAACGTTTATTTTTCTTGTAAAGGGGGCGGTGGCCCAGAAAATATTGGAAACCTATGCATAGAGAATGGTTGTGAAGAAGAGAATTAGACTAACTATAGACTTAAATTATGTGTCTGGAGTACCTACCTAGAAGATGTGCCAATTTCACGCAGGGTACAAAAAGGGATATATTCCCTGGGGGTATATTTTATATTAATTTAAAAATATTTTTACATATCTATAAATTTTTTGCTTAAAAATATCAACGTATTGTCTATTCCTAGAAATCACCGCACATTATTTATTAGAAAACATAAATGATTTTTTATAGCATCTTGTAATTCATACACTCTCAGTCTCTGTTTTACAACCACGCTGCTAAAATCTTACAAGTAACCAAGAATGCAAGTGGTCTTTATTCATGATTTGCGTCGTAAAGTTGTTTAAGTCATTGTTTCAAATTATTGCGAAAACTTTAGCTACGTACACTTGTTTGAGAGAGCTTCATGAGATATTCGGTAATACTACAAAGCTTAACAATTTATGCAGTGGAGAGCGCATTTATGAGTACTTTTGAAATGATTTTAGGACTCACTGCATTCAAAGGAATCAAACTGTAACATTCCTTTCCATTGAAATTATTCATGAGTATTGTAACAGAGAATTTGATTGCCTAAGAGAGCAAATATTTATTTAAGATAGCATGTTTATAATTTGATTCCTTCACTGGAACATTTTCTTATTAAAACATAAAATGCATAAAATTATTTATCTACCACCAGAGTGGAAATAGAATAATAATGCCCATTGAAGAATATAAATGAATATATCAATACAGTGCAGGTAATAGAAATTAAGTAGAATGAGTGTCGATAATTCCTTTGGATTTTTTATATTCATCATCATCATCATCATAATGAGCCGTCTGTCATTTACTGCTGAATGTAGGCCTAACCCAAAGCAGACCACCGCCTCCTATCCATGGCCGCTTATATCCATCTATGTCCAGCAATCCTCATCAGATCGTCGGTCCAGCGGGCAGGGGAACAACCAATTCTGCGGAATCCTGTACGCGGTCTCCACTCCAGAACCCGTCTCCCTCATCAGCCGTCGGTTCTCCGACAGATATGGCCAGCCCATCCTCAGAGTCACCTCAGTCACCTTGGTTTGTCGTGGAATAAATTCGTTTCTAAATCTGTTCCTCAAGGTTATTCCAAGCATGGCTCTTTCCATGGCGCATTGGGCGACCTTGAATCTGTAGACTAGACCTTTTGTCAGTGTCCACGTCTCGGCTCCGCACGTCATGACTGGCAAGACGCACTGCTTGAAGACTTTAGTCTTGAGGCATTGTGGTATTTTAGAGGTGAGAACATGGCATTTTTTGTATTAAATTCATCTAATTCTATCCTAGCTATTTTCTGTATATTTGGGGTTCGCTCTCCTAATTGAAAAATGACAGATTTCTCAGTTTAGGTTATCCCGCTGTCGATGTGTAGTAATTTCGTGCCTTTTTTGACGGTTGAGATCCAATTTGGCGGTGCCAGATCCGATCTTCTTCTTTTTGCTTTAATTTGTAGGACTTTTCGGATGATGTGGTCTTTGCCTTTCCGAATAAATGACCCTTCTCATTTTCGTCACAGGAACCACTTTAAAACTTCTTTAATGTATTTATTTTTAATTCTATCGAGCCTAGTCACTCCACGAGTAAGTATTTTTAACGGTACAAGTTTGTATAAAAGGACGATTCAATAGCTACTAATCTGTATTTCATTGAATCTTATGCTTCAATTGGATGATGGTCTAGGGGACAGACCGCTTGCTTCCTGATCCGGGCGCTAGGATTCAAGCCTGGACATAACCCAATTTCTTCTTCACAAAACGAGCCATTACTGCTCAGTTTGGAGATTGTAAAATAAATTTTAATACCATTAAGCGAAAATTTAAATAATACCATTAATTTTTTGTCCAATGTATTATAATAATGATCCATCAAGACCTATCAAAGTAAAAAGAACAACAGTGATTTATAATGAGTATTTCTTTTCAAATAAGCACATAAAAAATGTTTATTTAGAAAGAGACGCGCGGATTCTGAATTTAATGCATTCCAGGGTTAAACAATACCCGACCGGTCCAGAGGGACGTCTTGCAAGACTCGGGAATAAATCTTTAAACAGGAAGTCTTGTTTGTAGAATACCAATTCCCGCGGAGTGCTCACTTTGCCGCCGAAAAAGTTTTTTCCCGCGGAAAAGGGATGTTTTAGCGAATATTTTCTCCATTGTTTCCAACTCATTTGCTTAATGCGTGCCGTGTGATTTCACTATTTTGCGTTCTTTTTTAAGTTTACTCTTTTAATGATAAAATATGTAAATTAGAAATGTTTCTGTTCCCATGGATCGAGGTAGATGTTGTGTAAAGAGATTTTATCCCGGATAAATTTAAGAAATTTCAAATCGAAAACGCGAAACAATTTTTGAATAGAGATATTATGTTTAGTGAACCGATAATTAATTATGATTCTTAATTTTTTTATGTAAACCAACATTTACTATTAATTTATATTTATCAAAACTTACCTTATATATTTACCAACATTTAACATTTATATATACCAACATTATACAACATTTACCAACAATTAGTACATAGTTACGAACAATAAAAAATAGAGGTATTTATTTTATTTCACTCCAATTATTCAAAATATTGTGTAAAATATTTAGTTTAATATCCAACACAATAATTATTTTTAATTTTAACATACATCGTCAAATATAAAGCCGGGTTTTTTTTATTTATAAAAAAAAAAATCTAGAAATATATCTTATGTTACTTAAATAAACTCCACTATCATTTATTTGTATAAAAGATAAGGAGTAATTCATAGAAGATGACCGTGGAAAACATTGCACGATCAAATCAATCAAATATAAAATTTCGGCCACGTGAAGAGTTTGGAGTTTCACAGAAAAACAAACAATCAACGTGCACAGAAAAACAACAATCACCCTCTACAATACGATAATCAGAACAGTAGTGACATACGGGTGCGAAGCGTGGACAATGATGTCAAAATCTGGAGAGATGCTGGACACATTTGAGAGACGGATGTTAAGGAAAATCCTGGGGCTCTTGAGCGATGGTGGAACCTGGAGAATGAGGTAAAATCAAATCAAATCAATTTTTTTTTCTCAACAGTCATTACAAACAAAATTAAGATTAAAGACTATATAAAATAATATATATTATACCAGGAACGCATAAAATAGGAGCTGTAGGTATAACGTATATAAAGTACCCAAGCTCTCTATACAGGCTAGACTGAGTAAGATAAGATGGGCTGGGCACGTGGAGATAATGCTGTCATCTCAGGCAACAAAGATAATTCTTGAGGGGCATCCGGGTAGAAGGAGAAGGGTTGGTAGGCTTGACTCCAATAAGAAGATACGGTGATAAAGGACGCTGTATAAATATTGCAAATGAGAGACTGGCCACAGCAGGTGACAGAAGTGCTTGGAGGCGAGGAGTGGCGGAATCCAATGTTTGATATAAGCTTTAGAGTTATCGAAGAAGAAGAAAAGAAAG
Organism: Lepidostoma basale; assembly: GCA_022606425.2. Lineage (NCBI taxonomy): Eukaryota > Metazoa > Arthropoda > Insecta > Trichoptera > Lepidostomatidae > Lepidostoma > Lepidostoma basale. The sequence continues at coordinate 330,211 of JAHDVF020001470.1, forward strand.
AAGAAGCATTATTAAAAATAATTTAAAACACTTGTGTACTTAATTTTTTTATTATTTTTTGTAACTCGTAAGAAGCTCGTTAGTAAATTCGATAAAACCAACTAAAGTGGATTAAAAACACGTATACAAGTGTTTTAATTTTTTTTACAAACTTTTGTGAGTTCAGCTACCAAATATTGTTTTGTTAATCCAAATTACATTTTCCATGGTTGTGAGAAATTCTCATATTTAGTTCACGCGTATTTTTCCATAAATTCAGGTGAATATTTAGAGTTTGTTTTAAATGAAAACGCTAAATTGTTTCGATGTTTATATTCGAGATGAAAAGCAACCCGTCCGAGTATTGTTAAGTGATATGATACTTCAAAATGGAACATGAACAAATATTGGAATATTTGTTTAACAACCTCTGTATTTATGGGGTAAGTGTATCATCCCATTATGATGGTATGTTTTAAAATAAATAATTGGTTTATTACCTCACTCGATATCCTGAATTTTTCAACTGAAATATATTTTTTTCAAGCACACAAAATATTACATTAAATGCAAATTTAGACTACATTGGCGCACTCGGATTAATTAAACATACTCGTATTATAATTTTATACAAATTAATGCTAACGCATTATTTTTTTCAATTGTCACCGTAAACAAAAACTTATCCAAAAAAGCTAAGATGAAAGCGCACTAAGGCGTTGAGCATATAGCATTTTGAAATTAGTTATTATTTATCATCTTCTTCTTCTCTCTCTTAGTTTAGGTCGTATGACCTGTCCTGGGATGAAGATGTCCAGCCATCTATGAGAGTAGATTAACTTTTCACGCTCATGTTGAGATAATTTGTGGCATTGCGCTAAAGATGTTGGGTTTCATCATTCGGAGCGGAAAGGTTTTCAAAGATCCCAATGTGCTCAGAGCTAAAAATGTTGGGTTTCATCATTCGGACCAGAAGGGTTTTCAAAGATCCTAATGTTCTCAGAGTACTATACAATTCATTGGTTCGGAGTAGACTCGAAAGTGGTTCTGTGATACGGAGTCCGCTCGAGGCGAGTAATTCCATTAGGCTGGAGAGAGTTCAGAAAAAAAACTAAGGTATCTCTACATGAAGAAGTATGGTAGCTATCTATGGCTCTATCCCACGGTGTTTCTTTTGGGAATGTTGGGACCTAAGTATCTACAGCTTCGAAGAGACGGGTTCCTCATAATCCATTTCTTTAGATTAATTAGGATATACTCGTATTTTGAAAATCCAGCCGTGTTGGAGGATGCAGGTCTTTTTGTTCCCGATAGATATCTCAGATATCGCTAGCATAGATTGTTCTTTCTTACGGCCGCAAGAACCAACCTGCCTCTAATAATGCAGTCTGCTGAACAAGATTACTTAGGAGATCAACGTCTTTCATATAAATGAATGTACGTTCAGAAGAAAAATACTCTTAGAGTATCTTGCCTTCCAACAGTTCAACCATCTCTCATGCGTTCCTCATACTTTACCCTTTCTCAAATAGATGCCTTAAACTATAACTATGCTTGTAATATATTTTGAGTAAATAAATATACTGATCTCTCCATCTTTTTGGCGGCCTTCTTGGTAATCTCTTGCTATTTGGGTTTTCATCTTTAACATTTTTTTAATCTGTTTTAGTAAATTGTTATTACTAATACAGTGTAGAATCTAATGAATTAATTTTTTTCGTTACTGTGTATTTATTAACTTTTACTTTACCAAGGGTAATCAGCGGCGAGAGAAGCGTCTTCCCCCTTTTAAGCACTTTCTGGAATCAGGTGTGACGATTTGCTTGCCTCCTCGGTCCCGACTTAAAACTGCTATTAAAAACAAAACTCAGAAACTGAGCCTCCGGGAGCGAAAAGATTCTCGGAAATCGAAGATTCCAGAAATAAAAGTAAAACCCAAATAACGTTAGTTCCGACAAAACCGTAAAAAACTTTACTCCTCGCCAGATGCTCGTGTAAATTGCTCCCGCCGTCGAAATTTTAACGAACTTAGTAACTCACACCAGCCATGAGGCATCTTTGTAAAATGTGTCGCGATGAGCCAACAGCTCGAGGGGAACTGACACAAAATTTTAATGAAGACTTTAATATTTCGCGGTAATATCATTCAGAAGATGAATTGATTGGACCTGCCACAATAGTACAGCTTTTTTTTCTTATTTCACCACAAAAATGAAATAAACTAACTAACTAACTAACCATCACGCCGTCTCCCCAGAGGGGTATGCAGAAAGAATGATACGCCACACTGTTCTGTCCAGACATACTTCTATCGTTTCCTCTACATTCATACATCTTGTCATGCACGCACGTCGATTTCTCCGACTCCTCACGTGATCGATATTTAATATTGTATTGATCTGATCGTGCCACATTTTCCTCGGTCTTCCTCTATTTCTAGTTCCATTCACGTCGTTTACATATACCTTCATCACCATTCTGTCTTCACTCATTATTACAATATGTCCAAACCATCTTAACGACCCTTTCATTATTTTGTTCATAACACTTTCATTCGCACCGCATTCACTTCTTATAATTAAATTTGACATTCTATCATTTACAGATTTAACACACATTCGTCTTAGAGATCTCATTTCAACTGCATTTATTCTACTCTTATCCTTTTTTTGCCAGTTCCATGCTTCACTTCTATACATAAGGGTTGGCACAAGAACACCATCATGCACTGCCATATTAGATTTTAATGAAATAAACTTATCAAAATTGAGGAAAAAGTATTACTTAAAGGCGACCATGTTCCAAGTCGTAACAATCAACCAGCGTGCGTGTCACGGTGTATGAATGTAGAAGACGAGCGAGAGGTATGTCAGGATAAAATAATGTGGGAGTCCATCCTCTCTGCCTACCCCTACAATGAAACGGCGTCATTGTTAGTTTGTTAGTTACAATTGAGGAATCCGTGACCGAGAACACTTAACATTAAAAAAAAAAATTATATATATTATATTGTTAATCCACTACTGTTTGTGTCTTCGACCGGTTTCGGCAGTTCGCTGCCATCTTCTGGTCAACCAGATCAGTAGTGGATTTTAACTAAATATTCATTTTAAAAAGATTTTACATATTTTTTTCATCATCAGATATTACAATAATTGTAACACCTGATGATGTCAACATGGGTTGATGAAACAGCTGTCGGTTAAAATAAAATACAATTGTGATACAAAAAACAAAGTTATTTAATTTAACAGTTTAAAATGTTAAGGTATCATAGTGTTTCGGCCAAAACAATGGACTATTTGATTTATTTTCATTCTTCTTCTTAAAGTGCCCTGTCAGGTCCCCCCGACGTTGGCGATCACTCTGGTAAACTCTTCCCTATCCTGCGCCGTCCGGAACAGCTCCTCCACAGTTCCGATTCTCGTCCACTCCCTCAAATTGCGCAGCCAGGACATCTGCCTTCTCCCTGCCCCCCTGCGGCCCTCTATTTTTCCCTTCAATATTATTTTCATTACTTAACCTTAAATTTAATTTTAACCAATTTTTGTCTGATCTCAAATCTGACGAGGCTCTAATCCAACAGTGGAAAGATGTCTACAGAGAAGAAAAAGAAGAATGTTTTTGATTTACCTTAAACACACTCTTTCATTCTTTACACAATTACACCTAAAAGTGTACTTGCTATTACTTACCATGGTGCAATATTTTATGAGCAAACTTTTATTAAAACATAAATTGAAAAAATTAAATAATTTTTGACTGCAAATATATACAGATGCTACTAACTAACCATCTAGCCATTTCTCAGGAGGTGTAGGTAGAGAAGATGGACTACCACACTACTCTATCCTGACATAATAACTCTTTATTCATACATCGTAACGTGAACGCTCGTCGATCTTAGCGACTTCGAATATTGTTGTAATATGGATTATATTTGATCTTAGTACGAATAAAAAAGGAATGCGTATAAAAAGTAGACCGTTCTGATACATTGATTTCATCATCCATTCCCGCCGCGTTCCAAATCACTCCATCGAATTTAAGGCATTTCTCCTGAATCACTTTGTCCGTTGATATTTTCCCTGACCCTTCCTCCCGAAGGCGCCAGGGGGGGTCTTGGTAGGGGGTTGCCTCGGGAGCGGGGGAAATGGGGGACACCTGATGCAGTTAAATCGCTTAAACTTTCGTGAACAGAGTGCGGTGTAATTTGTCCAAAAGGGGATGACGAAAGTAAAATTACCTTCTTCTTTTTTCAGTTTTAACAACGTTATTATATTATTTAAAATGACGTGAAAAAAATTTAAATTTTGTAAAGTAAATATAAATTCCAAAGTGAATAATCAAACTAACTAACTAACTAACCATCACGTCGTTTTCCCGAAGGGTTAAGCAGAGAGGATGGAGCGCCATACACTTCTGTCCTGACACACCTCTCTAGCTTTCTCCACATTCGTTCGTCGATTTTCCGACTTTTAATGTGGCCGCCTTTCAGTATTTGATTAATTTGGTCATGTCTTGGTCTTCCACGACTTTTCTTTCCACTCGCACTGCTTGCATACAACATTTTAACCATTTTTCTCTCGTCCATTCGTTCCATATGTCCAAACCATCTGAGGGATCCTTTTTTAATTTTACTTATGATGCAATCATCTGCCTTACATTTCTTCCTTATTTCGTCGTTCGATATTCTATCATATATCATTTTCAGCACATTCTTCTCATTGATCTCATTTCTACGGCATTTATCCTACTTTCATCCTTTTTTCCAGCTCCAAGCTTCACTTCCATACAATAAGGGTTGGCACTAGAACTCCATTATCTACTGCCAGCTTTGCTTTAGTTAAAAATATTTATATTTGCAGTGATTAATACGAATGAAAACGTGTAATTTGAAAATGCCTAAGAAAGGCGAAACATGTTATCCCAATAAACTATAATGAAACTTCCCTAAATTTTTTTATCGATTATTGAATGTGGAGTTTTTTTTATCATTGTTCTAGAAATAACAAATAAGTATTTTTTTAAATTAATGTCAGTTTGCAACTCGAAAAATTTACGAATCAATAAATATACTATTAAAATTTACCAGTAAAAGTTTAAGTACTTTTTATGAAATGGCATGGAAAATATTTAAAATGTTAACTAACTAACTAACTTACTAACCCCGAAAGGGTAGGCAGAAAGAATGGACTGTCACACTTTTACTGATGCGGCACTCCATCTTTCTCTTTTCGCTCCGCGGGAGACGCGGTGTGATGGGTTGCGAACCTCATCGCCACCAATAGGCATCTACCGCGCACACTTCGATAGTCCAACACCCACAAAATAAATCTAAAACAAATAATATGAAGTACAATGATATAAAAAAAAAGAAAAAAAAAAAACAAAAAAAAATAATTTAACACAAAATGTTATTTTTAGATGGTGCACATATTGTCTATTTAATTTATGTTCCACGAATCCACCGTTTTTTTAATTTAGCATATAATGTAATAACACATAATGTTTTTTTCGATGTTGCACATGTTGACATGGACGATCCGGACTTTTGTGTTTATTTAATTTATGTTATACGTATCCACCGTTTTTAAAATGTTACAATATATAAAACTGTGTAAGGGCAGAATGAAACTACTCTATTAAACGTTAAAAAATGCTGTGCGATTAATAGCAGACTTAATTGTGTTAAAGCAACCGGGGTTCTCATTATCGAAATAATAGTGCTACCAATCACATTGTTTGCATTGGTATTCTGTCGTCGATAGCATGTTTTCAATTAATATACGAGTATTTTGATTCATGTGATCCATAAGCAGGCATAATGGCATTCGGTGGCCCAAAATACGATATTTTTACTTTCCTCCCGTCGTATTGTTACATTATCCTTTCGATGCGTTGCAACGGAGACGGTATATAACAACAACAATAAACCATCACGCCGTTTTCCCGTAGGGGTAGGCAGAGAGAATGGACCGCCACACTACTCTATCCTGGCACATTTTTCTAGATTCCTCCACATTAATACAGCGAGTCATATACGCACGTCGATTCTTCCGACTTCTAACATGCATGAATGTTGAGTAAGTGAGAGAAATATGTCAGGAAAGAAAAGTGTGGCAGTCCATTCTTTCTGCCTACCCCTTCGGAGAGACGGCGTTATGGTTAGTTAGTTAGTTAGTTTATACGAGTTAGTTTATACTGTATATATACATAATATAATACGAGTAGTATATAAGCTGTGTCGAGATTCTTTAACACAGCTTACTATATTCTATCGAGGCTGTGACGGGCTTTCAATTTCCACTTAACATCTTAATTGCTTTTGACATCGCTACGAGATTTTATGTCACATTAATCTTTTAATATAATTTTTTTAAAATGAGGTCACGTTTCTAAGAAAAAATATGTGATTTTGATATGAAAACAATTTTGACGTAAGAAGTAAAAACAAGCGCAAAAATATCTGATACGAAAACAATAGCGTTTTGTGTTTAAATATGAAGATATTTATGGGCAATTGTGAGGTCGATATATTTCGTGATAGTGTGAGTTGCCTCAGGAATGCAATATCAATGTTATGAAATATTCTATAATACTTCCTTAATGTTAATGTTTTTTTTTATGCTTCTCTTATAAATAATTATTATGTAATTGCAAACGATCTGGAATTATATGTCTGTATATGAAAGAGTGACAAATGCAAGTATAAGAAGTGAATGTGGTGCGAATGAAAGTGTTATGAACAAAATAAGGAAAGGGTCATTAAGATGGTTTGGACACATGGAAAGAATGAGTGAAGACAGAATGGTAAAGAAGGTATATATGTAAACGGCGTGAACGGAGCTAGAAATAGAGGAAGGCCGAGGAAAACGTGGCACGATCAAATCAATCAAATATTGAATGTCGGACACGTGAGGAGTCGGAGAAATCGACGTGCGTGCATGACAAGATGTATGAATGTAGAGGAAGCGAGAGAATTATGTCAGGACAGAACAGTGTGGCGTTCCATTCTTTCTGCCTACCCCTCCGGGGAGACGGCGTGATGGTAAGTTAGTTAGTTAGTAATGTTTGTGATTTTTATTCAAATAAATGACATGAAATGAGTATGAGGAGTCGAGGTAGACCAAGGAAAACATTGCATGACCAAATTAATCAAATTTTAAAGTTGTTCATGTCAGAAGCCGGAAGAATCAACGTGCTTGTATGACTAGAAGAGGAAGCTAGAGAGGTATGTCAGGATAGAGTAGTGTTGCGGTTCATGGTGAGAAGCGTTGTTGTTGTTGTTGAAATGAAACGTTGCCCTTTCGTCAGCTTCACTCATGCAATCCCAAGGCTCGTCCCAGTCCATGCGGCACTTGCGTTAACCGGGAAATGCAACATTTTTACCATATCGTCAATTTCCAGTTAATTCTTTACGAAATATTATATTGGTCGTGCTTGGCCTCCATTTTACAAGAGTCTTCGACACTCTGTTTGCGGCGCCATTTTAAGTAAACGAATATTTCGGCCAATTACCCACCGCCTGAGATAGGGCACGAGCGGCCCGCCCGCGTGGGTCGTTAGCGAGCACAATACAATTATTCTGCATGGCGCCGGCTTCCGGCACTGGGGTAACGAGGTGTTACCAAAGTCTTTCACTTACAATTCGGATACGTCAAGAGGTATTCTCTTCCGCGCGAACTAAATATCATTCAACAAAAGAGAAAGAGCAATATAAATGAGTTAAAAATCAGTTGAACTAACCAAGTAACCCTCCAAGTCTCCCTGAAGGTATATGCAGAAAGAATAACCCGCCACAGATTTTTTCCTGACTTACTCTAGCCAACGATATGCACGCGGAGTTGGAACACAGAGTTCAAAAAGGTCTAAGAGCTGCAGCTTCCTTGCGAACGTTCTTAAAGTCCAAGCTTCTATCCAGAAACACTAAGCTGCGTATTTATAACACCATCATTAAGCCAGTGGTGACATATGGTTCTGGGTCATGGACAATGACTCTAAAAGAACAACAAAGAATCTACTGGTTTAAGAATAGAATACTTAGAATTATCCTGGGTTGCAGCGGGAACTTGGAGGCATAGGACCAACCAAGAGATCCGTACGATGACCCAGTAGCCTCTTATAATGAGCACCGTGAAAACCGGTTGCCTAGCATCAAGTAAGGCCTAGACAGCGCCTAATGGACAATGTTTTGGCTGACCTGGCTAGGTTGGGCGAATCGGACTGCTCGGAGCAAAAGGCGCAGGATCGAGGAGCTTGGCGAAAAATCATCAAGCACGCTAAAACTCTTCAATAATTAGTTGTATGGCCATAGGAAGTCAGTAAGCAAGTTACTTCACTAGATTCCTCAACATTCATACATCGTGTCATCACACACGTCGATTTCTACGACTCCTCACGTGGCCGACATAACTATTAAATATAATATTTGAATACTAGTCCATTGTTTTGGCCGAAACACTATGATACTTTAACATTATAAACTGTTAAATTAAAAAAAAATTGTTTTATGTATCACAATTGTATTTTTATTTTACGCGACAGCTGTTTCGTCAGCCTATGTTAATGATGTGAACATAGTTTGACGAAATAGCTGTCGTGTAAAATAAAAATACAAATGTGATACACAAAACAATGTTTTTTTCAATTTAACAGTTTATTAAATATTTGATTTATTTGATCGTTCCACGTTTTCATTGTTTATTAGTCATATCAGTTTATTTATCTAAAAAGGCATTACAAACGTATGTATTTACAGTTTAAAGCATCTATTTGAGAACAGGTAAAATATCAGGAACGCATTAGAAATGGTTCGATTATAGAAATACAAGATATTCTCTTAAAACAAGAGTAAACATATGTCTTCTGAACGTACTTTCACTAATGTGAAAGACGTCAATGTCCGAAGCGATCATGTTCAGCATTTTGATTGCTCTCCCGACTGACATCACCAGAGGTCGAAATACGACTAGTTATAGTACAACATGCAGGCTCTCGCTAGCTCAAATATTATATTATATATACAGGCGGTTAAGTGGGCGCGTGGGTTCGTGTGTATACTGTGCTACGCTTTTATACGAATTTGGATTTTTCTTCTAATTCTATTAAAAAGCGATGTATGCTGGAGTTGGTAAAGACCCCAATAATTAAACCGGAGTACTATTCCTAACTTTCGTAGATTTAATTTCACGGTTTGTATTATTTCTGAATAAAATAGTAGTTCGTAGTTGAGCCACTGGAGACGATACGTTGCCGCGGCATAGTAAACTCGACTGGATCTCTTTATTATACTTAAAGCGGTGTGATAGTTCAAATCGCTAAAACAGCGGATGCCGTGCCGGTTACGTTGGGCGTTCGGCTACGCGGAGATTCGCATGTTCCGTGCAAACTCTCGCTTCCCCTCGCAAAATCAACTGAACTTCTCCATGAGTTATTAAAAAGCCGTGTTTGCTCAACCCACACTAGGGGCCGTACTTACAGGGTGTAAAATATTTAGGCTTCAATGTTGATGTTCATGGGAGTTTTTAAATTAAACAACTTCTACAGGTAAAATATCGCTACAAAAATAAACAGAAACACGATAAATCATAAATTATACAGTAACTAAATCTACACAGGAGAATGATAATCGGGTTTGGAGAAGGAATTTTAATAAAATTATTATTTGGGATCGCGTGGAAACTTGTTCGTACCTTGAAATACCTATATTTTAAACATACAACAACAAAAAAAACATTACGACATTTTTCCCGAGAAGGTAAGCAGAGAAATTCGACCGTCACACTACTCTATCCTGACACAACTCGACCTTCGTGGCAGAGCCGTAAGAGCTCTGACTTTATTCCATACCGAAGATCCCTCTGTCATGATTGTCACATTGTCTTTGGTCTGGTGTAGAATTCACGTCACAATAAAATGGCGATAGATTGGCTAACTATCACATGTCATGTGAATCAATATATTAGCTAAATATAATGTGTATACAGTAATTGGGTTCAAACGACCTGTTGTATACAATAAAAAAAACTCTCTTGCTTCTTCCACATTCAAATAGCGAATCATTCGCGCACGTCAATTTTTAACATGGCCGACCTTTAAAATTTGGTTGATTTGGTCATCTAATGTTTTCCTCTGTCTTCCTAGACTCCGTTTACACCTATGTTTTTAATGCCAGAAAGCCAGCTTGCGAAACGCCTGGCGAAACCAGTCGCGGTCGAAATAAATACAAAAGTGGAAGTAGTTATTAAAAAACATCGTTTTAATCAATACTTATTATTTAGGGACGTCGGGGAGTTTGTAGAAGGCTGGCTGCGAAATATCAAAGAGTGGACAGGAATAACAAGAGTTCAGAACCTGTTCCAAGTGGCGCAGGATAGAGATGCCTTTGCTGCGTGATCGCGAAAGTTGGGGGGACCTGACATGGCACCGAAAGAAGAAGAAGAATTTGAAATGAATTTCTATCAAGAGATTTAAGTTAAAATCAGAATTCTCATCATATATAAAGTTCAGCATAATAATTCCTGCAGATTTCGAGACTTATCTTATCTGACCAACAATATAACTAACGAACTAACTAACCATCACACCGTCTCCTCGAAAGGGTAGGCAGAAAGAATGGACTGCCACACTTTAACCGATGCGGTACTCCATCCTTCTCTTTTCGCCCCCGCGAGAGACGCGGTGTGAAGGGTTGCGAACCAACAATATTATTATATATTTATTGAGGACGGGAGACGGCGTGATGGTTAGTAAGTTAGTTAGTTTTTTTTTTTCATTGCTTTTAATATCTTTTATTGGATCTTGATCAACAGTTATTTTGTCAAATATGTGATGATTTTCCATCGATGTATTCATGCAGTGTTTTCATGTTATAACGTGCTCTGATGCGAGTCATAATTCAAGAAATTTTATGAAAAAAAAATTGGCAGCCAGGGTAGAATGTTGATGACATCATAACTTGTGCTTCACATTTTCGTCTCCATAAATAATTTTACAACCACGCGCAAAAACGTTTCACGCCAAAATTTACAACCGCACAAAAAAATACACTTTCGAAAAAAGTTGTAACTTTACAACTTTATATACTAATGCAAAAAGGGGAAATGCATTAAAATATACGATGCTAGCATACAGACACTTTTAAAAATGGCTCTTGAATTATTTTTGTAGACAATTTAAAGAAAAAATAAATTGATAATTTATTGTAATAAACTGCCGTTTTTACGAACTAATCATCTTTAGGGCGTTGTAGAAAATACTCTTATTACTTCTTCTGCTGGTTTATTTAGGACTGTGTCCTATTATTTCTCGGAGCCTGTTCTTGGGATGCAGATGTCCAACTGTCTCGCTATCTTTAAGGTTGTCTTCCTGCAGGTCGATTTCCTGTTCTGATCCTGATCACTCTTTCAGAGCATGCTCTTTCCAAATGATCTCTCCAGTAGCGTCTTCTCAGTCTTCCCCATCGCACGACATCTTCCACATTGCAGATCTTTCTTATTTCAGAATTTCTTATTATGTCTCGGAGTGTCGTTCCCGCAACGGATCGGAGAGTCTTTATTACTGTGGTTCTTAGGTGTTTTGCTTTGTTCTAATGGTGTCAGCTCCTGGTAACGAGAGCAAACTCTCATCACAAACTAGTTAAAAATTATCATATCAAGTACGAGGGCTGTACTAGATGCTGTCGATCAACATTTACATTAAATAAAATAATTTGAAAAGGTGCATTTTGAGTCTCGGTCTAAACTCTAGCGGATTCTCAATGCAATTGAGGTCTGCAGGAAGATTATTCCAGGCTAAATGGTTAAAATTTTGTTAATCGTTATAGAATATTGTGTTAATTTTTTTACTACGTGCTATTTCGATTCTGGTCTGACCGAGCCGCTGGTCAGATCAAATCAGGGATCTGACTGGTCTCTCATTAGCTGCAGCCAGGAGACTGGCGGGTGACAGGAGCGCATGGCGTGCCATGGTCAATAATTTACAGGGTGGACACGACCCTCAATTAAAGGATTACGACTGAGAAGAAGAGATTTCGATTCTGCATTTCATCTCCACATCCGAATCTACCGATTTAGTAATAATCCTGCCCGGGTTTATTATGAGTTGGATCTTCTACTGTTCGTTTCCAGGGTTCAATGTCCTGCTCCAGTAGTTTGCCAACATCAATGTAATTCTATTTTGTCCCCTTACGAAAGCTTATTGCAGCAAGGAATTTTTTATGTGGGTCTAATCCGACTCATAATAAAGGGCAAGATTTTAGATCGAAAGAAAGGCAAACGACCTGGCTAAATTGCAATAAAGACAGTAGAAGGAGAGACTAAGGAGCGTGGAGGAGTTATTCTGGGTGTTGCAAGACAGAGAGCCCTCGGCAGAAATGACGACCAACGAAGATGAAGATCTTTGATGGAACGAAATATTATAATTGTACCGTAGATTGGGGTTTCATATTAATGCATTGAATAGAACCAAGTAATTGTGGCGTATGTTCTATATAGATAAAGCAATATAACTTGGTTAAGAGCTAAATGGGAGTTCCATTTCGCTAGGTTAATAGAGGAATATAATCCACCCGTTGAAGTACAAAAATGAAAAGAGAGAAGATAAGTAAACGACTAACTCCTGCATTACTTTCTTCTCAAAACATTTTCTTTTCCTTTAAATAAAGTAACTTTAAGTATTTAAGTATTCTTCTTAAATAATTAATTATTTCGAGGAAAAAATCCCAGAATATCATTAATCTCTTATCGTTTTTGTAACACTAAAGTTCGGAGAGCTGTCGGAGATTTTCCTGGCCTGTAATTTATAAACTGTCTACTACTACTGGAGTGAGACTGTTAACTGCTACATTCATGGTGGTGTTTCTATATTTATCATATTATATTTTATTTCATGAACTCAACTATGAAGGAATGTTTTTGTCTGCGCCATGATCTAAGGCAGAGGTCCCAATGTTTTCGGTTTACGGCTCCCTTAATGCATCAGATTTTTTTTTTAAATTTGACCTTCTTGAGAAACTGGAAAACTAACCTTTTTTAAAAGCAATTACTCATTTAACATCATAAATTAAAAACGATAACATAAAATATCTAATTTCAACTGTTTCCGTAATATCCATAATGAGATTGGACAACCGCCATGGTAATGGTTGCAACGGCTACACGTGCACTCAATAAGGGTTTGAGACGCAGTTGAAGTGCCCTTTAATGTGGTGAGGTTGGTTTAAAAGTAAATTATGTCCGTTAAATATAAAATTCCAACAAATTAGCCGAATTGTTTAATTGAATATTTCGCGGCGCCCTTATGACGACACTTTTGGCTCACACTTTGGGAATCACTGGTCTAAGGGATACAAAATACTCGTTTTCCTATCTTGGGGGTTTGGGTTTAATCCTTAATACGACCCGGCAATTTAATTTCTTTGGAAATATTTTTTTTTAAAACTATACTTTCGAAATGATTTTGTCTCAACAATATGTGTATATTTAAGTTGGCAGAGACTTATAGAAAATATTTAGATATTTTCTACTAACCGTCTCATTCAATGGAACTTGAATATGAATCTTGAAAAAAACTATTACCTAATAGCTGGATGCCTTCGAATTATGGATATAACGTAAAATATTAAACATATTACGAACAGAGAGTCACGAAAGAATAAGTTCTGCAGCGAATGAAGTAAGAAAGAGAAATTATTATGACCATGAAGCGCAGGAAACATGAATAATATGGGTACTTTATGAGATACGAGATATATAAAGTGCTGCGTTTGTTTATCCAAGGTAAAATTTTAGGAAAACGAAGCGTTGGGAGAAGAAGAAAATCCTGGTTGAAAAATCTTCGAGAACGGTTCAGTTGCAGTACAATTTTCTTATTTAGATCCGCTTCATCCAAAGTAAAAATAGCCGTGAAGTTATTCAAGGTACAATAGAAGAGAAACAAGAAGAAGTTTAAAATCTAAATAGATATTGATTTGTATATACACCAAATACAGCATTATCACTAAACCGCTTGACCCGGACATTGAAATAAAATGCAGAATTGAAGTTGCACGAGCTGTATTTAATAAAATGAGAACATTCTTTTGCAACGATAATCTTAACTTGAAACTCCGACAAAGGATGATTAAATGTTATATATGGTCTATTCTACTATATGGCTGCGAAACCGGGACTCTGAAAGTGAATGTAATGAACCGGTTAGAAGCGTTCGAGATGTGGATATACCGCAGAAAGCTCCGTAAGCCGTGGACCGATAGGGTCGGTGATGCAGACGTACTGCAAAGAGCTAGAGCCAATAGAGAGCTGTTGTTGATTGTGAAAATTAGAAAGGTCTCATATTTGGGTCATGTGCTAAGGAGAGAAAAATACCACCTCCTTCGAATGATATTAATGGGTAAAGTGGAGGGACGTCGGGGAGTTCGTAGAAGGTAGCTGTCCTGGCTGCGGAACATCAAAGAGTGGACAGGAATAACAAGAGTTCAGAACCTGTTCCAAGTGGCGCAGGGTAGAGATGCCTCTGCTGCAGTGACCGCCAACTTTGGGGGGACCTGACATGGCACCGAAAGAAGAAGATATACACGATCTTAATTTGTAATGAAATTGTCATATAATATAAAGAGTATGCAATAGGCTACCGAATTTAAATGAAAAAAAAAACTTTTCTAGAATACAATTTTCTAGAATAAACACATTTCTAGAATTTTGTATGAAATTGAATGTGAATTATTAATTAGCCTTAACTATAAGCTTCTTACAAAGTGAACTGAAGATTATTTAAATATTCTTACCTGTGTGATTAACGATGGATCTTATGGCAGTCAGGAAACCTGTAAATAAACAAGAAGTTGTTAATTATTTTAAACTTTCTTAATAGTTTAGTTAAATCTATCCGGAAAAAGAAATCCTTGTCACCTTTCAAAATTTGTAATTCTTAAGGTAATCCAAATATTTGGCATTGTTAAGTAAGCGAAATATGATATACTCGTATGTTAAAAATAAATATTTAAATATACTAATTAAAATTCAACCTTATCCAGGAGTTACATCTACACTGTTATAAGTTTGATTTCATTTATATCTGCCCATTTTAATATTAAACTATTTTAAATTATTCCATTTAAATTTTGAAAGTAAAATTATTTTTCTAACCACACAACTTGATATAGATATATACGAGTATACAACCAAGCAGAATGTTTGTAACTGTAAAGAATAATGCATTTCTAAAGTATTCTTTTCTAAAGTATTTGATATTGCGATGACTTAAAACTTTTATTCCAGACAGCGTGGCTACCACTCCGGAGAAGATTAGTTTTAAAAGCGGTGCATACTTTGGATAAACTTGTTAACTTTGTGTAGGAAACACCTGGTTCTTGTATTTATTTCATAAAATGATAATTGAATATAAAGTTTTATGTTGTTAAATATTCGCCCTCCCCATACATAGTATATAACCAAAATGGGATTTTTAAATTACATGTCATGTATCAGCATTAAAATAAAAATAAATTGCATAAAAATACCGAATACAAACATCATGACAATATAGCGAAAGCGAAAATGGCCGTTCACAATGGAGTTCTGATTCCATCCCTAATGTATGGAAGCGACGCATGAAACTGGCAGAAGACGGATGAGAGCAGAATAAATGCGGTAGAGATGAGGTCCCTAAGACGTATGTGTGGTAGAACGATATACGACAGAATTTGAAATGCTGATATAAGAAAGGAATGTAGAGCGGAAGAAGGTATTATGAACAAAATTATGAAAGGATCCCTGCGTTGATTCGGACATATGGAGCGCATGGATGGAGAAATAATGGTTAAGAAAGTATACTTTAATGATGTAAATGGAGTACGACCAAATTAATTAAATTTTTAAGGTTAAAAGTCGAAAAATCAATGTGCGTGTATGACTCGCCAGGTGTGCCAGGATAGAGTAGTGTGGCGGTCCATTCTATTTGCCTACCCCTGCGGAGAAATGGTGTGATGGTTTGTTTGTTTGCTTGTTTGTATGACAATAGAGTACCCGAAAATTGTGATCTAAATTGTTGCGCTGAATAAATTTGGTATATATTATTTTTAATAAGTTTGTAGGACTGTCATATAACATCATCAACAGCATATATCACAACATCTCAAAGATCTACTAATCTGCCTATTAGCGTTGCCCCAGTACAAATTTCGGGGATCGAGCGTTCGCGGTAGCCAGTCCATCAGCTTGGAACAATCTCCCTTCACACCTCAGATGCATAAATGATCCGACAGATTTCAGATCTTAACTAAAAACCCATATTTTTCAAATTTCATACCCAATTTAAAATTTATACTTTGTTCCACTATACTTTTTAACCGATCGCGAAAATTTTGATTTTTAGATTTAAAACACGTCTTAATGCGCCCTTGAGGTGATTATGGTACATCACAAAAACGGCGCTATAAAAGTTAGCATATTATTATTATTATTATTACTATGCTAAAAATGAATGCCATCTGTCAACCATTGGGTTAACAGCTGACTGGTTGAATCAATCCATCTCAATAGTGCGTCACGATTTTTACAATGAAAAAAGCGTGTCTCAAATCTAGCGTTTCCAACGGATTTTCGTGTGCGGAATTGTTGTGAATGATAAAAAAGGCTTATAAATATATTATACAGGATTAGTACAAAGCATTTACAGACGGTAGGGAGACCGTCGAAGATTTACCTCGTTCTGGACGACCTTCAAACATTTCCGATAAAAATGAAAATATCAAATAATTTGTATCAAAACACTAAATAGCCCATTACAAATATTTTTTATCCGTGGTGTTTTATTCAACAAACTTTTCACTGTGGTTATTCAATAGGTCTGATTTTCACTGTGGTTGGTTAATGTCTGTTTGTGAAATATCCTAATACAGTTTCACAAAAAAAATACTTATTGCTTGAATTTGAGAAATATTGATAAACAACCTTACACGCCTAAATATAATTCATTGGAAATTTCGTGGTAATTTATCACATATTCTTTAACTCAAAAAGAAACGCCTGTTAGGGTTCGTCAAAATATACCTTATTATTTTCCGTTTACATTATTAATTTCTTTATAGATAAATAATGTATTGTATGAAGTGTATAAATATTCGGTCCATAAGCTTGGAACAATCTTCCTTCACATCTCAGATGCATAAATGAACCGACAAACTTCAGATCTAAGCTGAAAACCCATATTTTTCACATTTCATACCCAATTTAAAACTAGCATTTTGTGTTCTATTATACTTTCTAATTGATCACGAATATAAATCAGATGCAGTGTTCAAATTTAGATTTAAAACACGTCTTAATGCGGCCTTGAGGTGATTAC
The DNA here is from genome assembly GCA_022606425.2 of Lepidostoma basale. Classification (NCBI taxonomy): domain Eukaryota; kingdom Metazoa; phylum Arthropoda; class Insecta; order Trichoptera; family Lepidostomatidae; genus Lepidostoma; species Lepidostoma basale. The sequence continues at coordinate 347,539 of JAHDVF020001470.1, forward strand.
ATCACAAAAACGGCGCTTTAAAACTTAGAATATTATTCTTATTATTATTATCATATGAGTGTTAAGTCCGTTCTGTCGTGTAGTTCGAAAACCTGGACTCTGAAGGTGCATACTATTAACCGGTTAGAGGCATTCGAAATATGTCTACACAGAAGAATACTTCGTATATATCGTGGATAGATTTGATCAGCAATTCAGAAGTCCCGAGGAGAGCTCATTGCAACAGAAAATTATATAAACATATTAAGGTTTGTAACATTTCCTATTTGGGTCACATCTTGCGTGGAGACAAAGATCCTTTAACTTTTGTTAATGGCCAAAATTGAGGGACGACGTGGTCTCGTCTAAAGGCAAACGTCTTGGCTGCGCAACATCAAAAGATTGAACTGGAATAAGAAGCGTGAAGCAGTTGTTAAGGGCGGCATAATACAAAAGCCTTTACAGTCGTGATTGCCAACGTCGGTAGCACATAAATAATAATAATAAAAGAAAGAATGTAAAAATATTATCATACTATTGAGATATTCTTATGTTCTTTTAATTATATCATGAATTGTATCTTGTTATAGGCAAACAATATTTTCAAAAGTACGCCACAATTGTAATACGATGTAAAAGTAAACAAAGATAGAATATCCCCTTATTTAAAAAAATAGCGATGTTATTTGTTCAAATTTCCGCATAACAGAATTTCGTAAAAGAGAAAATCGGAGTAGGCACTCGAAGGATAAAAACAACAAGGGTAAGGAATCCTCCGACATTATACGTGTTTTCACGAATTTCTAAGAATATAGCTACTCATATTTAACAATGAAGATATATTTTTCACTGTCCATGACGGGTTTGGTTTAATTACCAAAAATACAACCGAGCAGAAAATAAAAACACGCTGGAAAGAGAATAAAATGTACGGTAAGTGAGCGCTTTACTCTGTCCGTGAATTAGCGAATAAGCTGAAGGCATTAATAATTCTTAGAGCGTAATTGTGTGATGACAGTTCGTGGAATGTAACAAGAGGTAGTAACAATGAGCCCGGATCAAACGGACGCTCTGCCCGCGGCGGCTCGGGGCGCCGGACATCTGTTGCTCTCGGGAACCTTCCTCTTCAGGACTAAGTGGATTCAAATATTCCTATTACACGTATTAACTGAACTTGGTTCATGGTGGATCGCTTATTACAGAATATAATACTCAAAAGTCGAGTACGCCCTAAAGTGATATATTATACAACTATGCATAAGGATTGTGTTTGATTTATTACAGTTAAATATTATATTATTATATGGAATAAGTACAAAACTGATCACGGCCATTAAGTCGCTATACACGGAAAGCACTGCTAGTGTCAGAGTAAATGGAGATCTTACAGCCTGGTTTGATATCAATAAAGGTGTCAAACAAGGTTGCGTAATGTCCCCGTGGTTATTTAATCTGTATATGGACAATTGTATGAGAGAGCTGAAAGGGTTGGATGTAGGTGCCAAAATGAGCGGAGTGTCATTAAGCTGTCTCTTGTATGCGGATGATGCTGTCCTACTTGCTGACAACGAGCATGAACTACAAGTCCTGGTGAATTGTATGTATGAGGTATGCATGCGAAATGATCTGATGATGAATGTTAATAAGTCCAAGGTAATGATTTTTGAAAAGGAAGAAACCACGACAGTCTGCAACATTAGCGTGAATGATGAAAACTTGGAGCAAGTAGTTGAGTTTGTGTATTTAGGTAGTATGTTTACAAGAGATGGGAGAGTGGAGAGGGATATTGAAAGAAGGGTTGGGGCAGGCAACAAAGTGAATGGTGCACTTAAAGTTGTCATCGCAAACAAAAACCTATCCAAAGCTAGAATGGCAGTGCACAATGGTGTTCTTCTACCGACCCTTATGTATGAAAGCGAAGCATGAAACTGGCAAAGGAAGGATAGAATAAATGCAGTAGAAATGAGATCTCTTAGACGAATGTGTGGATATTCTGTGTATGATAGAGTGTCGAATGAAAATATAAGAAGTGAATGCGGTGCGAATGATGGTGTCATGAACAAAAATAATGAAAGGATCATTAAGATGGTTTGGACATATGGAAAGAATGAATGAAGAAAGAATGGTAAAAAAATTATATGTTAATGATGTAAATGGAACCAGAAATAGAGGAAGACCGAGGAAAACGTGGCACGATCAAAATAAATCAAATATTGAATGTCGGCCATGTGAGGAGTCAGAGAAATCGACGCGCGTGCATGACACGATGTATGAATGTTGAGGAAGCGAGAGAAATATGTCAGGAAAGAAGGTGTGGCAGTCCATTCTTTCTGCCTACCCCTTCGGGGAGACGGCGTGATGGTTAGTTAGTTAGTTAGTTATATATATATATATATATATATATATATATATATAACAACCAACATATATATATATATATATATATATATATATATATATATATAACTATATGCTGCTGTATATATATATATATAACTATATATATATATATATATATATAGCAACCAATATATATATATATATATATATATATATATATATATATATATATATATATATATATATATATATATATATATATATATATATATATATATATATATATATATATATATATAACTATATATACTGCTATATATATATATATATGTGGCATCCAATTGACCAAAGAGATGGAGAGAAAACTACACGTCTTCATCACAGGACGAAATTTGATATTCTGTCTAAAAATATCGCAACTTAAGAGAACAAGAAGAAGAAGGTGATGTTATTGGTCTTCCTGTATTCAATATTTTTATGTTTATCATATTCATGTATGCAAATTGCGGTCTGTTACCCGAAATAAATAAAATAAAATAAAAATATACAATAGTATAATACATTAAATCCATCATTCTAAAAAGTACTGACTAAGTTTGACTGGTTCTGATTTTAAAAATGGTTTGATTCATGTGGTGCTCCTGTCAATTTGGAGATATTTCTTGTATAAGTGAATTGTTTTGATCAATTTGATTGCTGCCGCACTTTGTGATAGTTATTTGTGACACGAAATACGTTTTCACTCTTCTCATGTTAAATTAATACAAGTTTTTTCGTTTATAAAAATAATTTTGACAGGTGTAAAAATAATTTTTTCATTTGTTCCAATGACAATTTGAATAAATTCTTCAATCAAATTTTCAAGTTTTTGCTGGTGTTGGATTGTTTTAAGTGCCTAATTAAAATGAAACAGTGGAATAAAAAATTAAATAAACACAAATGTCCGGATCGTCCAGCTGACGACAAGTGCACCATCTAAAAGAACATTATGTGTTAAATTATTTTTATGTGTTATTTTATTTCATATAATTGTATTTTGTATAATTTGTTTAAGATTTATTATGTAGATGTTGAATGATTGAAGTGTGCGCGGGAGATGCCTATTGGTGGCGATGAGGTTCGCAACCCATCACACCGCGTCTCTCGCGTTGGCGAAAAGAGAAGAATGGAGTGCAGCATCGATTAAAGTGTTGCAGTCCATTCTTTCTGTCTACCCTTTCGGGGAAACGGCGTGATGGTTAGTTAGTTAGTTTAGTTTTTCTAAAAAGTAGCGTAAGAAATAACAAATGAATTCCTTTGAATCTTAATTAGGATTCTACTACTGATTTTATTCTATTTTTAGTATAGATAATTAAATAACAAACAGGCATTAATTATGTAATTTTTATGAAATGAAACGAAATCTGAACGCCAATTGAGTTATCCTAATTAGCGTAGACTGGTGTTAATGAAACATTATTTCTCTTCTGTTTTTCATTCGCAGAAATTAGTTTATCTCGAACATTGATTTGATTCTGGCTATTTATATTAATAGAGACCGACAGATGAAGATTCTGAAGTGAATTAAAGAGGGGGGATATGAACCGTGGAATTTCGAAATGGCAGGCGAATCTGTAAGAAAATCATTGAATTCGAAATATTTAGTGGATTATATTAGTTATCCAAAATTAGATGGCGCAACAGCTTAAACCGAGCCATAGCCTCCTTCAACTTTTGCCTCCAACTCATCCTGTAATTAGTCCCCGTCTTCAAAATTTGTAGCTTGCTACAGCTGTGCTTCATCTTATGACGTCCTCCTACCTCAGTCTAGGTATTCCAATCCTCCTTCTACCATCCGGGTATCCATTCGTGATTCTATTAGGTACACGAGCAATACTATTAAAACATATATAAACATCAGGTAAATATTAAATATGATTCTGTACCTTGAATATTATTAAATAAGTTAAAATAAAACCTCATAAAATACAAATGTTATGTTTGGGAATAGGAATAAGTTTTATTATTACATACTAATGACGAGTGAAAAAGTAGAGGGGAAAAAATAGCAGCAGGGTTTAGTTGGAATTATGAGACCGGGGAAGGGGAAATAAATCAATTAAGGGACTAGAAGTTAAGTATAGTTGGTTGTTTATAATATCTTCGTTATTTTTTATTGCCTTTTTCATTTCTAAAATTTCTAGATTATTTCAAGTTATATTTCTATTATTTATGTGTAAAATTTCAACGCCGTTTTCTTTGTTAAGCGAATGATCTCTTTCAATGAGATGATTTGCGAATTCCGAAAAGTTATTATTAGATTAGCATCTTAAGTGTTATTTTATTCTTAAATTATACATAGGTAAAACAACGCGAAATTTTATTTTAAGATTTAAAGAACACTTACGGTTCTTATCCCATAATAACTTTTCGGAATTCGCAAATCATCTCATTGAAAGAAATTATTCGTTTATCAAAAAACAGCATTGAATTTTTACACATAAATAATAGAAATATAAATTTAAATAGTCTAGAAATTTTGGAAATGACAAAGACAAATAAAAACAACGAAGATATTATAAACAACCAACTAAACTTAACTTCTAGTCCCTTAATTGATTTATTTCCCATGTCTCATAATTCCAATTAAATAACAATTTACAAAACAACAGCAACACACCATCACGCCGTTTTCCAGTAGGCGTAGGCAGTAGAGAGAAGTACCGCCACACCACTCTATACTGACACACCTCTCTAGATCCCTCCACATTCATATACGACGAGTCATACACGTAGGTCAATTCTTCCGACTTCTTACAAGACCAACCTTTAAAATTTGACTAATTTGAGACCTTTAACCATAAAATTATCTTCTTCTTCTTCTTCTTCTTTTAATAGATCTGACGATCTGTGACACAGAAATCAAATCTCGTCGGATGATGAGATCCAGCTGTCCCTCCATCTCTTAGGCGGTCTTCCAGGTGGGCGGTGTCCGGAGGATATTTTATAAGCGGCTGTATATGCGAGTCTGTCACCATCCATTCGGGCTACATGGTCCCTCCAGTGTCTTCTTCTGGATCTACTCCACTGAACGATATCCTCTATTTCGGAGGTTTTTCTTATGTCTACGTTGCGGACACGATCTCGGAGGGTTTTTCCAGTAATTGATCTTAGGACCTTCATCTCCGATGTTCTATATATTATAATTAATATGTCTCATTACCAAGTAATGGCTGCGTATCGAATATATTGTTTTGCCTACTTAATAATAATTAAATAAATATATTTAATCAAAGTCTACATTTTTATTACGAGAGTCAAAGTTCACTTACTCAATCATCGTACCCGATATTTATGATAATGTGTGGGTACCAATCGCAATAATAATATGATAAGTGACAATCAATATTGAGATAATATTTGGAATTACCAGCTTATGGGGATATTATCTTCCTACGCATAATCTGTATGTTATTAGTTCTGAAAAACAACGTTATTTTCACGCAACCAAAAATTTCTAACAATTCTACTTATGAGTGTATCTTTTCAGCCCTTTTAACAGGGGTGACATTCGTGGCAGAATGGTAAGAGCTCTGACTCCCAAACCGTAGGTCTCGTGTTTGATTACCGGTAATAGCAGGGTGATTGTCACACTGTCTTTGGTCTGGTGTAGAAATCACGTGACAATAAAATGGCGATAGATTAGCTACCTATCACATGTCATGAGAATCAATATAATAGGTAAAAACAAATTGTATGTTATATAGTAATTGGGTTCAAACGACCTGTTGTACACAAAATAATAATAATAATAATAATTGATGTCCACTTAGACGTCAGCTCCCATATCTTCCATTATTTTACAAAGTTCAAGAGCAAATAAAAAATATTTCGAACTAACAAATCATCACGCCGTATCCCCGGAGGGGTAGGTAGAGAGGGTGGACCCCATACTGTTCTATCCTGACATAAATCTCACTCTCGTCGATTATTTGTAGAAACTAAAATTTGGAACACGGCCACCTCTCAGTAATTACATATATTTTAACCTTTCGCTCAATATGTCCAAACCGCCTTAGTGACTCTTTCTTCATTTTATTCAGGACGCATTCATCCGCATTACATTCCTAAACATTTGAATGATATACTCGTATTTATACTTGTGTATAAAGCAAATTAAATTAAACGTTTTTTTTATCATTCACAAAATTCAAGTTAAATTATAAATATCACTCCCTCTAGACTTGTTTGAGTTAAAAAGTTTGTTACGAAACGACAATTTAGAACAAAATGGTACTTAGTAAATAATTAATGCGAATGAAAACGTCTGTTTTTAGATGTTTGGTTATATTTTATGTGAATAACATGTTTGGCATGTCTAAGGCATTAACAAATGTAGCTTTTTGATAAGGCCTCAGACAGACGAGACTTGTCGTTCATATAAAATATAATAAAACTTCTAGAAAACAGATGTTTTCATTCGTATTAATTATTTTAAATGGAGTTTTACATTTTTAAGGATTAATTGTATCTCAATAGAGACGAAGACGTTAATTGTTTTTTTTTGTATTTGGAAACAGAATATGGTAGTCGAGGCGTTTACAGGACTTATGAACTGTCATTGGTTGGGTTTAGCGATCGCTTTATGTTTAACAACATTTCCCATTTCGCCCTTCTTACAACCACCACGTCTGACAATTTTTTTAATTGAATTTTTTGAATTAAGATGTATATATGCTACTTATGTTAAGAACACTTCAAATTTTTAAGGTCAATCTACACTAGCGCCATCTATTAAGATTATGTTTAAGAGTTTCAAGAGTTTTAAGAGTTTTAAGAGTTTTAAGAGTTTTAAGAGTTTTAAGAGTTTTAAGGGTTTTGAGAGTTTTAAGAGTTTTACATTGTTCAAGAAACAATAAATATTTACTTAGTAAAGTTTGTTTTAATTCAGATTTTAATTATTAATAAAAAAAATTGAGACGTAAGAGTAATTGCAAGTTTTTTTGAGATTTATATTTTATGGGAGTTTTATTTCATTTGTGAATTATATGTTTCGCCTTGTTGGGACATCATAAAATGGGTATTGAATGATGAGTAAACATTTTTAACTAATTTATTCTTCGTGTCAATGGTAACGTGTATTTCATTATTTATACAAAGATCACAAACATTACAGGTGCTTTAATCCAAATCGTCTGCAGCCTCTCAATTACATAATATGAAATAAATTTTAAAATAACATTTAAAAAAACAAAGACATAATTACTACGCATCAGAGATAACAACCACAACATTGATATTGCATCCCTGAGGCAACTCACACAATCACGAATGTGTCGTCTTCTAAGGCGACCTGATTAAGCAATCAGATTGTTCTACCCACAGGCGTAACCATTGGCAGGTTGATTCTGCAGCGTGACAAAAAAAAACAATCTATGCTGTCTTTGACGAAGGTAATTATCAAAAACAAATAGACCTACATCACTCAGGACATCCAAGTTATGTATACGGCCGCCAATTAGCTGAGAGAAGTGAACTCCTAAATCGATATTCCTCCTTCTCCCCAATGATTGATAGCTTAGCTTACCTAGTAAGAAATCAGTCGGAAAGAGCCACGATAATAACCCCACTTACTTAGTTAAAGAAAGCGCAAAAAAATATCTGCACTCGCTCAACCATCAGAGAATATCGGATCTCATGCGGTGACCAAATAATGGAACCATATTACAGCCGAATTCTTACCAGTACCTGATTATTCGATAATATCTTGGCATTCCTAAATACAAATCCAAGCATTTTAATGGAACTATTACAAAGAGCAACTATGTAAAGATTGAACGATAAATGAGCATCGAACAGAACACAATGAAAGTACAATGTTTTCGATGCTCGTGTATATGTCATAACAAATCACTTGGAAACTTTGAAGAATAATTAAGGGCTTATTACTCCCATTCTCTTGACCATGGTGGTGGAAGGTTTGGCCGATTTAGTTTCATTTCTAGATGTGCCAGGTGTTATGGTTATAGTAACCTTACACGTGGAGGCACTTTCCTTGCCCCTGCACATAGGGGTAACTAACAGAAAACCTGAAACGTGTTTCTAGCATTATTATTTTAATGTTTCTAAACATAATTATCTTGAATCTTTCCCATAATTAAAGCAGGACATGGAATATATATTCCGTTTCATTTATGCATAAAAATATATCTTACACCCAATTAAAGCAAAAAAACTGATCAGGAATATGATGTAGGTTCAAACGATAAAGAATTAAATCATGTTACCACAATTCACCCCGAGTACACAGTATATATTACGCTTTTAATCATTTACGGTTTAAACCACCCTGCAGCCTCGTTCCGTTAATTATTAAACTCCACAAAATGTTTAAACTAGTTCATTTTTTAATTAAAATGTACCGTTTTACGTTTATTCAATTTTTGTCGTGGGAAGAGAACATATATACGAATATACCAATGAATTAAAAATGTTAAAAGCTTCGTTCAAATTATGTCGAATCCTGCAATGGAATCCCGTGCAACATTTGTGAATTTTAATGGTTAGACGCAATCTATTTCAGGTTTTTCGCTGATAAAAGTTGGTTACAATGTTTCTTTTATCCTTCGTTCCGTGTTTTCGATTGTGTGCTTGAATTGGGAACTAAATAAAGTTTTATTTGAATTCAGAACAGTTTTCATATAAATAAACATTTTGTTTAAAAGGAATCACATGCAATCCTTTTCCGATTTTTCGGGTAATTTTTTTTTAAACTTTCTATTTGCAACAAACCTAACCTAACCTAACCTAATCCAACCATCACGCCGCTTCTCTGGAGGGGTAGGCAGAGAGGATGGATCGCCTCACTGTTCTATCCTGATATAATTCTCGCGCCTCTTCTACAATCACACATCGTGAGATGCATGCTCGTCGATTGTTGCTACTTCGAACATAGCCGCCTATCAGTAAATGATTTATTTGGTCATGCCGTGTCTTTCTTGGCCTTCCTCGACTTCTTTTTCTATTCACACTTATTGTATATATATATTTTTAACAATTCCTCCCTCATCCGTTTGTTCCATATGTCCAAAACATCTTAGCCACTCACATTTCACCCTAACTTAATTTTATTTATCACGCATTCATCCGCCTTTCATTCCTTTCTTACTTCATGATTAGATATTCTATCATACATAGTTTTTCGGCACATTGTTCTTAGTAACCTCATTTCTACGGCATTTATCCTACTTTCATCCTTCTTTTTCTAACTCCAAGCTTCACTTTCATACATAAGGGTCGACACTAGAACTCCATTGTGCATTGTCATTTTTGTCGATATATTTCTATTTGCGGTATGACTTTGACTATATATTTATACATATGGGTTTTTTGTTAAACTAACTAATAAACAAGCCGTTTTTTTGGAGTGGTAGGCAGAAAGAATGGACCACCACATTATTTTGTCCTGACATACTTCACTCGAATCCTCTACATTCATACATCGTGTCATGCACGCACGTCGATTTCTCTGACTCTTCACATGGCCGACATTCAATATTTGATTTATTTGATCGTGCCACGTTTTCCTCGGTCTTCCTGTATTTCTGGTTCCATTTACATCGTTAAGATATAATTTTTTTACCATTCTTTCTTCATTCATTCTTTCCATATGTCCAAACCACCTTAATGATCATTTTTTTCATTACACTTTTTGTTCATAACACCATCATTCGCACCGCATTCACTTTTTTTTATATTTTCATTCGACACTATCATACACAGAGTATTCACACATTTGTCTAAAAGATCTCATTTCTACTGCATTTATTTTACTTTCATCCTTCTTTTGCCAGTTCCATGCTTCGCTTACATTCAAGAAACAATAAATTCAAAAATATATATAAATTTAAATAACGGCAAAATTTTAAATTTCTGAATGTACAAATCTGTATGACAAGTCAAATGCATACAATTCACAAATAAAACGCGCAGTGTATTTCTACAATTTAGCATATTTATATCTATGGTATTGATTGACACGTTTATAGTATTAACTCGTAGGTACTGTTTGTAGACTCAACGGCGGTGTACTAATATTAAAGGATGTATTCAGTTCTAATCCTTAAACACACAACAATACCATTCTACATGTCCCGGTATTGTTTTGGGAAATATCCATTTATTAACTCTTATCCTTATCAACAACAGGGTGCCTGAAAATTTTGTTGAACATTCTAGGGACCCATTGATTAATGTTAGGGACTACGATTATTTTCATCGAACTGGTTCACGGGAAAAAAATTAAATAAATTTTCATTATCAAAAACTTATAAAATAGGTATGCTATTAAATTATAATTTAAAAATATATATATTTAGAATTTTATCGTTTCTAGAACGGTGAGGTGAAATTTTTAAAAATCATGAAAACGTCCGTTTTGTTGAATTTTTGTAATACTCGTATAAGAAAAGTTTTACATTTGATAATATGTTTTAGCAAGACGAAGCACCTCACTCCCTCAAAACAAAATAAACAAACAAATAAACCATCCGCAGGGGTAGGCAGAGAGAATGGACCGCCACACTACTCTATCCTGAATCACCTCTCTAGCTTCCTCCATATTCATACAACGAGTCATATACGCACGTCGATTCTTCCGACTTCTAGCATGATTAACCTTTAAAATTTGATTGATTTGGTCGTGCAATGTTTTCCTCGGTCTACCCCTTACTCCCGCAGGGGTAGGCAGGGAGGATGGACCACCACACTACTCTATCCTGACACACCTCTCTAGATTCCTCCATATTCATACAACGAGTCATACACGCACGTCGATTCTTCCGACTTCTAACACGATCAACCTTTTAAATTTGATTGATGCATTATGTTTTCCTCGGTCTACTCCGTACTCCATTTATATCGTTAACGTATACTTTCTAAACCATTATTTCTACTTCCATGCGCTC